>MEJB01000071.1:210362-413947 GCA_001752375.1 Rhazya stricta
GAAACGTTCCGGAGCTTTATGGAGTGATTTACACCCTAATATGTTTTTTCCCTTCCTAGATTGTAATCATATGTATACCAAGGGTTGGAAATCCCATAATACCAAAATTTCTTACTATGACAATAGTTAAAATATTTACGGTGTAAATCAAGAGTTATAATAGTTCCATACTGTTAAAATAATTCACATATTAGTTTGTGGATTGGAATATGAGCTCTCCTCCCAATTTATTCTGGTTTAGATACATTAAGACGTGGTGGTTTAAGTTGATCAGTTCTTCGTATAATTTACTATTTGTTGCAGTTATTTGGAAGTTACAGTTGTACACAGTAATTACAAAAGAAGAAAAAGATGTCAGGCGCCTCATAGGTTGGCAAGTGGATCGCCTGTCCCCAAAGGGTCATCGTACGACGGCGCGGAGTTCCGCCGTAGGGGTGGCCTGCCAACCAGGACCCCGGGACCCCGGTAGCCCCGTGACCCGTGAACCCACCCGGACCCGTCGAGGATCCGTGGACCACCCGAACGGACCCGGCGGAGCTACGAACCCGTGACGTACATCCCGGGTGAGCAACGCGATGGTTGGGTTCACCCTTAGTAACCCCTTACGTTGCTAAAAACTCGTGGACGGGAGTCGCGCAACTCGGGGGTAGACGAGGTTCTCCGGGGCAGGGACGGGAGGCTGTGACGGGCGTTTTCTAGTCGGAAGGCGTAGCCTGCGAGTGTGTGTTCGTTGACCCAAAGAAACTGGCCGTTCCCTGTTGCTGCGCCCCTCGTTCGTTTCCCTGTCTCTCGGTTTTACTTGCTGGGTTGGACGGTTTCTAACGGAATCGATAGATCAAAAGCTTCCCTTTTTGATTTAAACTTCGGTTCTTCCTTTATTTTTATCCCGGGCTTTCCTAGACCGCTCTGCCCAACCAGGCGGGCGTCATAGGCTAATGTGTCTCCGGTTACGCATACACGTGCATAGACCGCCGCACATAAAACCGCGACCTCGTGCGAAGGCGTGTCCAGGCCAGCACGGGTCATACTTTGACGCTTCACCCCTGCTTACCGTCTAGGAGTCGCTTACTAGCGCGTCTAAGGGCCAGTGCGTCTCTTCCTCTCCTCCTTTCTAACCGAATTAACCTAGACCATTTCCAACCTAGGTAGAGGGCAACTCACACAGAGCGTCGGGAGCGGTTTATCGCTGGGGCGAGTACGTGGCGCTCGATATCGACAGAACTGGATCACTACGCCCGTCGAGCAGCTAGCGTTGGTCCCACCCAGTCGGCTTTAACCCATTCGGCCTCACCACCACTGAAGCTTGTGTCGCCCTTCCTGGGCTCGTCCCCAGCGGCGGGGCTTTAGACCGGCCAGCGGCGCCGATGGGAGGTTGCCAAACCTCGTCAATCAGGCCGACGCCCGCTTACTCGCCGCCAGCGTACCGCTTGCGGTCGGGCGCTGTATCTTCTACACGACTACGTACATCCCGGGATAGGGAGCACCTTTCACCCGGGCACCACCGCTGTTCGTAACCATAATAGACCCTCTTTTCTTCTTACTTCACCACAAAAGGGACGACTAGAGAAAAGAAAGGGACCACCGGAGATCAATAGAAATAAAAGGAATATAATCGAAAACACGGCTAGAAGGGGGAACAAGAAAAAGCTTAAAGAGGAAACCAGCGAACTCATAGCAGTTTTATAGGGGAAGCCCTGCTAAGGTATCGAGTTGGCTGTGAGATTGGGTGGTTATTAGGGGTATTTCGGCCAGAATGGTTTATATTAGACGCCGGAACTGGTCGGAAGGGAAAGCTATTTTGGCCTCGCCATTGAAAAAAGGCTGAAATTGTTCTGATTTTCCGGGGTCCGCGGGGAGGGCATTTGGTCTTTATATGGGGAATAAAAAGACGGGGGGCTGTGTTAGTGAATTCAAACATGGAATGCTTTAACCGCTAAAGTTTTTATAATATTGTAATAATTTTTTATAGATTGGTATCAACGGTGTGTGTCTAAATTGCATTTGTAAGATTTTTTAATTTATTTCTTTTTTAAAAGGCCATAATATTACGTTTAGTCGCCAACGCCTAGGCAATAAACCTCCGGCTCCGACCCGCATCTGTGTGAGTTCTCTTCCTAGTGTGCGGAATCGGGTCTAGGTTATTCGGTAGTTAAGCGACGAGAGGAAGAAGACGCTACTGCCTATTAGATCGCGTTTAGTAAGCGATCTAGATCCCGGTAGTCAGAGTATTTAAGACGTTGCATATGCTTGGACACCGCTTCGTGGCAATAGCGCGTTAGGCCGGTCTCGCAGTGAAGGATCCGAGACACATTTAGCCTAGACTTCGCTGTGTGTCATAGCGTGTCTTACGAAGGAACCGTCGTAATATATAATGGAGACATGTTATCATTAAAAGGGAAGCTTGCCTTTTCGATTTTACGAAACGTCAACACCAGCATTTGTAATAACCGACCGATGACAGGAATTATTGATCCGACCGAGCGGCATGCAGCAACATGGGAATCTGGCAGTTCGTCTAACCGACCCTCGAGCTAGTCTTTTATTCTGACTAAAACGGCCTCGTTCTATACAGCCTCGTCTCGGTTTGTCTTCCTTTTTTTTTTATATTTTTTTTTATTGTATTTTTTTTAGGGTTGGGATTTTGTTTCAAAGCAAGGGAGCTTTAAATCCTGAGTAGCTTGTTCACACCTTCATGAATAGTGTGTAAAGAAAAGACAAGAGGGTTCATCGGGGGGGAAGTTGGGACGTATTAAGAAGGTCTCTTGAAAGGGTGATTTGCCATTTTAGCGGAAGGAGGGAGGTTTTATGAAAAAGAAAAGGTTATAAAGGGTGTATTTCTGTCCAAGAGTTTTGCTTTCTAGGTTCGAAGTATTTATCTTTACCCCTCCCTACCTTTGTATAAAGGGATCGTACCTTTATACTTTTTAATGTAATAATGTGGGACTATCCCAAGGGCTACCATTTTTCCGGTTGCTATCCATTTCAGCGGGTTGGGGAAAAAGGTTCCCTAGAAGTTTTCAGGTTGCTTTCTCCAAGAGCGGTTGAAGGAGTTTACTTCAGAATTTAATAAAGAACCCGTTAACGTAAAGGACCTGGGTAAGTAATCCTCACATTTCATTAATGTTATAAATGAATGTAATTGAACTCTTTTAGTTGCTCTAATATGTTGCGTATGGGATTGTATGTTGATGTGTGTAATTGTGTGGAATGTTACATGTGTTCATATYCGGTATCACTTTTATGTCGAATGATATGTTATCATGTTTCATATCTTATACTGTTTGTCAAATGTTATGTTATATAAGGTTGTATGCATTTCATGTCATGAGCATATAGTTAGAATTTTACATCACTTCCGGCATGAGCCATTTACACATTTAGAAAGTGAATGGTTTAGGAAATGGAATTTTAAAGGAAAATGTTAAAATTTTCAGAAAAGAGTGTAAACCTAGCCACGAAAGATGTAAGTAGGAAATGGGGCATAGAAGACCAGTGCACCCGACCCTACCCTCTTGGAAGGTAGGTAAGAATGGAATGTTCACCCCCTTGGAGGTGAAAGTATGGAAGTTAAAAGAAATGTAATTATAACTGCTTTGCGGTTCTACCGATAGGAATGGAATCGGGTTCCAAATAAGATGGCCCACTGCAGAGCTTAGTGGGTAGGCATTACACTCTAGTGAGCTCACAAATGAAARAAAATGGAATGTTTTACTGTAAGTGAATTTTGAAGGAAATGTTTTGCAAAGAAATTTTGAAAAGGGAATGTTTGGAAAGTTTTTCATTTAAAAGGCGAAATCTTAAAATTTCATGACATATATGACATATTTATGCATTCATGCATGAGGTTACTTACTGGGCTTTTTAGCTCATTTCTTTTCATGATGTTTCATTTCAGATGATATGTAACCAGATRGGGCGAAGAGGTCACTTGAGGGCGAGCTATGATATCCTGAAACTTGTTTCAAATCTATTTTATGTAATAAGATACTTTTTTTTTTTTGAATGGTTTAAATTCTTGAAGTTTTCGCGATTCTTGTTTTGAATAAATGTTTGGATAGTGAGGATTTGTTAAAACACATTTTTAACTCTTTTGGGTATTGTTGGGTTTTTAAAATGGATAGTTGATTATTTGTGAGAAGAGTAATGTAATATTCTCAACTTAGGATAATTCCTAATCTGGGGGTATTACATAAGTTCAGGAAAAGGTTAAGTTATGTTAACCGCTTTGTGGTTCTACTGGTARAACGTAATCGAATTCTAAATAAAAATTACCCACTGCAGAGCTTAATGGCTAGGCGATAAACCAAGTGAGCCGATGATTTGAAATGGAAATTTTTGAGAAAGTTTTGATGAAATGTGAATGTTTGAAAGTTTTGATGAAATGGGAATTTTGGAAAGTCTTGACAAAGAAGTGAATCTTTGAACTTCATGACATATAGTGCACGATACATATATTCATGCATGGAATTTAGCTTTATAGCTCACCCCTTTCCCATCATTTTACATTTGAAGTGATGATTAGTCAGATGGTATGTGGAGATCGCTTTGGAGCAAGTTTTGATACCCAAGTTTTATTTTCTTTAGTAAATTTTATTGATTAATGAAGTTAGTTGGATTATTGAAATTATTTATTCACTTATTGAGTTATTCTTGTAAAAAATTTCTCTGGATGATAAATAAATGAGTACTTTGTTGGTGAATGGATTTGTTGGGAGTTTAAATTATTTTGTGGTGATGTGGAGTAATTGTGGAGGTTTGAGTGTTGAGTTTTTTTATTTCATACATGGGGAATATGTTGATATTACAGAGRAAACTCTGYCGAAATTTTTGCAAACCCTTTGTATTACAATATCCAAAATTTTTATTTTACCAATTTTCCCAATCTATGTAAGCATAAAATTGGTAAAATTCTCAGGTAAGGATAGTTTCTAATMTGGGGGTATTACAGGTAGACTCAACATTTTCTACTAAGAACAATTTTAATCTTAATAACTAGGCTCTGTCAAGCTTTATTGTCTTGATTAAAGACTCCGATAGAATAATTTAAAAGATGAAATCGAACGTTGCATTCCAAAAATTAAGTAACTAGAAACAAACTACTAAGTTTATCTTCATCAACTATAAACGACTTTGAAGATTAAGAAAACTTGAAGAAATTGTCATAAAATGTAGAAGAATTATAGAAAAGCAAATGGAAGACTGTCGTCTGATCCCTTGTTAACAAAGCAATAAATTTYTTAATTGAATATGGGTTCTTCTATTAAAGGAAACCCCTCAGTTCTACTTGAAATCTTTGTAAAATCAAAAACTAATTTTAATCTAAAAACCAATGCTAACAAATGCTAACTAAACTATTCTAACTAACTATGAACGCCCTAGGTTGTCTGCTAGGTTCTTCTTTATAAAGACCAAACTACGACTGAGTTGGCAATGCATCTGCTTTCCACTTTCTGGACTGGCGACTGCTAATTTAAACAAAGTTTGTGTGCTTGTGTCTATTTTAGGTATTGTGCATCCAACTAGTCCTTCTATGCTTCATCATTTTGGGTACAAGTCTGAAGTCAATTCCGACAATTCATTTTATGTCCCTTTTAGCCTATTTGTTCATTAAATGCTATGGGTTTGCATTTTGTCTTTGTTCCATGGGTCCCACAACCTCATTCTCTGATGTTTGGATATTGTAGCATTATTCTCTTTCCATCGAATACCTTTTAAGATCAAGTATTTTTTGGCAACAATTAATCACTTTTAAGGACCCTTCTAAATTAAATGCATGTTAACTCTTATTTTTCTAAAACTAAAAAAGTACTATTATTTATAACTAAATGCTAAAATAATTAACACCAAACGAATTAAGGAAATGAGTGAAAAAAATAAAAATGAGATTCAACTGCCACCTAAAATGACAAAGCAACAATATGTCAAAGTAGCGTCAAAGGCATCAAGAAAAGCCTTTTCAATGGCTTTAAGGAAGATATGTTAAAAAAAATTAAAAATTTATGTAAGGATTCTTTTACAATCTAAGGTAACTAATAAGTTAAAATAAGTAGATTAAATTTGATTCCTTTTKTTAATAATTAAYGGCAGGTGAAACATATTCCTCTCAAAATTCTTCAAATCAGATAATGTCCTCAAATAAAAATGATTTCTTGGTGTATGTGCTTTGGTTCTATAGATTTCTTGGTGTACGTGCTCTGGTGAAGGCCATGTTCTAGATTACTCGGGGGTGCGAAGCGGGATCTTTGAAGAAATTATTTATTCACTCACTCGACTTCTGTTCTTTTGCCTCACTAAATAAGTCTCGCACTTGAATTATTATTTATTAAATTATTTTTTAATTTTTCAACTTCAATAGATCTTAATCGTTTAAGATCTTAAACAAGACAATTTTACTCCCCATGCTTTGAATTTATTAACAAGTTAATTTTTAGTTATGATTAATTTTTTTACTGAAAAAATATTTATATTATATAACTATAAACAATATCATGTTTGTTAAATGTAACACATTAAATTTCTTTACGTAATATTTTTTTGTAACTTTTTTAACAATGCTTCTAGCATGTTTTAATAAATTTTATCTCTACAGTAAATTTTTTCTGCCTTCTCATTAAAATAGCGATTAGATCTACCGATTTTTTAAAAAAATTTTGACTATATAACAATCTTAAACATCTCAATGGTTGATGATTGAGACTAAAAAAATTAAATTTTCAATTAAAAATTATAAAAAAYGAGACATAACTCGGTTAATGTGCAAAATAGCYGATGYAGCTGCACTGTGTCAACTTTATAATTTTTAACTTGGAAATTTAATTCTCTTTTCTAGTTCCAATCATCAACGGTTATAATGGTTAATAATTTATTGATGTCAAAATCTAAAAAAATCAACAGACTTCAGCGATATCTTAGAGAGTTGGAAAGAAGAATTCAATTTACTCTCAAGCTTCCGATCTGACCAAATCAAGTTCGAGATCAAGCTATGAAATCATCGGAATCAAATCCCAAAGTGAAAAATCAACGGATTAAGTTCTCAAATCAATAACGATTCAGAGATTGTAACACTTTCTATTAAAATTTATAAATTTAATTTTTTGTTACGCATTTATGTTGTTTTCTTAATATATTTTTACAGATGAGAGATTCGTGTAAATAAATTTTGGCACACTCAAGGGGACTATCTCTTTCRTTCATCTCTTCTTATCAAATCAAATCAAGTCAAATTCATTAATAGGCCTCGAGAACAACATCTCGAAGGCTAGCCCTTCCAAATCTGTAACGATTGGTGTTATTRTCAACTCAACCATGTTGCCTACATATGTAGACCTATTAAACGAAGTAGGACGTCATATATTGTGAGAAAAGAAGTGTATACGTGCTTCTCAGATAATCAAAGGAAATAAGGGAGTTGATTCTGCAATGAGAACAATAATGTCCTTATTGGATGTTGGAACCAAGTCACAAACATCCAAACAATGTAATGGTGAGTATTCTGCTAACTTTATAATTGTTGTTCACCAAGAAGATCTGTAATTGGGGAAGCTATGTTATGAAGATTCTACTACAACTTCATCTATYTTATCTGTTATGATAACTATATTGTCACAATTGAAGAACATATCACAAAGTTGGCCAAATTGGTAAAAGGAGTTGCAGAGAATTTCCAACAGCGATATATTACGCTTGCTCGATAATTGAATTGCCTCAATGGTACTCTAGAAATAGGTCAAATTGCTCCAAAGCAAYCAGAAATTGCAAATGATGTTGAATTTGTTAAGKTTCCTCAAATACAATCTCAATCCAAAGCTAGATCTCAAACTACAATGGAAGTACAAAATATTTAAATTTCTTTGATGGGTTGATCTCAATAAATCACTTGAAGGATGTTATTAAGAAAACAATTGAAGGCTCGTATGACGAAAGTGCTAGATCTTCTCTACGGTATGTCAAACTATATACTWAAAGGATAAGTAGTCTTCAAATTCCAATCAGTTATCAACCTTTCAAGTTTTAATAATTTGATGGGAAAGGAAATCCAAAGCAGCATATAGCCCACTTTTTTTAAACATGTAACTATATAGGCATGGAAGACGATCTACTAGTCAAACAGTTTGTTAGATCTCTTAAATGTAATACTTTTGATTGGTACACAAATCTTACTCCTAGATCAATTGATAGTTGGAGCCAGCTCGAGCAAGAGTTTCTCAATCGCTTTTATAGCACTCCATGAACTGTTAGCATGCTTGAATTAACCCGAATTCAACAGTTGAAGGACAAACCTATCATTACATTTATCAATCGATGGAGGAATTTGAGTCTAAATTGTAGAGATCAACTTTGTGAAACTTCTTCAATCGAGATTTACATCCAAAGCATGTAATGGGGTCCTTAATATATCCTTAAAGACTTTCAACAAAAAACATTTAAAGAATTGGCTACTCGTGCTCATTGATATGGAAATAAGTGTCCTTGCTAATCAAAATCAAGGAATTCCTATCAAGGCACCATACAAGTATGAGAAAAAGTTGGAGTTTCAAAGTATGGGCAACCTTTCATCAAAATTCGAAGACAAAAAGTCAACAATAACAAATGTGCTCCTTAGTGTAAAGCTTAAACGATACTTACTCCTTCATAATACGAATTAAAATTGTTCAAATGCCTCAAMAAAATTCAAAATGCTTATCGATTGCACGAGCTTAAACAACCACCAACAACCACCAAAGGTGTCGCATGTAATGAAATTGCTAAAACATCCCAATATGTCCAAGTTGGTACAAATGGATGCTCCTTAGTGATGAGCCTAAACTGCACGTACTTCTTGAAAAGAGTTAAAACTATGTAAATGCATCAACAAAATTCAAGACACTTATCAAGTGTGCACGAGCTTAAATTGCAAGTTGCTCCCAATCTGCACGAGCTAAAACTATAAAAAATAACCACCAAAGGTATTGCATGCGATGAAACTGCTAAAACACCTCAACAAGTTCAAGTTGGTACAAATTGATGCTCCTCAGTGCACGATTCTATATCAAATATTACTTCTTGATAAAAGATAAAACTATTTACAAATCTCAACAAAGCTTCAAACTATTCTTCGATCGCACAAGCTTAAACTGCAAGCTCAAATTATATAAAGATGAATTACGTTTGACTTGACTCTTTTTTTGGATACGTAAGCAACTTAAAAAAACATTTAAGTTCAGTTATATCTTTAATAATATATCATTTTCTTTGCTTCTTATAGCGAGTCAAATGTTTAACAAATCATTCACAGTTCAAGTCCAGCAATTGTTTGACTGTAGGAAATTAAGACCTCGAAGATTTTCAAGGCTTAAAGTCGAAGCCTTCAAAGTTGACGTCAGTGATGGTATAAATCGACCCTCCTCTTGCCAAAAATTAGTACCTCTAGAAAATCTAAGGTTTAAAATCGAAACATTCAAAGTTGATGTCTTTTGTAGTAATGATGTAAATCGACCCTCCTCCTGTTGAAAATTGGGATCGTGAAAAAATTCAAGGCTTAAAGTCGAAGCCTGCAAAGTCAATGTCCTTAGTAGCGGTGGTGTGAAATGGACCCTCTTCACTCGAAGTTGGTGGTCCAAGCTTGAAATTGAAGCATCTCATTGGTGTTGGTGTCTTTGGTTTCAAATTGAAACGCCCTCCTTGGTGTTGACATCTTTAGGTTGAAATGGAAGCCACTCATTGTTATTGGCGTCTTTGATTTGGAATCGAAGCTCCTTCTTGGTGTTGGCGTCTGGAAGCTCCTCTTAGTATTGGTTTCCAATTTGAAGTAGAAGATAACCTCCCATCTTGGCTCAAAGTCGAAATCTCGAAATCTCATCTTTGAAGCGAGAGCTCAAAAAAATTCAAAGTTGTGGAATCTTAAAAAATTTATCAAAAAAAAGTTAGTATAATGATTTAAAACAAAGGAAAAGAAAAAAAAAAAAAAGAGAGACCTCGACAAGGTGTCAAAGGAGGAAGCCAAAACTTGCCAAAAAAAAAAAAAAAGAAAAAAAAAAAAGAGTTACACGAAGGCCCAAACTCAATGCAAACACAAAAGAAAAAGGAAAAGCAAGAAAGAGTCCAAATTGGGCCTTGATTTTCCCAAACCAAACCCAACTCCCCTACTTCTCCAAGAGACAAAAACTCCAATCGCTGCTGCTGATGTAGGTTTGGGCTCTAGCAAATTGATCTTTTTATCTGTTGGGGTCTGTTTCGCTCCCACGAATGATGAAGCATTTGGTTTCCTGAAGAGTAAAATTCTGGGTGAAAAGTTGCTTGTAAATATTTAATTTAACCACGGCTAATGTGTATAGTAGCTACTGATTTGGATGGGAATGGGACAATTCACTACCTTGAATTTATTACAACAACAATGCACTGGCACATCTTTATAAAGCATTTAGCCATTTCGACAAGGATCACAGTGGCTTCATCACAAGAGATGAACTGGAATCTGCTGGTAGTGCATAATACTATATTACTCCTGAAGTATTGAGGCGTAGCTACGGGAAGGAAGTAGATATCTGGAGTGCTGGTGTTATTTTGTATATTCTACTTAGCGGTGTACCTCCATTTCGGGCTGAAACAGAAAAAGGAAATTTTGAACCCATTCTGGAAGGAGAAATTGACTTTGAGAGCAAACTGTGGTCATCAAGTATAGAAATTTTTGACCCCACTGAATTAATGCCCCTAAAGAACTTGATGATGGTGTCAAAGAGAAAGATGGAAAATTTTGTTGTTCTTAAGGTTTTCCTCGAGACGCAGAATGAAAGTGAAACAGAAGGCAGAAATCCACGGTCGTGGCCGCCTACAGAAGAAGAATAAATTACCTTCCTCCGACCCTCCTCTTCTTCCCTTACCTTTCGCTGCCATTGTTCTTATTTTTTTTTCCGATAACTCTCCAACGTCGTTTTCTTCTTAGATCTGTTAGCTAGCCGACCGATCGGACCAGTTTCACAACCCAGACAAAAACCTTTGTAAAGATCCCGTTTCCACGTGCCAATATCACTCACGTGTTCGGCACGCGCAGGGAGAAAAGCATGGCGGTCAGTGGCCGGCCTCTTAAACACATGAGATTTACGGTCTTTGTGGCCGACTTCTTCGTTACCATCTGTTATGAAGTCCGGGTCGCCGCTCCTCTTCATCGACAACTTCGCTGCTCGCGCTCCTCTGCAACGAAGTCCAGGCCACCATAGAAACAGAAGGCAGAAAATTTGGTGGCCGCCGCTAGAGAAGGACGCTGCTGTCGGAAATCAGAGGCCGTCGACACATGCGGGTCGGAACCGCGCTGCGCTGGCCTGCGAAGGAAATAGAACAAAACGGCAAACAACAAAAGAGCTGGGCTGTTGGGACTGGGCCGCACTTCCAGACGGCCCATGAAGAGGAGAAAACCCACAAAAAAAAAAAAAAAAACAACAGAACAGGTTGGGACTGCTGGAACTGAGCTGTACTTCTAACCAACTCACAGAGAGAAGAAAACCGAAAAAAGAAAAAGATAAAAAGTACTTCCGCGTTAAGAGTTTGAGCCACCTCAAGTTTCACTGGGTGCCAAAATTGCATGCTACATTCTGGACATTGATCGAGCATTTGGTTCCATATGTGAAAAGAATAGGAAATGCCAATTTAATGCATCAACAGGCACTTCAACTCGTTAGACACTTGTGCTTGGGAGTTGCAAAGATGGATTGTTCAACACTTACATCATAGACAACATAGACAAAGTCAGCACAAATTCAGCTTCGCAGATTATCCCAAAGAACGAGAACTATACAAGTCAGATATTTGTGAAGTACCTTAAGACAAGGGAAGAGTCAGAAAGACTCGATTTATTGATATATCGAGTAATTAATATCTCTTTAAATTAATAAAATTAGTATAATACAATCTTATTAATTGATAGAAATTTCACTACATTAACTTCAAATTTTAAATCGTAATCCAAAAAACATCTTTWCGCAAGTCAATTCTTCATCTAATGAAACAATTTGACCCGGATCTTGATGAAGGATCAAACCGATCCCCATCCGACAGTCGGTGCCTTCAGACAAGGATAATCTCCAAATCCCAACGTAAAAAAACCTTCGTATTTTTTTGTTCTTTACTGCCCTTGAGTTCAACTGTACTTTTCTCTCTGAGTTATTTGGTTTTTCCGAATTTCATCAAAATTCAATTTCTTAGAAGCTTAAAACTTGTTCGATATACATGAATCAGTGATTATTGGTTTGTTTATATGTCCTGTATAAATTGTTGGAGAAAGAATTATCCTGTTCTTGTTGGGTTCAAATAAATTTTAGAATTTTAGAAGTTTTGAGTTTGACTTTTGTATCAGTATGTTATTGTGTCTCTTTTATTTGATTTTGGTAATTGGTTTTATCCGATGAGTCACTTCTGCTAAAGGGAAATTTATTTGACTCTTTAGTTCACTTGTGGATAGTATAGGATATGCTTTATCAGATTTGGAGCTATTGATGTAGTATGGTGACAATGGTTGTTATGGTGATGTTCTTTAAATTTGTTTTCGAGTTATTGAGTTATTTTTCGGATGTTAGTTCAGGAAAAGGCTATAAAAAGATGCTCCCAAGGAAAATAAGTTCATAGAGCGCTCAATTCCAAAATCCCTTCTTACATTCCCCCATCTCGTTGTCTGCTTCTGCCCTAGCCTCGAAACTGCCCTCAACCAAAATCCCTTTAACTCAACTACCCTCGCTTCAGAACAAAAACCTCTCGGTCCATTTTTGTCTCAAATTCGGTCTTCATCTCAGTTCGAAGGAGGTGTAAGGCCKACGTTTGATACTGAAGCTTGAGAGCTTGTATTTGAAATTGCAAGATTCAGACCTCGGTGAGTTCTGTATTTCTATTGGGAAAGTAGTAAGTTCTTCATAAATATTTTTTTTCTTTCTGTTATATGATTAGATCTTGTATGCTATCTAATTTTTTTTTTTCCCTCTAAATTTGGGCTTGTGGTATCGTTTTGATTAGTTTAGGTCTAATCTTTTATTTTCAACCATCATGATTACTGAATTCTAGTTTTGGTTTTGGCGCACACTATTCTTCTACTTGAGTATAAACATTTACAGACATGCTTGGTGTGACCTGATCATCATATGGTCTTCAGTTCTCTTTCTTTCTGATTTTATTGGTTCTACATGGATTAATCAATAAAAAGTTGTTTTCTTTGCAGCTGGAAGTTTTAGTAGCCCTATCTACCACTGCAATTAGTGTTAGCAACTTAGCATCATCTTTTGGGTACTTCGGACAGAAGTGAATAATTTGGTAGCTCTGGATTGTTCTTTATTGTTTTGTACTTCATACATAATTGAATCGAGTATTCTCACTAGATTTTTGGTTTAGCGTCTCATTTCCTTATTTTCCTAATTGAGAGTGCAATATTAACTTCAGTCTTTTTGATAATACGAGGACAGCGGATAATCTTGAGTTGAGATATGATTTGATAGTTTTAGTAGCACTACTTTTTTGCACTACTAATGAAARCAAAATGAAGTGCATTTCTTTGCGGGGATTCATTGATGAAAAGTAGGGCAGCCTTTGCTGCTGACCATATATTTTCAAGTCTATGAATTACTCTAGGCAAATAGTTTGCATTTTCCTTACCACAGTGTCCATGTTTTATTTAATGTTTTAATTATTTTTTGCTGTATATCAACTCTCCGGTCCCGTCTACTACTGTTCTCTGAATCAGATCAATAACTCCCAACGACCTCCAGTCTTTATTCGGGGGCACTGATCTCAGAGATGCCCTGGTACATGCAGTCTTTATTTGCTCCATTGGTGCTGTACGCAGTCGAGCCCTTACGAAGGATTGAATTAAGTTGAGTAGGGTTTCTGAACCTGAGTCGATCTACTATATGTCTAGATGAATTAGCGGCCAGTTCCAGCTCTTCTTGAATTGGTATGTTCGAGCTTGAGTTGGAATTGGAAGATCTTAGTCTTGGGTCGAACTTTATTATCAGTCAAGTACTAAGGGTGAGCTTTCGGACGATTCCCAGACATGGCTTCCTTAAGAACTGATAACCATGAATAGCATCATCACTGCCCACTCAAGAAGGGCACTTAATAGAGGAAGGATCCCTAGTGAGAGAGAATTTTTGGATCTACATTTTAGTATGAATATATAGGAAACAGCAGTTTGGTGATGAATTGACTGCTAAATAAAGTTTTGTGCAACTATTCTGTTACTTTACTTTCACATTCTTTGGCCAATGAAATAGTTCTTAGAGTCTATAAGGAGGTTTTTKCCTGATCTTGTTGTGTCCACTGCTTGGTCTTTATATGAATTCGTCAGTATAAAGAAGACTGTAGTTCCAAGCTGATTTTCATCATATCACTAATAAATTAGTCTTACGCAGCAAGCGAGACATTTACATTCAATATGTTTCAGTATTGAGCTATATCTTATTGCATATAGTCAAAGACTAAAAGGTCAAAGTGTCATTTTTTTTTTTTTTTTTTTTGGGGTATAGAAAAGGTCAAAATGCTCCATTTCTCATAATAGAACATTATCCGACAATCTTACTGAATTATTTGTCAATTGATGACATTTTCCAATTATAGTTATAGTAAAGGAACTGTTCCTTTTTATGCTAGTTCCTGTTTTTTCTTTCAACTTGATTTCTATTACTCAAGTATCCAATCCAGTTAGTTGTTGTGTCATTTAACAATCTCCATTGTGTTTGCTACCTGATTCTCTCACTTGGGAGATGATTGGACTATATAAAGATCCAATGGACTCTTACCTTTTTGACTGAAGTTTTCCTACTCCAGCATCTTATTGTTACTCTAACTTTATTGCCTTTTGATTTTAAACTTTCTGAAAATTACTCCCTCCATTTCTTGAAGTATGTTACAATAGGATAAAATACACAGAACAAGGAGACAATAAATTAGTCTGAAATTGCTATTAAAATAACATCTTTACCCTTATCTTGGAAAGGAAGAGAATTGATTGCATGGGAAAAGAAGATAAAGTGAGAGGAAAGAGGTCGAATTTGTAGGTTAAACGGTATTGGTTTGAAAATTGAATGAGGATGAAGATCGAAAAAAATATTTAATGGTGTCTTGATATATGGAATGTGACACATTTTCCAAAAAAAAGGGGGGAAAAAAAACCCCTATGGTGACATACTTTAGAAAACGGAGGAAATATAAAGAATTTGGACTGTTTCTTCTCAGCTCTTTTGGCAAATAAGTTAAAATTTTAGAAAACTCAATTGTATTCGATTTATTTAACTCCAAATTTTGCATCTCAATGTAATATTTGACTGCCTCTTGATCTCTTTAATCATTTAATCTGCTATTTCAAATTTGTTTTATTGGCTTGATCATGGTTCCCGTAGGGTAAGTAAATGATGTCTTCATGAATAAATCTACCAGTTGATAACTGATCCTGCATAGGCAAGGGAACCCTGGCAACTTTTTTTTTTTAAAATTATAAATATTTTTTTAACAAGAATCTGCTTTGTCCCTCTACTGCTGAGATTTGCTTATGTGTCTCTTTGCAGTATGCAATTGAAAACCATGTCCTCCATTTCTTTATCAACTTCTCACTCAAAATCAGAAGAAGAGCATTAAAAAAGTAAACTTGTTGGACAATCTCAAATATCAGCGCTGGGAGTAAAGCTCAAGTACAGGTACAGTGTCATACCTTTCTATCTCTTCGGGATGTTCAGATATACCAATTCTGTGAAATTGAGTTCACATTTGAAAAAATTTCTCTTCTTCCCGGTACCAAACCCAAAGTGCTTAACGACTGTTTCTTGCTTTAGATCACTTGAACGAAAACGAGCATTTTCTGCATATTCGCCAGGATCATCTGGCAGTAAAAATAAAATGCATGGAGTGGTTATGACTTGATCATTAATGTAAGGGTACGAGAATTATTTTTAATGGCCTTGGTGCAATTTTTCATGTCAAATTGTTTATTGCCTTATTGGAATTCTCAATAGGTGCTGAATTTTGGTGAAGTAATAATATATTGTTATTGTATGTCATAAATTATTTATTTGCGATAAATATTTCTTCTTATTATATAGCTTTGATAAGTATTGAGGTTCTTCTGGCAAGTTTGCTATGTGCTTCCTGAAAATGACATTTTTGTTGCATCTAGCATTTCATCCATAAACTTCTCCGGGTCAGAAAAACCTGTCAATACTACCTTTTCTCAGCCATTGAAATAAACTGGTACGAACACATTCAGAAACGTAAGTGCTTGGAGCTGAAAACTTTGATACGAGAATGCGTTTGTCAATGTCGCTGAACAAAATAGAACTGATTGGTATYGTATAAACAATCAACAAAAACATGTAACTATATGATTCCCTGGATTCTCAAATAGAAACCAGTTAAGTCTAGGTAAGAATATATATAGAGAATTTTCTCAAAGTGCTTGTATTCAAACCTGTTAACTCTAGGTAAGATTATGTTATCAACCTGACTATGAAATTTGGTGGATTGAAGGTACTAGGAGACAGCTTGTTTTACTTAAAAACCAGAATTTGAACTATCTTAAGAACACAACTTCTCACTTTTGTCTTTTAGACTTTGTTGGATGGTAAAGATGGTCCCTTATTTAGGATATTTGGAGCTTAAAGTGAAATCTTGCGAGAGGGAAAAGGTCAGGGAAAATTAGTATTTTGATGTTGCTGACAGAGATAAGTATATGCAAACACATGTCTGTATGTACGCATTATTTGGAAAATAAAAAGATTGAGGTGTGAACTGCATCATTAGTCTCTCATTTCAGTTTTGTTGCATAATCCAGCGCAAGCATTCAAAAAATGAAGAGATCTAGTATATAATAGTTATGGATATTACTGGTTTAATCCGTGATTTGGTTTGTGCATTCAGAAGGTTCCCAAAAGTTTTATGATTTTCAAAAGCATAGATGTCCATCACAATTTTGACAAATTTACACACTGAGCATTTGAAATTGTAGTGATTCTGTCGCTGACTGCCTGTTTCTTTGGAAATCATGATTGTTTGCTGGGAAAGCAGAGAAAATTACTGTAAGTTTCAGTAATAATTATGAAGTTGTATGAGTGGCAGATATTGTATTTGAAAGAAATGAACCCTCATGAATAGTAAAATATGAACTTGAACATGGACATGCTGAGCAGAACTAGTTTTCTTAAGAATTCATCATCAATTTGGTATTTACGGGATTATTTTTCTTGCATATATCACACAGTTCATGTAATATTTGGGTCAATAAAGAATATTATTTGTCCAGCTTACTTCAAGTAACATAATCAAATATGTTTTGCTGGTTAAATTTGTAAATCAAACTTATTTTGAAGGATTGTTTTATTCTTCTTTTCTTTGTTTGTGTCAATTTAGAGAGCTTATTCAAATAATTTGATCATCAGTGTTTATTGAGCCTTTATTACTTTTCCAATTCTCAAGATGTATCCTGAAAATATCTTGGTTTCTTCCTTGTAGGTAATTCTTTCTGACTCTTGACTTCTGATGGTTCAATGCATAAATCAATGATGCAAGAAGCAACGTTATCCTGATAATGTTCTCATAGCAACCATATTTGTTTGATGAGCAGAAGTGGCTGTCCCAATTTTCAAAAAATCTTGGATGAGCAGAAGTGGTGCCTGTCCCAATTTTCAAAAAATCTTGGATGAGCAGAAGTGGTGCCAATATTTCCCATTTGTTAAAAACCTTGCCGATAGTACGAAGTGCCCCAAAAAGCAATGGCTACGGAAGAAAGAAATCTAATTGAAATACTTGAAGAAAATCAAGCTGTGGAGATCAGCAAATATATCAGCTATGTTCATTCTCCACAATGTGGTGCTGTAGCAACTTTTGCTGGCACAACTCGTGAGACTTTTGAAGGCAAAACTGTCCTAGAGCTAACATATGAAGCATATGTACCCATGGCAATACGCTGCATCAAATCCATCAAATCCAAATGTTCATCTGCTCGATCATCATGGGATATTCACTCAATTGCTGCTGCTCATCATTGGGCACTGTTCCTGTAGGTGAGACCAGTGTTTTTGTTTCAGCTGTTCATCGAACAGAGATGCATTGGATGCCTGCAAGTATATCATTGATGAGATTAAAGCATCAGTTCCCATATGGAAGAAACAAGTTTATGCCAATGGAAGGCTTGGAAAGAGAACTCAGAGTTTCTGGAAAGAAGACTGGAGCTCGGAAAGTCCGAGAAAAGGTAACTGAAGACAAGGTATGCGCTGTGGCAGAAAAGTTAAGGTGGAGGAACATCATAAAACGGGTTGTTGTTGGTGGTTTTTTGTGGGGGGGGGGGGGGGGTGTGGTGGTGTTGGAGGAAGATGCAAGGGGGGTGGGGGGGGTACTGAAGCTGCCGATCTTCTGTGTGGCCACAATGATGAGTTTCTCTCAGATCGCCAGGTTTCATTCTGTTTGCGGATATAGAGAATTACATTGGGCAAGGAAGCGTTGCTTTGCTTTCAATTTATTTCTCCGTTGTGTTCCTTTTTTTTTTTTTTTTTTTTCCCTCTAGATGTTTTAATAACTAGAACTATACACAATAAATCAACCTGCCCAAATAAATAAAGAGGCCAGAGAAGAAAAAAAGAAACCAAAGTCAAGCCAAATCCACCGAGATGTTCTTGGTCTGTCATAGATTACCTAGACAATGAATCATGCTAGTAGTTGTAAACCAATCCACAAGTAACTTAATTGTTTCTTAAGAGACGCGGGCAGATCATTACAGAAACATGATCGCAAAACTAGGCCGCAAAAGAATGTGGATTTGTTTTTCATCAGGATGATATGCTCAGAGAAGAGCTCCTGCTGGAGGAAATAGAGCAACAGCGCCCCTATCTGGACTCGAGTATTTTCGATAAACTCCCTTGAGCTTGGTTTCTGCAGCACCTGAGTGGAAGCTTACCAAGAGCTTTGCACAGTCCCTGGAAGAGGCGAGCCAGCGGCAAATTCATTAGGACCATATAAGTACAGAATAGGTCTTATATTATTTTGCAAGAGAAACGAAGATGTTACATTATTTGATCCTCAGAATAGCCTGTGTGATGCTTCAGAGTCTCAGTCCACAAGGGAGCTTTGTTGAGGGTGCAACGTGCAGCGTAAACAGCAGAGGCTGCAAGCTTTGATGGGCAGTACTGAATGGTGGTTGAATAGTCCATCAAACCAAGTTCAGCAAAGAAGAATGCCATATGCTGAATCTGCAATAAGCATAAAATAAATAAAAAGAGATCAGATTTTTCAGTATGATAAAAACACAAAAGAAATTGCTCACTACAGGAAAATCCTTGACTAATTTCAATGTACCTCAGGGTCAGATGCAACAGAAGCCTTTATGTATCGGACCAGAAAAACATATGGCGTTGGTACTGTCAAATACCAACCTAGCTTCCCGAGGATTGTCTTTTCCATGATTAGTACCTGGTCTCTAACATAAGCATTGTCGGAYACAGCAATAAAATCACCCACCTGAAAATATAGAACAGAGATTGGATTCAGTTTCTAGTCAATGGAAACAAAGAAGATCTAATTAAGATCCATTGTACTGTTGTACCTCTGGCGCCCAGATCTCTTCGTACTTGCATGCGATGAGCATCGAACTGATGCCAACCAACTGGAGTTCCCTCCTCGGAACCGCTTTCACTGAGAGAAATCGATCCATTATATTAACTGTCAGGTACAGGCTTTCTGGCATCAGCTCAAACTTCTTGTGAACTTCTACCAACCAATCTACAAGAATTGCTCTCATTTTGTAGTTAATATCTGGCTGTGAATCCATGTAGTTACGGACTCTACCATCCTCCTATAAAACCAAATTAAATTAAAGAATATACAGAATAATGCAATAGCAAATGGAGAGGGACAAGTCAATAAACCTCAGTGAGTTTGTAGAACTTGTAAATGTCCTCAACATATTCCACAGCTGCCAATTCGTTATCGATGTCAGTCACATCAATGTCTACAATTGTTTCCTTTGGTTTGCTGGTATGTCCAGAAACAGCCTTGCTTCTTGCAGCAAGGATGGAGGTGAGGGACTTTCCAGATTTCTTTGAAGATGCTCTTAGTTTCTTCTTCCCACTGTTGGCATTTTCCTCTTTGCACTTACTTTCCCGTCTATCAGGGCTAATGACAATTACAGCTTCAGGTTTTGGTTTRTCTTTATCTTTCTTGCGTGCTGCTGCTTTAGCCACAGCACCATCTCTAGTAGCAACAGAGACATTGACAATTTCTCCCTGTGGTTTTTGAAATTTTACAGCATGTCAGAATTCAAAAGTATAACAATAACTCATTCAGGCAACATATTTCAGAATTCGGAAATATAAAAATAACTCATTCAGGATTCAGTTACCTTGCTGTTCTTCTCATCATCCTTCTGCGCATTTCCCAACAACTGCGTCTTAAAGCTCCTGGAGGAAAGAAAAGAAAAAGGCATCAAAGTTGATTTCCTAAAACACACAGAAATTCCACAAAAAGAAACTCTTCTATTCACAGAACCATAGTAGATATTGTAGGTGGGAGATGGTTCACCTCGTAATAGGACGAGAAATCTGCTGCTTCCCATCTGCGAGCGGAGCTGGGACAAGGTTCCCTATGTCTCTGAGAACGCGCCTAGTCTTTCCTTCTGCTTGCACATTTTTCGGTTTTCCTCCTTCTTCAAGGGTTGAAATATCAATTTGCAATAAGATACGTGATCACATGCAAACAAAAGAACAAAAAGTCTGTACGAATAATGAAAAAGAGCAAGAGAGGACAGCGCAACAGCCAGTTCTTGAGTTTCACACCTCAGAAAACCTACCGATATTATCATCCAGGGAGGCCTAAATAAAACACTCGAAAAGTCTAATCATGTTTTATATATAGAAGACAGATTTTCAAGGATCTTTCAAGTTAATCATCCATCAGGACTGCAGTCAATGTCTCATACCACAACAGAACACAAACCTCAAAAGTATTATCCTCAGGAAATCATCCATGCAATCTAGAATCTAAGATTAATTATCAAAAGCATCATAAAAGTTGTGATCAAAACAACAACCAAAAAATAAAAATAAAAAAAAAATGAGGAAGGAAGAACCATCTCAGTCATATCAGCCAACAAATTACAGAAATCAAGAAATCCAGATATTTTTGGGACTAGATAGACCAATATAGAAAGCACAAACTTTTCATTTCAACCTAAAATTTTAACAAATCTTGAGTCATCATAACAATTCGAAGTCCCAGACCGGCCGGAAAAAGAATCACATCTATCCATTGACCAGGAGTCAATGGACAGAATAAAGGGGAGCAAAAATCAGAAAATCCCAATCGATCATCAAAAACCAAAATGCCTTCACTCCCATATCGTAAGATACTCAAAAGTCCACCATATCGCCATCGCAAACCAGATATTATAAAATCACTCAGATTCTGATGAAACTGCAAAATCATGGGGAAGGAAAGAACTATCACAGTAAAGACCGAAGTTATAGTAGTTGAGTTACAGAGTCCACGRAAAACCCAAATACTAGAAAAATCACCAAAATTCTGATGAAATTACATATCCCATTGAGAAGAAAGAACCATCTCTATTAAGACCGACCTATCTACTCAAAAGATACCGATCATCATGGTTAATTCAGAAGCCCTAAGGCAAGGAAGAATCACATTCAACCATTAAACAAGAAAACCCCAGAATTACCAGTCTGACACAAAGATTCATGATTTTTTCAGAAATAAAAATACAATCCACGACAATATCGGGTAAATTTATATCACACTAGTCTACAGAAAGACCCAAAGGCAAAACACTGCAGATTTCTAACCTCTGGGTTGCTCTTGACCAACAACTATTGAAGCCATCTCGAAATGTTTTCTGTCTTCGTCTTCTTCCTGCTGATTACTCTGACCAAAAACCCCTCCAAGACTCGCCAATATCGATGACAAAAACAATTGGAGACGACCGTTGCGCGTCTCTCCTTCTGGGTTTTCGGTCGCCACAATTTCTTTCTTCTCTTCACTTGAAATTCTTTTCCAGTCCGACACTTTTCACTCTGCAGTTTCTGAGGTTTCTCCTAAAAGCTGTTCTCTTTCGCAACGGAGAATGTGGGGGAGAGACGGGCTGTTTGATAGTGTAATATATACGAGCTTTGAAGCGGTGAAGAGACGCTTCTGCAGTACACTTTTGTTTCAACGGTCGTATTTTAATGAGTTCAAATGAGGACCGTTGGATGGGCTCCGATCGACGGTACGGACGCGGGGGCTTTTTTCCTGAAGCTCGCTGTTGGGATTTTTAGTGATTTCCTAGCCGTTAGAGGTGACCGGTGAATCTTCTGACTCATGAGTGGAGTTACCGTTGGTGGTAAAACATTTTATTAATTAATAGATGATAATCTTTTGGGGGGAAATATAATAAATATTTTGGTATCACAATTACATTACATTGTAACTAGCATTAAAAATAGCCCAAAAAAAAGAAAATAACTAAAGTTAAAAGTGAGAAAATGCAAGTTAGACTCGAGGATGGATGATACAGAGAGGCAAGAATTTGGTAAAGAATTTCTTCTTTTCTTTGAAATAAGATTTCCTCACGAGATAAACGATGCACGTGAATACTTGGTTGAAGTAGCAAAATAAATTTATTTTTTTATTTTTTGAAAACACAAATTATTTTTTTAAAAGTAAATAAAGTGCAGCCTTATGGACAAAGCAAATCATATCAACCATGAAAAAGTATTACATAATCCTCTTTACATCTCTCTATATTCAATAATCGAAAACCAGGTATGTAACCAAATCCGATAATTATTCAAGTAATTTATGTCTAATTACTCGTTGAATTAAAAAATTTATATACGAAAAGATGAGAATTTAATTTTTTTCATCCTAATACTTTACAATTAATTTTAATTTTTTCTTTTAAATAATTTTTGCTGAGCAACGGAATCAAATTAAAGTACCACTTGGAGAATACTCTCTTTGACTTCTATTATGCTGACATTGAGTGTGATCACATCAATATGTATTTTGTTCTTTTTCTTCAAAAATAATAATAATTTCTTCATTAATATTATAAATTGAGAAGGAAAATGATAAGAAGAGAGTTGAATAGAAGTAAGAAGAGAATAATAGACTGAATATCATTAATTATATGTGAATCAAAAGAGAATAATAGACTGAATATCATTAATTATATGTGAATCAAAACCCTCTATTTATAAAGATTATAAACTCTAGGACTTCTAAGGTTTCAATGGTTGAAAAGTCATTTATCAATAATTATTTACAACACTCCTCTTGAATGACAAATCTATACAACAATTATCTCATAAAAACTTATTTGGGAAAAATTCAGTGAGAAAAAAATTAAACCAAACTAAGAAAAATGAGTACAATTGATGTTGGAGTATTAATTGTTGCATCGTTAAAACATTGTAAATAAAATCCCGTGGAACAAAACCTGAATGAAGAAAAAAGAGTACAGCTACTTCCCTCATATAGGTAATCACTAAAAATGTCTTTGATTTGATACATTTCAATCTGATGAATCAATTTTTTCCACATTATCACTCGATCAAATCTGTTGAACATCGATGCTGTCACTTTTTTGAAACTCGTGCATGTAAAAGAACTTTGGACAAATGTGTTTCCTTCTATCTTCTTTGATGTTGCCTCCTCTGCGTGTGCAATAAAAGCTTATGAATTGCAATAATTTTTGAATGGGTTGAGCATGTAAATCTTATAGTTTGCTTAAGATATCTCTAAAATATAGTCTACATTAGATAACTATTACTTGCAAGAAGTTTATAGAAAAAGTACCTATTGTACTAAGGTATGATTCTTTTTATAGACGACACTGTCAATGTAAATTGCTTTGTTACTTTTTATACATACTTGAATTGATGAACAAATAATTGTTCAGAAAAATGTTCAATTTGCAAACTAAGATATATTTTTATCTTTCTTAGATCTTTCATCCCAAATTCGTTTGATCTAATCTATAGTTTTGTTGAGTTTTTCAAGAGTATTAGTTAGATTTAAATCAACATAATCTGCAACAATTGCAAATCAATATATGTTTTCTTTATGAAAACACAAGGGTAGACATCTTTCTTTTTATATTTCTTGTTCAGTAGAAATTCGCTAAGACGATTATATTAAATAAGTCTAGATTATTTTAATCCATACAAGGATTTTTGCGAATTGATGGATCAATTTTCTCGAGTAAATATTTCAAGAAAATTAAATCCTTTAGGAATTTTTATGTAATTTTCACTGTGTACCGATCCGCATAAATAAAAGAGTTACAATATCCATCAAATGCATATCAAGGTCTTCATGTATTGTTAGGTTTACAAGATATTTGAATATAATTATATTCACCAGAGGTGAATATATTTTTATATAATCATCAATACCATGTCTTTGTGAAAATCTTGGACTTTAGTCGTGCTTTATATCTCTCGACTTCACTATTTTTGTAATACCCAAGATTTATTTTTCGTTTTTATGAACTTTATATAATTATATTCAAATCCACTTATTAGATTATATTCATGATTATTAGTGATTTGGTTATTTTGCAGCGGAAGGACTTGGAGGCTGTAACGTTTGATGTGCCAATTAGAAATAAATTATTATTTCTCTAATTGGTTATTTATTTATGTATTATTGTATGAGTATATTTATTTAAATATGAAATTTTATTAGTTTACTTCAATTAGAATTTTTAGTTAATTAATTTAAGCTTGACCCATTAGAGTCTGTTATCTTCTTATTGAAACTTAAAATCAGAGTTGGAGTTCAATTTTGGCTAAAAGAAACTAATAGATATTAACTTAGTTAGGCATAGTTCCTTAAGGAATAAAAATGGCTCACGAAGAAATTTTGATTAGGGTTAAGTTTAGTTTTAAAAAATAAATCAATATGAACTGAAGATGACTGTTCATCTTTTTCCTTAAAGAACCCCGCGGCCACCTCCCTCTGCCCCCATTGATGCTGCCCGTCACCAACACCCTCTCTCTCCCTCTCCCCCTCCTCGCTCTTTACCGTCTGCCCAGATTCATACAGATCTGTTTGCAGATAAACCATGTGCGACCAGAGACTTCTGCCCGCTGCCCACACGAGTCGTCGATTTTGCGCTACTCTCTCCACTTTGATTGTTTACGATCATTCAGATCTGTTTGTCAGCTTTTGACCAGAATAGAGGACGCTCAGTTCCGATCATCACTTGCTGGAGCAGATTTCTGGGCCTTATCATCATCGGTGCTCGAGGTTAGGACTGTCATTGCATGACCAAGCACCCATGCGACCAGGCGACCAGGCACCGTGTGCCATCCGCTCGAACCAGTTGTGCGTGCGTAGCTAGTTCGTGACCAAGGCTATTTTTTGCCCCCCGTTCGCACGCCCAGGCGCATCCATACCCTTAGACTCGATACTACACATAGGGTTCGAGATTCAAGATGAATCCTTAATTTTTTTTCATTCAAATTAATCAAATGGCTTAGGTTTTGTATTATGTATTGATAATTATGGAAAAATATAGAATATATCTCTAGATAACATAATGTGGAATTTTAGTTAATACGATTAAGTAAAAGAGACATAATTCTATAAATATGTTGGAATATAATTTAATATGAAATTTAGGATTTGCATGATAAAGTAATGTATATTAAGAATGGTTAGGAGTTATAAAATTAATTTATACTCTTAGTAGTTCAATTATTTTCGACATGAAATTTAAACTCGAAAAATATTGGTTGATATCACCGATCAGATAATGATGAATGTATTAATGGTGAACACTTATGTTAAATAAATATAGTTGGTTAAACAAATTTTAGAAGAATATTCTTTGTGTAATAATATTAGTATACTTTTGGCACATTGACATTGTGGACAATCAAGGTAGTCTGCTAGCAATTTTTAGTAACCAAATCTAACTAAGGATTTCAAATAAGTAAATTTTCACATTCTCATTAGTTATGATGCCCGTGTATTTTTGTTACAATTGAATTTCTCTATGTGAATTGAATATGAATTCATGATTGATATTGAGGTACGTAAGTAAAAATTCCACATCCTCATTTATTGTGGTGCACATATATTCTTGTTTTTATTTAGTTGTTCCTGTATGATGTGATTTATGGTGTTATTTCAAGTGTGTGAATTTACTACTTGTTGCCTTGTTGAAAATTTTAAGTTTAGAGTTCATGTGGCCATGTTTACGTGCATATAGTCTACAGGATTCGGCACTATTTTTTGGTATGGGCATAATCATGCATCTAAGAAAGCAAATGTTTTAAAGAATGAAGTTTGAAAAAGTGTGATTTTAAATGTTGATGATTTCCAAACTTTTTGAATTTGAAATGGGGTGTAAAGCCTAGACCATGAAAGGTGCAAGTGGGAAATGGGGGATGGAGGACCGGTGCACTCGACCTAAGCCTCTTGTAGGATGAAAAGGTATGTAATATTCACCTCTTGTGAGGTGAAAGTGAAAGTTAAAGGAAAAGATTAAGTAATGTTAATCACTTAGCGGTTCTACCGGTAGAATGTGATCAGGTTCCAAATAATAATTGTCCATTGTAGGACTTAATGGCTAGGCATTACACAAAGTGAGCTCACGATTTGAAATGGAAATTTTTGGAAAGTTTTAACAAAGTGAAATTTTGAACTTCATGACATATACTGCATAATACGCACATTTATACACGGGATTTACTTATCAAGCTTAGTAGCTCACCCCATATTYCCTTATTTTACGTTTCAAGTGATGACTAGCTAGATGGTGCATAGAGATAGCTTGGAAGTTGACTTTAATACCCAAGAGTCATTTCTGTTAAATTTCTATTGATTGATGAACCGATTGAATGCTTAAATTTTTATTCATTTTGGGTTTATTCTATTAAAGGTTTTTTTTAATATATGAGTATTTAGTTGGTAAATGATATTGTTGGGGTTGAAGTTTATTTGAATATGAGTATTTTGTTATTGTTGGCATTTGAAGTTATTTTATTTATATGTGAAGTATTGGAAATATTTGGTGTGAAAATTTTATGACTGTGTACAGGGAGAATATATTGATATTACAGAGAAAACTCTGTCAAAATTTTTGTAAACCCTATTTATTTCTATATTAAAATCAAGATTTTTATTTTTCTAATCTTTGCTATATATGTGAGGATAAAATTGGTGACATTCCCGGATTAGGATAGTTTCTAATCTGGGGGTGTTACAATTTTCATCTCTTTTTTTTCGCATATAAATATCCATTTATAATCAAATGGTCTTACACCTTGTCATGTTTGGACTATAGGTCCAAGAACCTCATGTTTCAATAGTGAATTTAATGTCTATGTTAGCAATTTCAATTGATTTTGGTTCAAGATCCTCATTATATCGAGAGCTCTATATTACTTTGAGGAACTTGAATTTCTTTACCAATATCTCTTGCCTATTTAATTTCTAAATATGGTCATTTTGATCATATAATCCCCTTTTCTTTCGAGGATTTTTATCTTTAGAACTGTATTAGTCAAAATTTATTTTTCCATTTTTATGAACTTTATATAATTATATAATTTATATTCTGATCTACTAATTAAACTGTTCTCATGATTCTTAGTGTTGTAATTATTTTGTAGCGAAAGGATTTGGAGGCCATAGCATTAGATGTGCCAATTAGAAATGAATAATTTATTTCTCTTATTATTATTTATTTGTGCATTAATATGTGAGTATATTTATCTAAATGCGGAGTTTTATTATTTTAATTTAATTAGAGTTTTTAATTAATTAATTTAGATTTGACCAATTAGAGCCCCTTCTCTTTTAATCTAAAACAGAAAACCTGATTTAATGTTTTGTTCTTGGCCCAAAGGAAATGCATAGATCTTAATTTAGTTGAGCTTAGTTGGTTAAGGAATAAAAATGGCCCAAAAGGGTTTTGTTAGGATCCAACTCAAGTTTACTTAAAAATAAAAAATAAAAAAAATAGAGAAAATCAATTTTGAGATTTGGGAACTGACCGCCCATCTTCTCCAAACCACATGCACAACCGCCACCACCTCTTTCCATTGCTGATGCTGCGACCGTCCGCCACCCCATGTCGCTGCTCGGTCGAACCTTGTGGAGCTTGCTTGTGCGACTGTCTGCATCAGATCACTGCTCGCCATCCGCCTAGATCTCGACTGGATCACTTGTAGCTATCGTCGATCATATCTACTCGCCTATCATCTCTGCACGCGTTCAATTAGATTACAGCACTGCTGCTCAGATTGCTGCTCGCCGTGTTGTAACCATCCGTAGCTCGACGCCGCTCGATCGACCAACTGCTTGTTCACGACCAGGTTGTTGTTCGTCGTCTGTTCGAACGCCTGGAGCACAGCAGACCTATGGCTTGTCGTTGCTGACCAGAAAGAAACTCTTGGAGCAGACTGTCCGGAGCTCGTCRGAGTGGCCTATGCACCTCCTTTTCCTGAGCTCTGTTGACACCATTTTGCCTTATACTCGATACTACACCTAGGGTTTGCGCAATTTGAGGTGAACCTCTGTTTCCTCATTTAGCTTAATTAGATGGTTTTCTAAGTTGTGTTCTGTATTAATATCCACGAAAATACGTGAAAATATGACTGCTTAACCGAATGGTTTCTGTGTTGTGTTATGTATATGCGAATATATTTGTACATAATCTAGTATTGAATTTAGGGTTGAATGGTAGCGTAAGGGAGAATGTTTTTGTTTTCTGAGGGGTTGTTGGTTATGGTTATTGATGTTTGAGTGATGTTTGATGAGTTTGAAATGTAAAGTGTATTTAATGTTGTTGTCTTGGGAAGGTGATATTTCTTAGTTATTTCTTTAAGTAACTTGAGTTATGAATTAAGAATAGAGGACTTTCGAACTCTTTAAAACCTTGACTAGTTGAGAAATTCTCCCTAGGGCATTGAGAAATTTTTGTTAGAAAGACCCTATAGTGCTTAATTAATATTTAGAAGCCACGGACATTCCCTTGTCCAAACTAAGTTGATTTAAGAAAGGTTAGGAGCCATGTAACTAATCTATATTTTTTGTAATTCTGTGATTTTTGACATGAATTTTGAATTCCAAATTTATTATAGGTGAGTGTCACTCACAGGATAAAGTATGACTGTACTTTTACTGGACATCCATGTTAGATAAATGCATATCACTAGTAGATTTGATTAAGAAGATTCCAGATAAAATTCTCCTTTTTGTAATAAATATTAAGATACTTCCTGACACATTGACCTCGTGGCAGCCAAGGCACTCCGCTTGCAATTAAAATAAACTAAATCTACTAAGATTTTAGGTAAGTAAATTTCCTTTCTTTTTTCGAATGAAGAATTTATATCACGAATATAATGTGGTTTATGATAATATTTCAAGTATGTGAATTACTATTTGTTACATGTTGGATCAAGAGTGTGAGATACCATCTATTATATGTTAGAACATTGATTATGTTGTTATTAAATGAACATGCATCACATTATCATGTTTTATCTTCTTTTGGAAAATTTGCATGTTCATGGTATGGAAATGGGTTAAAGGATAAGGTTTGCAAATGAAATTTTAAAGGGTAAATGAATTCTAAACGTTAAAAAATTGAAAAAGGGGTGTAAGCCTAAGTCATGAAAGGTGTGAGTGGGAAATAAAGCACGGGGACCGACGCACCTGACCTAACCCTCTTATAGGGTGAAAATGAAAGTAAGATTAATGTTATGATAACCGCTTGGCGATACTATCGGTAGAAAATTTATCTGTTTCCAAATAATAATTGTCCACTACATATCTTAATGGCTAGGAGATCCACCAAGTGAGCTCACRTTAGAAATGCAAAATTTTAGAAAATTTAGACGAAATGAATTCTAAACTTTATAAAGATAATGCATGTCACAAGCATTCATGCATGGGAATTCCTTACTGAGCTTTGTAGCTCAACCCTTTTCTCTCATTTTTACATTCAGGTGATGATTAGCCAGATGGTAGGTGGAGATCATTTATGGAGCAGGATTGATACACAAGTGTCATTTTTTAATTAAATTTTTATTGATTAATGGAGTTGGTTAAATACTTTAATTCTTATTTGTTTATTGATTTATGCTTTCAAGTTTTTCTTTGGGTTGTAACTAAATGAGTAATTTTCCTTCTTATTAGTGTTTGGATTTTTTGGGGGCTGAAGTTATTTTTATTTTATGATATAAAGTATTGGTGATGAGTGGGTGTAGAATTTTCTTGTTGTATACGGGTTAGATATGTTGATATTATAGGGTAGACTCTGTCAAAATTTCTATAAATCCCTTTATATTTCTATTTTAAATTCAAAATTCCTTCCAATTTTCGCAACCCATGTGAGGGGCAAGAGTTTGGGGGTGTTACAAGAACTAAGAGATTGGCCATGCTTCTAACGTATTTTTGAATCAAGAGGTATGCCTCATTCCTGACATGCTTTAGAATCATCACCATACTTCTCGCATATCTTAATGTCTTAAGATCACTACCATACTTGTGGTATGTTTTATATATAATTACTAGCTAGTATATCAATATTTTGTCCTGGTGAGACTTTCATCCAGGTGGGAACAATTATTTATATAAATGTGATTTAGTAATTCTTGTTGGATCAATATAAGCATTAGACACATGAATTTACTATTTTCTATGCAAATGGATAATTATTTTTTGAACTTTCAGATCATAATCGAACTTCAATTTCAAAGGAGAGAATWATGATGACCAGTTGGCCCTATTAGCATGAGTGTTACTTCACATCACTGACACAATGACATATCTCCAAGAATTGATGGGGAGTTTTGTTCTCATTAGAATAGTCTTGCAATTGGTTGTAATTGTTTAATATAATATTCATGTAAACTGTAACACCCGAGATTTTACTTTTATGAATTTTTGTTTGATCTTGTGAATGTGTCTGCCAACTAGGGTTAAAAATTTCATATGTGATTAATATTTTGAAATCGCATGTTTAATAAGTACGGAAATATTGTCTGTGTCGAATAAGAGTTATCGTTTGGTTAAAGGCTCAACTCATGAGCCTATTTATTTGTTAGTTAGAAGTTGGACTTTATCGAAAGGAATCCCRTTATATTCAATTTACAGATTTTGGGTTAGAGTTAGATGGGAAGGCCCGAAAGATTTGGATTACGGCCCAAAATATAAAAAAATAAATAAATAATAAAATTCAAAATAATAAAAATAAAAGAAAATATATAAGATAAGAAAAGAAAAGAAAAGAAAAGAAAAGGAAAAATCCATCTTCCTCCCTCCTAAAACCCTAAGCCGCCGCTGCCTACTCCTAGGAAGTCCTACCACCATCACCATCTTCTTCACTTTCTGCTGTTCGCCGTGCGACGYAGCTCAATCAACGACGAACCGCTCAGCCGTTGGAAGGTTTTGCAGCGACTCGACCAGAACGCGCGACCCTGCTTGGTCGTTCGCTGTGTTCGAGGTCGCCACCCTCCGTTCGCCAAATTGCTGACCGCCTGGGTTAAGATCGACGAGCCGCCGTGCCTCGAGTAGGACTGCTACAACTCATGGTTGTTGTCGCCATTCGCCGAGGCTGCTCGAGTTGCTGCGAGACGCACGCCAGAAGGATCCACCCTTTTCTCAAAACCCTCCTGCCAGCGTTACCTTATTCTTCCCCTACCCGATGCTGCGGTTCACTTTTGCGGCAGACTGTTGTTCATCTTCCTTCGATGACAAGAACAGAAACTGCTACTCGATCGCAGTTCGTCATCGCCTAGATTCGTTTGTCGCCACTTTCGTCCTCCCTCGCGGTCTGGTTCAGTCATCAGATCTGCTCRTCCTCTGCACGCGTAGTCGACCAGWTCTGCTTGCCAAGTTCATCCAGATCCGGAGTTGCYAGTGCTTTGATTGCTCGTTTGTTGGTCATCGATTTCCTACAACCAGCGTTACCCTCTTGGTGCTTGTTGGTTTACCCAGATCTGCCGCTGGAAGTCAGATTTTCTTCCTCTGCTCAACAGATTTTCCCTTCGAACTGAAGCCAAAATCTTTGCAATTGGCCTTCATTTTGGCTGTGTACTTGCTGCTCGCGCCGATTTTAGAGTCGCTGGAAGTCGACTAGAAATAGATTGGCCGGTCGACTGAGTTGTTTGCCAAGAACAGGGCCCAGTACTCAGCAGTGCCAGACCCAGCCATGCCCAGTAACACCAGGAGCCAATAGGCATCAGGCGCCCCGTGCCCGGCAAGTACAGGCGCCCAGCGCCCAACGCCCGAGGACCTATTGCCATTCCGGAGACATTTGGATATCGTGAACTTAAAGGTGAAAACGTTAACACATGATATTGAAATTTTATGACTTATACATAATTATGCCCTAAAGTGAATTGATGAGAGAACATAATTAGATTTATACTCGAGTTAAGAAATTTAAATTGTAACCTTAAAAAGACATGATAATTGGTAATATAGGAACTAAGAATAGATTAATAATTAATAAAGGACATTCTTGGATTAAACACATAATACCTGAGTTGGAACGATGGAAGTAAGTAGACCCTCTTTCTGTAATCAACTAGGTCATTTCGAGGCGTTACATTGAGATCGGTTGAAGGAGTTCATTTCAAAACTTAAGTAAGAACCCGTTAACGTAAAGGACTCCGGGTAAGTAATCCTCCCATCTCATTAACATTATAAATGAATGTAATTGAACTCTTTTAATTGCTCCAATATGTTATGTGTGAGATTGTATGTTGATGTGTGTAATTGTGTGGAATGTTAATGTGCTCATATCCTGTATCACTTTTATGTCAAATGATATGTTATCATGTTTCATATCTTGTACTAATTGTCGAATGTTATGTTATATAAGGTTGTACGCATTTCATGTCATGAGCTTGTAGTTAGAATGCTACATCACATTTGGCATGAGCCATTCACACACTTAGAAGGTGAGTTTAGGAAATGGAATTTTAAAGGAAAATGTAAAATTTTGAAAATGCTAAAGTTTTCGAAAAGGAGTGTAAACCTAGCCACAAAAGATGTGAGTGGGAAACGGGGCGTGGGGGACCGGTGCACCCGACCCTACCCTCTTGGAGGGTAGGTAAGAATGGAATGTTCACCTCCTTAGAGGTGAAAGTATGGAAAGAAAACTTTTTTTTTTTTGAATGTGAATCGCTTTGCGGTTCTACCGGTAGAAATAGAATCAGCTATGGCTTACTACAGAGCTTAGTGGCTAGGCGTTACACTCTAGTGAGCTCACGAATGAAAGGAAATTGAATGTTTTACTGTAAGTAAATTTTAAAGGAAAGGTTTTGTAAAGAGATTTCGAAATGGAAATGTTTTGAAGGTTTACATTGAAAAAATGAGATTTTATAACTTCATGACATGTAGGACATGTACACGCATTCATGCTTGAGATTTACTTATTGGGCTTTATAGCTCATTTCTTTTCTTATGTGTCATTTCAGATCATATGTAACCAGATGGGGAGAGGAGGTCGCTTGTGGGCGAGCTATGATACCTGGGAACTTGTTTCAAACTTATTTTATGTAATAAGATAATTATACTATTTTTGAATGGTTTAAATTCTTGRGGCTTCCGCTATTTTCATTTTGAATAAATGTTGAGTTTTAAATGATAGTTGATTATTTGCGGGTGGAATGACATAACACTCTCGACTTAGGACAGTTCCTAATCTGAGAGTGTTACAGTTTTGGTATCAGAGCCTAGGATTTTAAAAACGATTCTGTAGACTTCATAAGAAAATGATTTATGGATATTTGAGAAGTACATGGGTATCGAGCCATGCCACAAGCTTCCTTTCCTGGACCATCTGGTAAGCTTGTGTTTTGATTTAAATTCTCGAATGAAGCTAATGTTAAGTGTTATAGTATGTCTTGTCTATACTTTGCTTTGAATTGGGAATGATGTAGAATGTTTGGAATCTTGAAGATTCATTTAGACAAGAGGCGTTACATTCCATTTGTAATACCTAAATGAGATCGTAAATGTCGTTTCTTACATATTCACGGAATGAAATTAAAAGTGTCAAGAATATAAATTTGATGCCACATTAGGAAAAGGTGTTTCTAGAATAAAGTCTTTGAAGGAAATCTTTTGCTAGGAAGGTGATACTTAAGGTGTTTGTAGAATAAAGTGTTTGAAAGAAATCTTTTGTTAGGAATTGGGATACTTAATCTATTTAAAGTATTGTTTGAATGCTTAAGATGTGAGTCTATCTTGTTATGTAAATGTTGAGAAATTATAAGGTGAGTGGTTAGGTTGGATGGACAATCTTGATAAGTAAGAGATTGAATTTCTTTTGACAATACTCAAGGAGTTTTTGGTCGATTTGAATAGGTTTAACTTTGGTTGGGATAGTTCTTAAATAAAGTATTTTTCTATAAGGAGAGGTAAATGGTATGTGGTTTTGATTCCAAGATGCTAAAGAGAATTAAGAACAAATTTGTGATTGATTTCGGACTATAAGGTTTCAATTTTGACTTTTGATGGTTGGCTTTTGATGAGAAGATTATTGTGTTATATTTCTGTTTTGTTTGGAGATTGTTAAATTTTCTTGTTTAAGGAGTTAATCTGATCTTTAATTGTAATTGATGAGATTAAGATGTTTTCAGGAAAGGAATTAGAATCCATAGGAATGAATATGGTAGGTTGGAACTAGCGCAATTTAAGAAGTGGTGATGTATGTAAGCTTATCAATATATAAAATAGGGTTCATGGATGTTATAGAATTATAAAAGGCCAAAATGTGATTTATTGCTGGAAAAGTTAAAATACCATTGGGTATCTAGTGTTCTTTTAATATTTCAAGAATATTTTTGAGGTTTAGTTGGAAGACTAGTCTTACTAATGGAATTAATGATCATGTACCTAGTTTTCACCATGGGTTGCACGTGTATTGTTCGTGAAGAAGAATAATGGATCTATGAGGTTAGGTAGAGATTATATAGAATTGGATGAAGTGACGATAACAAATAGGCACCCATTGTCTAGGATTGATGATTCATTGATCAACTTCAGGTGCTAGATATTTTTCTAAGATTAATTTGTGATCAAGCTACTATTGATATGGCCCCTTAAGAGGCAACATAGAAAAGAAACAAATGAGATGCGTACTAAGTACCCACAACTTTTTAGTGAACTCTAAATTTTGAGGACGAAATTTATTTTATGGGGTAGGGTATTGTAACACCTAAGATTTTACTTTTTTGAATTTTTGTTTAATCTTGTGAATGTGTCTACCAACTAGGGTTGGAAATTTTATATGTGATTAATATTTTGAAATCGCATGTTTAATAAGTACGGAAATATTGTCTATGTCGAATAAGAATTATCATTTGGTTAAAGGCTTAACTCGTAAACCTATTTATTTATTAGTCGAAAGTTGGACTTTATCGAAAGAAAGCCCGTAATATTTAATTTACGAATTTTGGATTAGAGTTAGATGGGAAGGCCCGACAGGTTTGGGTTACGACCCAAAATATTAAAAAAATAAATAACAAAAATAAAAGAAAATATATAAGAAAAGAAAAGGAAAAATCCATCTTCCTCCCCCGTAAAACTCGCCGTCGCCGCCGCCGCCTTCCACTCTTAGGAAGCCCTGCTTTCTGCTATTCGTTGTGCGACGCCGCTCAATCGACGACGAACCGCTCAGCTATTGGAGGGTTTTGCCGCTACTTGGCCAGACCGTGTGACCCCTGCTCGGTCGTTCGCTGTGTTCGAGGTTGCCACCCTCCACTCCTAGATGGCTGACCGCTTGGGTTATGATCGACGAGCCGCCGCACCTCGAGTTGGACTGCTACAGCGCGCGATTGCTGTCGCTATTCGCCGAGACTGCTCGAGTTGCTGCGAGACGCACGCCAGGAGGATCCACCCCTTTCTCAAAACCCTCCCGCCAACGTTACCTTATTCTTCCCCTACCTGATGCTACGCATTCACCTTTGCGGCAGACTATTGTTCATCTTGCTTCGACGACAAGAACAGAAACTGCTACTCGGTCGTAGTTCATTTTTGCCTTGATTCGTTTGTTGCCATTTTCGTCTTCCCTCGCAGTCTGGTTCAGTCATCAGGTCTGCTCGTCCTCTATACGCATAGTCGACCAGATCTGCTTGCCAATTTCATCCAGATCCGAAGTTGCCAATGCTTCGATTGCTTGCTTGTTGGTCGTCAATTTCCTACAACCAGCGTTACTCGCTTGGTGCTCGTTGGTTTATCCAGATTTGTCGCCGCCATTTTTCTTCCTCTGCTCAACAGATTTTCCCTTCAAACTGAAGCCAAAATCTTTGCAGTTGGTCGTCATTTTGGCTCTATTCTTGCTGCTCCGTCGCTGATTTCAGAGTCGCCGGAAGTCGACCAGAAATAGATTGGCCGATCGACTGAGTTGTTTGGCCAAGAGCAGGGCTCGATACTCAGTAGTGCCAGACCCAGCCGAGCCCAATAGCACCAAGCACCAATAGGCATCAGGCACCCAGTGCCCAGCAAGCATAAGCGCCCAGCACCTGAAGCCCGGCACCCGACGCCCATGCGCACCGACCCCCAGGTGCCCAGACGCTGTTGTGCGTGTCGCTTGAGCGCATGCCTGAGGACCTATTGCCATTCCGGAGACATTTGGATATCGTGAACTTAAAGGCGAAAACGTTAACACATGATATTGAAATTTTATGACTTGTACATAATTATGCCCTAAAGTGAATTGATGAAAGAACGTAGTTAGATTTATACTCGAGCTAAGAAATTTAAATTGTAACCTTAAAAAGACATGATAATTGGTAATGTAGGAACTAGGACATTCTTGGATTAAATACATAATACCTAAGTTGGGACAATGGAAGTAAGTAGACCCTCTTTCTGTAATCAACTAGGTCATTTCGAGGCCTTACATTGAGATCGGTTGAAGGAGTTCATTTCAAAACTTAAGTAAGAACCCATTAACGTAAAGGACTCCGGGTAAGTAATCCTCCCATCTCATTAACGTTATAAATGAATGTAATTGAACTCTTTTAATTGCTCCAATATGTTGTGTGTGAGATTGTAAGTTGATGTGTGTAATTGTGTGGAATGTTAATGTGCTCATATCCTGTATCACTTTTATATCAAATGATATGTTATCATGTTTCATATCTTGTACTAATTGTCGAATGTTATGTTATATAAGGTTGTACGCATTTCATGTCATGCGCATGTAGTTATAATTCTACATCACATTTGACATGAGACATTCACACACTTTGAAGGTGAATGGTTTAGGAAATGGAATTTTAAAGGAAAATGTAAAGTTTTGAAAATGGTAAAGTTTTCGGAAAGGAGTGTAAATCTAGCCATAAAAGTTGTGAGTGGGAAATGGGGCGTGAGGGACCAGCGCACCCGACCCTACCCTCTTGGAGGGTAGGTAAGAATGGAATGTTCACCTCCTTAGAGGTGAAAGTATGGAAAGAAAACTTTTTTTTTTTAATGTTAACTGCTTTGCGGTTCTACCAGTAGAAATGGAATCGGGTTCCAAATAACTATGACTCACTGCAGAGCTTAGTGGCTAGGCATTACACTCTAGTGAGCTCACGAATGAAAGCAAATGGAATGTTTTACTGTAAGTAAATTTTGAAGGAAAGGTTTTGTAAAGAGATTTCGAAATKGAAATGTTTTGAAAGTTTACATTGAGAAAATGAGATTTTATAACTTCATGACATGTAGGATATGTATATGCATTCATGCATGGTTTACTTACTGGGCTTTATAGCTCATTTCTTTTCTTATGTGTCATTTCAAATGACATGTAACCAGGTGAGGCGAGGAGGTCGCTTATGGGTGAGCTATGATACTCGAGAACTTGTTTCAGACTTATTTTATGTAATAAGATAATTAATTATTTTTGAATGGTTTAAATTCTTGAGGCTTCCGTATTTTCATTTTGAATAAATGTTGAGTTTTAAATGATAGTTGATTATTTGCGAGTGGAATGATGTAACACTCTCGACTTAGGACAGTTCCTAATATGGAGATGTTACATAAACCATTTTGATTATGAATGCGAGTTACCGTATGTTCAACAATAGTCCCAATCGACATAAAATAAGCTAAAAAAACATGGGAAGACATATACCAGCATTATCTAAATAAATATTTTTAATTAGATGGTCGAATATTGTGCTCATAATCGAATTGTATGAGCAAGAAATCTCACAAACTTCAGATTGTGAGTAAATAATAAACTTACATGTGACCATCAAATAGATGCATCTATTAGGATTATAAAATATTTAAAGTGACCATATGGTGGATAAATGAATCCGCATATATCACCAAAAATCTATTATAAAAATATAAATCTTCCAGCTCTCATTTTTGCTAGTGATCATTTAGTAATCAATTCCCTTGAGAACAAGCAACACGTAGTGAATTATGTTGAGTTTAATTAAAAAAAAAAAATCTTCAATGGGTGATCATGCGAACTTTCAATCATTTTTTTCTCATCATTTTATATCCAGTATGACTTAATCTGTTATGCCAAATAATATAAATGTTAGGATTACAAATAAACTTATGGTTTATGAGATTATGCACTTCAAGTGCATTAATCTTGCATAATACAATCCCGAGAAAAGAAAAACTAGTTTCTCCAATATAACTTCCTGAGACTATAGTGGTGATACAAAGATATTTGAATCACATTTTTCATTCTCTCAATATGCTAATACTCATTTCGACAATAACTATTAAAACTTAATAAATTTCTTTGGAACTTTAAGGAGAATATTACATATAAATTTTGTTTCTTTCTAGACAAAAATATGATAGTTCTTCGAGAACAATAAATGCATATAAATTTTGTTCCTTTCTATATAAAAATATGGCAGTTATTTTGAAATAATAAACCAATTTTACACTAGCATTTATAGTATTAGTATTTATGTTTGTCTATCTCATTTTCAAATGAGAAAAATACTCCTTATATTTGAGTATGTAGTGCGTTTGTTACATTATCAATGAGATTTATATCTCAACAGTATATTATAAATATATAAATATTTTATAAAGAAAAGTAATTTAAAAATAATCAAATAATGGAATAATCCCAGATATAAAGACTTTAAAAATTACTTAAAAGAAAGTCCACAATATTTTAAAGAAAGTCCATCTAGAAAAGGAAAGTACATAAAATAAGAATTTAATCTCGTCTTCTATCACACCACTCCAATTAAATGGTTAATATTTCTTATTGAATCAACAGAAGAATAGGAGACATCTAAATCAATTAAACAATCAAAATCAAGAAAACTTTTTTTTAAAAAAACTTTTTTTAATCAAAAGCTTCATAGAAGTAGAGACTCGTACTCATACCGTGTTCTAGAATGAAAAGGAAAATGAGATGAAGAGAGTTAAAGAAATGTAAAAAGAGAATAATAAACTGCATATCATTAATCTAGATGTGAATCAAAGCTCTCTATTTAGATATTAAATCATAGGACTTTCAAGATTTCAAGGATGGAGAAGTTATTTATCAATAATTATTTATTACATTTAATTATTTCATATTATGATAAGGAACACGTGCTTTGTCATGCACAATTGCTGTAGCCCTTGCCACCATCAACCATTTTTATTCCTTCGGAAAAGATAGCCCATTATTCTTATCATTAAAAAGTAGAAAAAGAGAATGTTTTCATAAAATTTTATTTGAAACTCTAGAATTAGTATTAGAACCTACGGATATTTTTTTATTTTTTCATAAAAAATTATGTTTTGTATTATTTTAAACAACAGCAAACATTAAATTTGACAAGGAAAAAAAACATCTCCAAATCTTTGGAGGAAAAATATTTGAAAATCTCTTCTTATATAGTGTAAAATATTACTCAGTTGGACACTTTTTCTACTCCCCAGGTGTCAATTGAGCAGAGGCCCTATGCCTCATCACTGTGCTTACGTTTAAGCTCTTACAAAAAATAATTTTGGATAAATAGTTTTCTTGGTATCATTGTAAAAACAATTATCATAAAATGGTATTTTTATCCATAAATAGAATCATAAAAGCCGTTCTAAATAAGTATTTCTGATCCATGTTTTCTCAATCGTGCTTATTTGGGTTACTTTTAAGAATTAAGTTAGGTAAAAAGTAAAAACGAATATGTACAAAATAACTTATTTGAAACAATAAGCTAAAACAAAAAAAAAAAAAGCTTTTTAAGTAATGGAAAACGGGGTCATAAGCTCAAACGTTTTCTTCTCGAAATAAATAATTTATCTACAATATTATACAATAGTCATAGTCATTACCTTATAGAATTAATTATGAAAACTCATGTAATGATAGAATATCTTCTATAGATATGCAGGAAATTACTTTTTTTTTTTTTTCTAATTAAGCAAATGTGAAGAACGTTTCACATTAGTTCTAATTTGGGCCAATGATGAAATTAAAAAATAATTATTTAGAGGGGCAAATAAGAAACTTTGAAAAATTTAGGAGGGGGCGAGAAGTAAAATTTATAAAATGCAATTTCATCTTGAGGGATAATATGCACTAAAAGAAACTCAACAGTGAAATGAAGTTTATGGCGAAGAGGATTCGACAATTATAAATTTCAGAAAAAATTATGTGTTTAGATGGTAAAGAATTATTAGTTTAATTTTATTTTTATTGTATTCTTTTGAACTTATTTATCTTAAATTATATACTTTGTATTTATACTTATTAAAACTAATGCATATGTTTATATTTTGTTTAATTTGAATCATCGATTACGTGTAATTTATATTATGTTTATATTATTTTTATTTAATTCTTTTACTTTTTGTTATATTTTGTTGATTTGAACTTATAATCCTATTTTAATGCTTTGTTTTAATTCATAATTATTTTATTTAATTCATAATTATTGCTGAGTTTAATTTTTATAAATTTTGTATTATTTTTCTTCAATTAATTTGTCTTAAATTGTATACTTGTGCTTATATTATTTTTCATTTACATTATATTTATATTTCTTTAATTTACATAATTGGTTATATTTGTTTATGTTTAATTCACAGAATTTGTTATATTTTAAACTATGTTTAGTTTAAATTCGTTAATATCAATGGAATATCTACAAATTAATTAAAATTCATTTATAAAATTTATTATATTTACACATGTCAACATTTCATTGGTCAAGATATCAAATACTTTTTAAATTTAATGGAAGCATTTAAAATTAATTTTTAATTAATTTAATAAAATTTCTATTTGTCTTTAGAACTTGTTCACGAGTACAATCCAAAGATGGATCTCGAGTGGAGGAATTCCAAGTTGATTTACGCCATTTGGTCGATGTTACAAATCCATCAACTCGTTGGTCTTTTATCTTTATTTTCTAATAACTTGGCTTGGGCCATTTTTAAAACATTTAGACCCTTCATTCTTTCCAAAAGTTTGCTCCTTTTCATTTCCACACTAGCCCGCCCTTTTTAAACAATAGGCCCTCTTTGTTTTMAAACCTTGGGCTTTTTCTTTCTTCAACATTGGGTCCATATTTCTTTGGCCTTCCTCTTTTGACCCCTTCTTTTTGCCTTTTCACATGTATATATCTTGGTCATCATCCTTTAGATAATCTAAATTTTAATCTAGAGATATCTTATAGACATTGGAGTTGTGATGAAACTTATCTTCCTAATACTAATAAAATCTCTTTTCTTTTTGTCTATATACGCACACCAATTACATAAGTATATCCCTTTTTATTTTCCACTACATCGCCAACTTCAGCATCTTAGTAAGCTTTCTTATATGTTTTGTCTCTTGTCTCAAATAATTTTCTTTATACTTGGCACTTTATTCTTGCATGGCTAATTCTTTATTGTTGAGGTAGTCTTTATTCTTGCACTTGAGAAGCCTTGAGGGACATCCTAATGAGAGAAGCCGAGATATTTTCAAGACAAATAAAGAATAATAAGCCTCTTCAATTTGCTAAATAATTTGTATGAGTTCATGTTTCTGCACATTTTCCTATCATGGTTTTTTTATTTAATGTAAGAATCGGAGGAAAATTTGTTTTTGTTTGCTTTTTTTTTTTTTTTTTTTTTTTTTTTTTTTTGCTTCTTTTTTTTTTTTACCTCTTCTTCACAAGCCGGCTGAAGTGCAGCCCAATCTCTTTTCTGTTTGCTTTTTCTTTTTTTTTTTTTTAAATTTGTTTTCTTCTCTTCATGGGTCAGTTGGAAGCACAACGACAGTGGCGGTTTCAATGTTGCCAAGGTGGCTAATGGCTTTTGCCTTCTGTTTCTGCAGTKACCATGGTAACTCTTCTCTTTCTCTTTTTGTGCTTTGCCATGATAGTGTTGACCGAGAAGATCGGAAGCCTTCGATTTTATTTGCAGCGGTGGAGCTTTGCAAATAAAATGAAAAAGAAAAAGAATTCTTGAGAACCAAGCTTATGGTGAGTTGTAACACCCCCATATTAGAAAATGTCCTAAATCGAAAATATTACTGACTTTATTCATATTTATATTAACTACTGTAAAAAACAAAATATGAATACTTTGTCTAAAAATGTTTATAAAACTTTCAATAGAATTTCCTTTGTAATATCAACAACTATTTCCTGTATACAATCAGAAAATTTTTCAAACATTTTCAATACTCGCATATATCATGTATTCAAAACCAACAAACATCCAATATAAATAAATCTTCCATTTCAATAATCTTTTACTAACTTAACATTTAACAAAATTGAAATTTACGAAACTTGAAAGAATTTAATGCATGAATAGTTAAATAAAAAAACTTAAACAATACATAAAACCTGTCTATTCAACCATTTATCTTATTCACTAAAATTTATTTAAAATATCACATTGGGGTATCAAGGCTTGCACACAAACGACCTTCGCGCACCATCTGGCTATACATCACCTGAAATGCAAAATGAAGGAAATGGAATAAGCTATAAARCTCAATAAGCAAATCCAAAATGTATATAAAATGCACTATATACCATGAATTAAAATTTCACTTCCTCAAATAAAACTTTCTAAATATTTCCATAAAACTTCCATTTCAAAATGTAAGAACTTTTCAAAACCTTTCCATTTTATTAAAGTCGTGAGCTCACTTAGTGTAACACCTAGCAATTAAGCTTGCAGTGGGCCATTGTTTTTTGGAAGGCGATTACATTTCCTATCGGTAGAATTGCATAGCGATTAAGATCACTTTAACTTTTTCTTTCTCTTTTTCACCTCCCAAGAGGTGAATGTTACTTATCTTCCTACCCTACAAGAGGGTTAGGTCGGGTGTGCCGATCCACCACGCTCCATTTCCCACTCATATCTTTCATGGCTAGGTTTACACTCCATTCCAAAATCTTAACATTTTCTGATAAGAATTCATATATAAAATTTCATTTATTTTTTTTTTCAAATTTTATTTCCTAAACCATTCGCTTTTTAAATGTACAAATAATTCATGCAAAAAATGATGGAGAATATTATAACTATATGTCCATGACATGAACTACATAAATCCATATTTAAATATATATATCGACAATAGGAAACATCTTACATAAAATAATCCTATATAATCATAACACATTATGTAATAACACATTACGTAACACAGTCTCATATAATCATCACATAACACATAATGGAATAAGTAGATGGGTATGAGAATTTACTAACTTGGAGTCATTAACGTTAAAACTCTACTTAAATTGCAAAGTGGAGTCCCTTGATCACTCTTAATGTCAATGTACCCAAAAATAACCTAATTATTATTATAAAAAATAAAATTCATTTAACACGATTGTTCAACCTTAAAAAATTTAATTCTTATCCTATGAACGTCATTAGCCAATATTAACCCGTACTTAATTCCCACATCGAAAACTATCACATTCTTAAAGGTGTAACTTATTTCATGGCTTCCCATCCTTCTCAACAATAAAAATGATAAAACCAAATACAATACATTTCTAAGTCAAAACATATTCTTCGTACTAATTAAATTCATTCTTAAATCGTGTATTAAACCTAATATATGTTCTTCCAAAATTATCACTATAGAACATAATTACATAAATCGTTAAATTTCTAAAATCGAATAAACTTTTAAATTCAAAAAATTTTAAGTGATGTGGAAGCTGCGTTGCACCCCAGGCGTGTGCTCAGGCAGCACACGTGCAACAGCCCTGGTCGCGCACGGTGCCTGGTCGCCTTGGCCTCTGGTGGCCAAGGCGCCTGGGCGCTCCGTTGCCTGGGCGTCTGATGGCCTAGGCACCTGGGCGCTTGGTTGCCTGGGCGCCTGATGGGCTTTGCTGCTTYTGGCTAGAAATCTACYGACTAGAACAGAAACTAGAGCTCAAATTTCCCACTGACCGAAACAGAAACTAGACGGAGCTCGAACAGCACGGATCCAGCAGAGGAGAACGACGTCTCTGGGCGGAAGTAGATCTGTAAGGCACGGGTCAGGCACCTCTGGCATACGGCTTCTGGTCAGAACAGCAGAGGGCCGACAAGCAATGCGCAAGCTTCGATGTGCTGGACCACGGATCTGCCGGTCGAGCGCAGCAAGCAAACCAGCAGCAGATTGTGGCTAGCAAGCTCCGAGCAGGAGATGGCAAGCAGATCCGATCGGCACTGGTCGAGCACGGTGTGCGCAGCGGCCCCGGCAGAGCGAGATCTGAACAATAGCAACTCCAGGCGTAGACTGGCCAAGTCGATGAGCAGCAGGTTTCGGGGTTCTTCCAAGTAGCTGCGGCTCTGACGCGAGTAGATCTGGTGCCAGATGGAAGCGAAAGCCAAGTGGTGACGAGGAGATAACAGCTAGGGACAAGGGCGCGAAGAGATTCGGTTGAGACTTGAGCTCTGGCTGAACGAACGGCGTTCAGCGAACAAGACGATCGGTGGAGTGGATCGACGGCTAGCAACTTAAATCGGTGACGGAGGCGAGGTGGACTGCGACCGGTGGCCTGCTGCGAACCTCTCGAGCAATGGTCGGCGTGGCGTCGAGGAAGGAGAGGTGGCAGCCAGAACGATGAAAGATCTGAAGGCTGAAACCTTCAACAACCCTAATTTTCTCTTCCTTTTTTGGTTTTTTTTTTTTTAGGGGCTCAGGCCCTAATCCAATCCTTTGGGCCTCCCCATCCCATAACCAATTCAACCAAATGGATTAAATCCTTCGGGCTTTCCTTTCGGTCATAATCTAGTTTCCGAATGAAGAACTAATAGGCCCTAACTATAATACCCGAGATTTCTTTCTATAGATTTTTGTTTGGTCGTGCGAATTTGTTAGCCAACTAGGGTTGGATAATTTTCTATGTGATTGTTATTTCAATAAGTACGAAATTTTTATATTTGTTGGATTAAGGTCCTTAGCTAGTTAGAGGCTCGACTAGTGGGCCTATTCGTTTCTCAATCGGAAGCTAAACTTTTATCGAAAGAAAGCTCTTTAAATTTAATTTAATAAATTAAATTAATTACAGATGGGAAGGCTCGAAAAATTTGGGTTAGGGCCCAAGTTAAAAAAAAAAAAAAAATCGAAGTCTTCTTCTTCTTCCTCCCCATTATGCTGTCGCCGCCCACTCCTCCCCCCGGCACACAYGTTGCCTCTTTCTCCCTCTGCCGATTGCTTGCCTCTCCGCATCTCTGCTCGCTATTGTACACCACCCTCGTCGCCGCGACCAGCATGCCACCCTCACAATTCGTCTGTAACGTGACTGGACCAGAGTTCTTTCTGCTCTGATCGCTCAACGAAGCGCGCGACTCTCATTGTTGTCCCAATCTGTTGGTCCGCAGTTGCTGTCTGGTCAGATCGTCTCTTCCACAYAGGTGCTCGAAGGACGCCGCTCGCAGCATGCATCTCCAGTGCTTGATTTCTCGGAGCCGCGACCAGATCTACTTGTATCTGTAGCCGCTCGGAGAAACACTGCAAAGCGACCAGCATAGCCAATCCTCACCGATGCRAARCATCTATCCTCGACTACTGCTTACTGCACGCCAGAGGCACACGATCGCGATTGGAGTTTGCCATAGCCACTCTGGACAAAGCGGCCCGCCCAGATCTTCCTTCATCTTCTTCTTCTTCTTCTCTACTCGACCGGCSTCGCCATAACTGTGCCAAGTTCTGATCTGTACATCAGAATCGCGACTGCTCGAAGCCTCGCACCGCTTGTCGCTTGGCTGTCACCTCTGCTCTCAGTCGTTCCTGCTGGACTGTTATTGCCTGTGGCCGACTATTTCAGCCGGTTAGTTGAGTTTCGGCCAGGAATAAGGAGCAACAACAGGTGCCAGGCACTCAGTGTCAGCACCAGTACCAGCCAGTGCCCTGGAGCTCCGCGCCTATGCGCCCAGTCGCCCAGACGCCCAGACGCTCGACTTTGTGAACTTAAAAGGTCATTTCGAGTGCCTTAACGTTGAGAACGGTCAAAGGATTTCACTTCGCAATTTAAATAAAAACCCTGTAACGTAAAGGACTCCAGATAAGTAAATTCTTACATTCTCATTAACGTATATGTATTGTTGTTATGTTATTGAATCTGAGTTATATGTAAGTAAATTCTCATATTTTATTAATGCGTATGAATGGATGTATTTGAATTTCTTTAGGTGGATTAATGTATTGGATATGAGATTTCTATGCAAGTAAACCTCCATACTCGCCTATCTCTTTTGTTGTGTGTTATGTGGTGGCAGTATGGGATTATGTTATGAAGCGTGTTGATTGTGTGGAATATTTTTACATGTTTCATATCTTGTACCATTATTATGTCGAATGCCATGTTAATTACGGTTGTATGCATTTCATGTCACGGGTATGTAGTTAGTGTTCTACATTATTCCTGACATGAGCCATTCATACAATTAAAAGGTGAATGGTTTAGGAGATGAAATTTTGAAAGGGAATGTATTTTATAAGTTGTAGCGTGTTCAGGAAAATGTTATAGTTTTTGGAAAGGAGTGTAAACCTAGCCATGAAAGATGTGAGTGGAAAATGGGCGTGGGGGACTGGCGCACCCGAATCGACTCTCTGGGAGGGAGGTAATGATTCACCTCTAGGAGGTGAAGAGATGAAAGAAAAAGTAAAGGAATGTTAACCCCTTTACGATTCTACCGGTAGAAATGTAATCGGGTTTCAAAGAACAAATGGCTCACTGCAGCTTAATGGCTAGGCGTTACACTCAGTGAGCTCACGAATGTTAATGAAATGAAAGGTTTTTGCAAAGTTCTTGCATTTTGAAAGGAAAGATTTTATGAAAAGGTTATACAAGAAAATGATTTGAAAGTTTTCACTGAGAAAGTGAGATTTTATAATTCATGACATGTACGGCATGTTCATGTATTCATGCATGAGATTTACTTACTGGGCTTTATAGCTCATTCCATTTCTCTCATTTTGCATTTCAGGTGATGTTTAGCCAGATGGTGCGAGGARGTCRCTTRTGGGCAAACCATGATATCCTGAAGTTAATTTAAATGAATGTTATGGATTAAGATGGTTGTTGACTATAATGGTTTTTGTTTATTATTAAGTATTTCTTATTCGATTTAAATTCTTTTGGGTTTCCACAAATTTATGTCAGTGCGTAAATGGTAACATTCCTGGGTTAGGATAAAGTTTCTTAATCTGGGGGTGTTACACTAATAAGTCGAGCCTACACTTATTAACCAAAAATCCTAATTCAACTAACACGATAATTTCATACTTACTTAAACGTACAATTAAATAACGATCACATAGAAAATTTATCAAACCCTAGTTGGCGCACAATTCATACGATCATACAAAATTTATAAAAATGAAAACAATAATATCCTGGGTATTACATGAGCAGTAAACTTAACACCAAGAAGTTAGTAGAAACTAGACTTGGGGATGGCTTTGGCTACCGGACCAAGGATCTCGGCTTGGAGCTTTGATCTTCTTTCTATAGCAAATAAACAAGCACCGATAAATTTTTCATGAAGCAATAGAGTCTCTTCATTGATACTTTCAGAAACAATACTTTCAATCTTTTAGAGTTCTGCTATTTGCTGTAGCAAATCCCTAATTTTCGGTGCAAGCTCAATCTTTATGTTTAGCCCAACTATTTTCTCAAATTAGCTGCCAGAATTATTCTCCTTCGTCAAATTAAACTTGTTGGAACAAACACTTTGGAATTTAAGGTTTTGAAGAGTTGGAGAATTGGGTGCAAGTGTAATTGCCGAATTTGGAGATTATTCACCGAAGAAATTGAAGTGACTTTGTGATAATTATAAAATTCCATATGGGTTGGTGTCGAATTTCAAGATGTTCTTCATAACTGAAAGGGAAGCAATGCGAGTGAGGACCCGCAATCAATGATGATTATTAGGCCTACTTCTTGGACCTCTGCCTTTTTTTTCGAGCTGATATTTGAGTTGGGCTTAGGCCAAGTGATTTTTTTTCTTGGATAGATTTGAAGGTTGGGCTTGACTGGAGATTGGGTCTAACCTAATCTGAGCTTGAATAATAGACTTAAATTCAAAATTTGAACTTATCTTGTAATATTTTGTTTTTTGATTCTTTTGTAATACTTTACTCTTTTTGTGTTTTTTTCTTTCTTCCTCTCTCTCTCTCTCTCTTTGATAATTTGACATCCTTTCATTTGTAAGTCTTAATACTTATCCCCTTTTGAATTTTTTTTGAAGATCGTGCAATTCAGAATCCCTAGAAAATGCAGATCAAGGATTTTGAGAAGCAAAACCACACATTTTCGTCTAAGATAATCTAGTGGATCTCAATTTAAACCTATGACTTTGGATGTTCTCCCGGCGGCATTGAAGTACTCAAATACATATCGATCTTCCAATGAGATGAATATCCACATTGATAGATGGTCTTTATCATCCAAGGAAATTGTTGACTCATACTCCGTCTCATCAACCCGATATAAGCTCCAAAATTTTTTCTCTTCCTTTTGCAGATTGCAAGATTGACCAGACTTCTTGAGATGCCTCCATTATAGACTTTGGCGAGACTACTTATACACAGAACTGTTAGGAGTAGTTGGAGACTATTCTCGTAAAGCATAAGAAGTTACCTCATGACTGAAAAATATATGATGTTATTTATGCTTCTTTGTTCATATGCAATTCCTATGGCAATGTCATGCAACCCTTTTGCAAGCTTTGGTGTCCTTCGACGAACACATTGCATACTTTGATTGGTGAGTGATAGACAAAATCGCATACGCAATAAAAGYTTCACTCATRCAAGTATACAAGGTCCACAAGTATTATAGAGTGAATAAGAGTATCTTCCCACAAGGATTGTTGGTTCAAAAGTGATGGTTTATATTTCTAATAAAATCAATAAAGTAAAATAATCTAAATTTATCTAATCACAAAGATTCAAAAACAATCACAACAATCGCATAAATGAGATGATCGAGAGATTAAAAGTGAGTTAGAGTCAAGAATCCCCAATGTACTAATATCTAAGAAGTCAAAAAGTCAATGCTACAAACTAGCTGCAGCAATAACTTCTGAGCAAATGCTACAGGAAAGATTTAGCTACATTAGAAATGCAAATCAAGATAGAAATGACCTCACTATTTTCTGTTTATTGATCCTTGTTCCTCTTTCACTAAGTTGATCTACCTGTCTAAGTTACTTAACTTAAGAAACTTGAATAAAGTTCAACTCTCATATGATCTTATGGGTGGAATATGAATGTCTTCCATATTTTATGGTATCCTTAAGATATTAACCTTATATCAAGATAACTAAACCCATATCTACTCAAGTTTTTCACCTCTTTTACTACCTTTCGGAGTTCAAGAAGCTCTCCAAATACTATTCATGGCCAATAAAATAGTAAATGTAAACATTATATAACCTTGAATAAAGCATTTATAACGAGCAAACCTTGCTCAAATCATTCAAATAGATATTAAATACGTAGATTTATCAAAACTCTAACTTCTAAGAAGTTAGTTCATGTTCTTAGATGAAATGAAATACAAGATGTCAAAGATTAACATATTGAAATGCATCTTGAAATAATCACTAAGAGAAGGAGAAACAAAGCCTAAAGAGGTTAATGAAGTCCAATGGTGAAGGCTTCCTTGAAGTCTTCTTCTTCTTCTTCTTCCAAGCTTTCCTCTTTTTGCTCTCTTTCTCTCTCCTTTTTTCTCTCTCCTACGTTTTGCTCCTGATGCTTGAATTCCAAGATGCTCAATCCGGAATGCCCTTGGTCATTTTAGCCTTGCTCGCTTTTGTCCCATGAAGCTTATCTTGGAAGCTTGGTAAAAATGTATCATAAGCACCATTTTGCTTTTTGCTTTTTTATTTTTTGGCTTTTTATTTTTCATCTTTTTGCTTTTTAGCTTTTTGGCTCCAAAAATGATTATCTCCTTTATCCAACGATGACTTTCCCTTTCTTTCTTTACTTTGCTTCTTCGAATAAAATAATYCTTTTTGCTCGTAATATTCAGTGCTACAGCATTTAGTCGCAGCATTGAATAAATCTTCACTTGTTCATCAAATGACCATTTATTTTACTTATAGAATCATTTTCCCTACAAAATAGAGTATTTTATCTTTGCAAATGCATATGAATTCTATAATTTCACACTATTGTACAATTAAAGTCACCTGGTTGATTTTAAGCAATATTCAAGGCAAAATAGTATGAAGTCGCATTTCATTATACTAAAAAGGGTGAAAACATGTATATAATCTCTAATAAAATCAATGGTTTCCCACTCACATCAGTGAGTTATCCATTTTACTTTGGGACTTGAGGAGCCTTGGTGGTCTTCCATATTTATGGCTCGTTTTATGATAAAGTGATTCCTTCCGTGAAGGAGCTTTATGAGACGGATGATAAAGGTAACTACCTGCTTCCTCAAAGTTGTAAGTTCTTTTTCTTCTCCTTTGGAAGGCTTGCAAATGGCAGCCCACATGGTATTTTCTTTGACGATTGGGTTCAGTTTTGGTTTCAAGGACCAACTAGATTCGCACCGCCTCCTCTAAGACAAATACAACAGGAGAACTTCAATAAAGCTGATGATGTTGCATAACCTTATAGGCGTCGTGAATAGTACTTGTTTGACAACTGAGAAAGGAGAAAGGAGAAAGTGAACCCTTCAATGTCCTCAATATTCCAAAGACTATGAGAAGTGAAGTATACTTGGCTGCACTTTTATCTCATTAGATAAGTAAATTTGTTCTTCTAGGTAGAGAGGTCAATTGCATCCTCCCTAGTGTCTTTAAGGTGGCAAGCCTTATGGCTTGTGGTTGGAAATTCTCACTAGCCATATCAGCTTTGGCAAGTATCTATAATGGCTTGTACAGCGTCTCCGAGTCTTCATTCTTGAAGGAGTATTGAACAACTTTCCAATTCATTATGTGTATGCATGGAATGCTCAATACTTTGCACCCATCACGAGAGTAATAACTTCCCTTCAGTTGCACGGGTGGTCAAGTTCCATGGAGAGAAGATGACCAAGTATTTCTCTCTTTCGGAGGCACAGTAAATTTTCAAATATATGGATCCTTCTTCTATAACTCGTGACATGTATAATTGGTAACCTTGAGCAATCTTTACTGGATAATAGGTCTCCATCATCAACTTTGGTTTGATTATATTGTCAGTTTATGTTCTAAATTTTTGACCCTTCGATAGGATACTATGTGCTTAATAGAATCTTATATTTGCAATAATTTGGATCTCCAAGTCGCCCTACTTCTTCTGATTACTTCATTTCTGGCAATTCGATAATTCCAACTTTTAACATGTCATCAAACATTTCTGAGACATCAAAACTAATAAATGGGTTTTCTTTATTTTGCATATCCTTCAATGTTATGCATCTTCTTCCAAGATGCATCCTCTCTGTAAACTTTCTACTTACTTTTGTAGATATCTTGACAGGTGTGTAGTTGTTGTCATATATTCTTTTGCGTCAGACTTGGAAGATGGCTTACTTGTTTTCTTGAAATTAAACTTTTCCTTCTTTCRTGGCTCGRTACCAAAATTCCTTGATCTCCGTATGCCGTAATGTTCAACTCCATATCATGTGCCTGTATAGCCAATTCTTCAAAATTTCTTGATTAGATTCCTTTCAAATATATTGGAGGCCCCAATGCATATCTTGAATGTATATCTCGATTGCAGATTATTTGGAGAGACGATATCTACGATACAATCTCAAACTTCTCCATCCATTGATGTAATCAATGATATGCTCATCTTTCCATTGCTTAGTGTGGCTTAGTTCCAACATACTTACAGTTCGACGGATGCTACAAAAGCGATTGAGGAATTCATGCTCAAGTTTGTCCCAATTGTCAATGGCTCTAGCCCTGAGGTCAATGTACCAGTCAAATGTGTTTGCTTGAGAGATCGAACAAATTGCTTGACAAGGTAATCATTATACATGCCATCATTGTTGCAAGTCTCAACAAAATCTGCAATGTGTTGTTTAGAATTTCCCTTTCCATCAAATTACTGAAATTTTGGAGGTTGATGACCTACAAGCATCTTCAGTTATCAATCCTCTTGATACATGGTTTAGAATATGCCAAAGAATATTTGATACTCCCCCCATACTTATCCTTTATTTTGTCCATAATGAAAATCTTCAATAGGCCAACATGGACTAATCCATCTGAGGAGACTTGAATTGTTACAATTTCTTTTGACACTCCCGCTTCTTTCATGATTTCGGATTCAACTTTGACTTGAGGTTGCTTACTTAAAACTTTTGTAGCTTCTGACATATTTGAAGGCTCGAGATGTTTTAGAGCGTATTGACTTGTTTCTCCAGGATTGTCAAGCCAGTTTAGTAGTTGATCAATTGTGAGATCTTGTTGTTAGGTGTGCTTTGCAAGACTTTTTCTAATTTTGTCAGATTCACAATTTGTTTTTCGACARTTGAGATGTTTGCCATCATAACATGCATAATGGATGAATTTATGATTGGATCTTCATGAACCATCACATCGAGCTTTAGATCCTCTTAAGGAATAAATGGCGCCAAATCTGAAGTAGATCCGCCATTAACATGTTTAGATTTTTGAAGTTTGGTTTATGCGTTCAATAAAGACATAGTTATTCTTATAGCAGAGCCGACTCCCAATTTTCCTTTTTGAGAAGGAACATCCTTAAACATGGGGTTAGAGTATTGGAAGATCTCATCATCTAAGAAGTACTCTTGCACTTCTTCTCCTGCAGTAGATGGTGTCCTACTCCACGTCATAAGTCCTGCATATATAGTCAACATGGTTGAATTGACAACAATACCAATTATTACATATTTAGAAGGGGTAGCCTTCGAGATGTTGTTCTTCAAGGCGACTGATGAATTTGACTTGATTTGATTTGAAAATAGGAGATGAATGACAGGGATCGTCGTGTATGCCAAAAATTATTTATATGAATCTCTCGTYTACAAAATATAAGAGGAAAATAAGACACACGCGTAACAAAGAATTAATCTTATAAGTTTAATAAGAAAGTATTATAATTTTTGAAATGTTCTTAAGTCAGGAACTAAATCYATTGATTCTTTACTTTGGAATCTTTTGAGGACTTCGTAACTTGATCTCGAAATTTGGAGAGAAATTTGGTACTCTTTCTTCTAAGCTTCTCTCAATATGAATTTCTGAATTACTTTCTCTTATACTTTGACCTCTATTTATTAGCAAAGTGAATAGATTTGATTGGTCGATGTCCCATCTAGGAGCGACGTGGTATTACTTGATTCGCCATGCTACATCCTTAATTTTCATTAGATGAATCTTGTCATCCTTGACATATGTCAATCTTTCATTGGTCAAAATGTTAAATACTTTTCAATTTTAATAGAAGCATTTAGAATTAATTTTAAATTACTTAAATAAGTATAAAAATTTTACTTTAATAAAATTTTCATATCTACAACTACATCCTTCAAAATGTGATGTGTTTGAGTTTGGTGATCTRGCACCAGACTTATACGATGACGCTTTTCCTTTGCAAATCCCCCTTCACCGAACTCTTATCGTAAAAATGTTCAATGGATCGCCAACTTGTTTGATCCATTTAAGTAACTTAATATGGTTTTAGAAAAAATCATCAGTAGCAAAATAATGGTTGAAAATCCAGTCAAACCACTTCTTCCTCCTGCAAAAATTTCATATAATAATGGTGCAAAAAAAATAACAATAATTAGATTATGCTATTGACTGTATAAAATTAATAACAAACATAATATACTATTGATAATTAAAATTAAATTAATAACACTTTTAATAATTAAATTAACAAAATATAAATAATATTACTGACAATATTAAAATGAATTAATAACTCATTTAACAAATTAATAATAAAATATAAATATGATAATAAGTTAATAACAATTTAACGAATTAATAAAATATTTGAATTTTTTCAAAATTTTAAATAAAATTTACCCAAACGAGATAATATTCGGGTCGAACGGTGAATTTGGATTGAACGGTGGATCTATAACTGAAATTGGCTCCATAATTAACCCAAAATTATAAAATTCTACACAAAAAAAATATAAACATAATGTAAATTAAAAATAATATAAATATATGCATTAATTAAACAAATATAAATACAAGTATGCAATTGAAGATAATAAATTAAAAATAATAATACAATGAAAAATAAGTTAAATAAAATAATTAAGAATTAAACTAAAGCATTAAAAATAATAATTATAAATTTCAATAAAAAGATGCAAATGATACAATTAAAGCAAAAAACACAAAAAAAAAAAAAAAAAGGCTGGTCGAACCCAAGTGAAACAGAAAGTGCCCGGTCAGCATTTGTGGGGACTCCTTTAGGGGTCCCAACCAGCAACCGGCCGAATACATGTCGGCGACAGCTCCCTTCAGATCAAAATTTTTTATTCTTTTGAGTTTAAAACTAATCATTTTTTAAACAAATACATTTAAATAAGTTAGGATTAATACTAACATTTAGTTGGAAAGATTTTAAGAAAAAGAAAAAAATCGAGCTCAAAATTTCAAATTAGAATGTAAGAATAGGGGGAAAAAAGTCTAAAGAAAGAAAGATTTTAGTARTTATGAATAAATTTTAATTTATATACGAGAGTATAATAGAAATTTTAATATTAGTAAGTCTAAAAAAAAGTAAAATATTATCGTTACACTAAATAAATCCAAAAATAATAACAATTGAGAATAAGATCTGAAAGGTATATATCAAATTGGATAATTATTTAAATAAATTCTATCCAATGGCTTGTTTAATTAAAGAATTGTATATGAAGAAACAAAGAATCTAGTTATTTTCTTGCAAACAGGAGTGCAGATAACTTTAACTTTTGCTTCAAAAAATTTAAAATAAAATACTTTTACATTTAAGGGAACAGTGACTGAGATGCCCTTGCCACTCCGCTAGACCGAAAGAGTGTTTGTTTGTTTGTTTGTTTGAGAGAAAAGGAATCACTCTTTCAAAATAAAAATAAATATTAAGGGCGGGGGGGGGGGGAAGGCAAAGGAATCGGAATTGGATTTTGTGGAGATTGAGTGGATCACATGAATAAATAGTATTGTCAATTGACGAAAAATAATTATCATAAAAATGAAATTTATAGACCATAATCTCAAACTTTTCTTTTCTCGAAATAACAAATAAAAGGAAAGTGTTTCACATAAGGTTAGCAAAGGCCCCACAAACTGCATATCTTTTTCTCTCTACAGAAAAATTATTAATCAAGAATCCTTTTAAATCCAACGAATCCAATCTATTTTTCTTCCTCCCCATTTCAATGTCCTCGTCCTCAGATACCTGCAACTCTCGCCACTTTTCATGGCTCATGAAATCTTGTTTCCCCAATCCCCACCACCCCCACCATCCTCAACCCTACCCCACTACCTCCTCCACCACCATTTCTTCCCTACCGGATGATATTCTCCTCGAATGCCTCTCTAGAGTACCCCATTCCTCCCTTTCTTCACTCCCTTTTGTCTGCCGCCGTTGGGCCCGTCTGCTTGACTCCCAAGCTTTCCACTCCCTCCGCAACCACCATAAACGCCTTCACCTCACTCTCTTTTCTGTTTCTTTTCATAATTCAACTCTTTTTACGGCTAGTCATCGATTGAACCACGATACCTCGTGGAAGGTTTCCTCGTTTCTTCCCTCCAGCGATGCCGTTTCGCAACATGGGTCGTTGCATTCTCTCTTTTCGCACTCGCGTGTTGCTGCTATTGGCCGCAAAATCTACATTATCGGCCGGACGGCGATGCTCCGATGTGATACTTGGACGGGGACTTTAGTCCCGAAACCCGGAATGCTTGTCCAAAGGAAGAAATTTGCCGTTGCCGTGCTTGACGGGAAAATTTACGTTGCCGGAGGTTGTGCTCGGTCTTCGGCGGTCGAGGAGTATGACCCCGTTGGTCATAATTGGTCTGTAGTCTCCCACGCGCCGAGGAGGAGGTACGGCTGCGTTGGTGCGTCGGCGGATGGTGTTTTTTATGTCATTGGAGGACTCAAGATTGGAACGTCGGGAAATGACCGGTTAGCATTGGCTTCACGCGCCGTCGGGGCTGAGGCAGTTCACATTTATGCAAGTTCGATGGATTTGTACGACGTGGAAGCGCGTTCATGGCTCAGAAGCCGCGCTGTCCCGGGCGGCGGCTGTGTCGTTGCTGCTTGCGCCTCCGGTGGCTTTGTCTATGTTTTATCAAGCCATGCTGTGGAGCTTTCATTTTGGAGATTTAACGGCCTACGAAAGAGTAACAGCTTCGGAGAATGGTGCCGAATAAAGAGTCCGCCGCTTCCAGCGCAAGTAAGACTCGACAGCACGGTGAGGTTCAGCTGTGTCGGGGTGGGCGAAAAGGTGGTGCTGATACAAGTGGTGGGTTGCATCGATGACTTGTTGAGGAGGGGTGGCAGAACTGAGAGGGGGATAAAAGAAGGTTCGGTGTTGGTTTACGATTCTTTGGCCGGAGAGTGGAGCAGAGTACCGGATCTTCCGGAGGTGATTCGACGCGCCGTCTGTGTTTGTGTCGAATACTAACTTGGGCACGAAATGGGGGAGGTTATTAGATGAGACACATCGCCTCACGGGTCCTTGTTGTTTGTGTATGAAGCTTTGGACTATTTGCGCTTTTGAGGAGGAAAAGAAAGGAAAAAGAAAAAGAGCAAATTGTATTAATTTTTTCAGACAAATTATCATTAACGAGGTAGACTGTGGGACCGTTTAGAGATCGGTGGGGGTTTATTATATATTTTGGATTCAGAAAAATACAATTTAGTAATTAAATATTATATTTCATTTAAATTATTATATACTTGTCATTGAGGTCTCTGAAGTTGAATGGTGTGACTGAGAAATTATGTTGAATTGTAAAAATTGATAAGAAAGCATCATTTGTCAAATCCTGTCACGAATTAAATAAATCACAATAATTTATTTCTTAATTTGACCTATACAAGGTTTTGATAAAGAAAAATGTTTAATGTATTAAGGTGGTTATGTTCAAATAGATATATAGTCTTAACATTCCAGGTAACTTGCATCAGGATCTGAACTTGGCTTTATATCCTAAAATGCATGAGTATTGGCTTCAGATTTAGGTGCTTCTTTTGACATAACTTTGCTTCCTATAATTGGTTTTCTTCTTTCCGTATTGACTTTTAATTGTGGCTATTAGGGAAGGGATCTCAAGAACAACAGTACAGCTAGTAGTGGTACCTGCCTATAGGCTATGACCTTTATTATAAGGCATGTAGGATCCTTTAGTTTGCTGAAGAAAGCAGTCCTTGATTCCCTTCAGTGCAAAAACGAACTTTGTGTATAAGTAGGGACTTGGTTCCGAGGAGATGTTCCAAGGAATGTGAATGATATGTTTGGACCCAGGTCAGAAGAGCTAACCATAGTATACCTAAATTACCTAGGAGATTTATTGTTGATGATGATAGTGATTAAGAGTTGGATTTTCCTAGGATTGGCAATGCTGGGGTAATTTAATCACAATGGGACTCATCATGAATTTAATTAAACTAAAAGTGGACACCGAGTCTATGAGTGAGAGTGTTAGTGTAACACTGAAAATGAATAAATTTCTAGTATAAGGTTGCACTCGTGTTAAGCATCAAAGGTCAAGGGATTTGAAATTCATAATCARGTTCTTGAGTGTAAATTGATTTCTTCAATTCTCTCCTTCCAGGCATATCGGAACAAGCATTCCGACTATATCTCTGCATAGTTCTAGCTTATCTTGTGTGATCACATTTGTCAGCATGTCTGATGGATTCTCCTTCATGTTGATCTTAACTAGTCTCAATAGTTGTTGATCAATCATCTTGCGTATCCAATGATACCGAACATCAATATGCTTTGTRCGGGTATGGTACATGGAGTTCTTGCTCAAGTCTAGAGCACTTTGATTGTCACAATGTACCTTGTATTCATTTTGTTTGATCCAAGTTCTTGGAGATAGCGCTTTAACCACAACATTTCCTTGCCAGTTTCAGTGGTGGCAATGTATTCTGCTTCTATTGTGGATAAAGCGACACACTTTTGCAATCTTGATTGTCAAGAAACAGCTCCCCCTGCAAATGTATAGAGATATTCTGAAGTAGATTTTCTACTATCAATATCTCCAGCCATATCTGCATCTGTATAGCCTTCCAAGACTGGATCAACTCCCCTGTAGCAAAGAAATAACTTTATGGTACCCTTCAAGTACCTGAGAATCCATTTAATTGCCTCCTTTCTAGGGTTAGAGAGAAAACGACTCATTATACTCACTGCATGAGAAATATCTGGCTTTGTGCACACGATTGCGTACATCAAACTTCCAACTGTTGAAGAATAGGGCACTGCTGACATCTCCCTAATCTCTTCCTTGGATATGGGACATGTTCTTTTGCTTAACTTAAAATGATTCGCAAGTGGAACACTGACTGGTTTGACATTATTCATGTTGAAACTCTCAAGTACCTGTTCAATGCACTTCTCTTGAGATATCCATAACCTTCGATTTTTCCTGTCTCGAATTATGTGTATTCCAAGAATCTGTTGAGCTGGCCCTAAGTCTTTCATATCAAAAGTCTTTAGAGAGTTCTTTCTCTGGTTGGTTGATCTTCATTGCGTCTTTTCCAACGATCAACATGTCGTCTACATATAGTAGAAGAGTAATGAAGCTACTGTTTGGAAGCCTCTTGATGTAGACACACTCATCTGCAGTATTCTTCTTGTAGCCTTAACTCTTCATGCATRAGTCAAACTTTTTATTTTACTGCCTTGATGCCTGGTTCAGACCGTACAAGCTTTTAAATAGCTTGCACATGAGGTTATCACTTTAAACCTCAAAACTTTTTGGTTACTGCATGTAGATTTCTTCTTTCAAATCTCAGTGAAGAAATGCTGTCTTCACATCCATCTGCTCAAGCTCTAAGTGCATACTTGCTGCTAAGTCAAGAATAACTTGAGTTGAAGCCATCTTGACAATTGGTGCGAAGTTCTCGTCAAAGTCAATCCATTTTTTCTACTGGAATCCTTTATGTAATACCCTCTGATTAGGAACTGTCCTAAGCCGAGAGTATTAGTGGCCTTGCTCATAATCATATCAACTACTGTAGGAAACAAAAAGAGATTTGAACATTTGACTAAAAAGTTCTATAAAAATTTCGGTAGAGTTTCCTTTGTAATTTCAACAACATCCCTCTGTATATATTCAAAAGATTCTCAAACATTTTTCAATATCCGTAAACAACATGCATTCCAACCCAACAACCATCCAATGAAATAAATAAAGTACTCCAACAATCTTTTATTAAACTAACATTTACCAAAATTAAAATTTGCAGAACTTGGAAGAATTTAAAGCACGAATAGTTAAACTAATAAAGAAATATCTTAAAAAGTACATAAGACCTCTCTARTCAACCATTTATCTTTTCACTAAAATTTATTTAAATAACACTTCGGTATCAAGGCTTGSCCACAARTGACCTCCACGCACCATCTGGCTACACGTTACCTGAAATGCAGAATGAACGAAATGGAATGAGCTATAAAGCTCAATAAGCAAATTTCATGAATGTATGTGAAATGCACTATATATTATGAATTTATGGTTCACTTCCTCAATAAAACTTCCTAAATACTTCCATAAAACTTCCATTTCAAAATGTAAGAATTGTAAAACCTTTCCATTTCGTTAAAATCGTGAGCTCGCTTAGTGTAACGCCTAACCATTAAGGTTGCAGTGGACCATTATTCTTTGGAATCCCATCACATTTTCTATCGGTAGMATCGCAATACGGTTAACATCACTTAACTTTTCCTTTCGTCTTTTMACCTCCCTACCCTACAAGAGGTGAACGTTACTTATCTCCTACCCTACAAGAGGGTCGGGTGCACCGGTCCCCCACGTCCCATTTCCCACTCACATCTTTCATGGCTAGGTTCACACTGCTTTCCAAAATCTTAATATTTTTCTGATAATAATTCATTTATAAAATTTCATTTCCTTTCGAATTTTTATTTCCTAAACCATTTGCTTTCTAAATGTATGCATGACTCATGTCAGGAGTGATATAGAATACTATAACTACATGCTCATGACATGAACTACATGAAATCGTATTTAAATACCATTCAACATAATAACAGTACGAAATATATATTACGGGAAATAATTCAACACAATCATAAGACATTCCATAACACAGTCCAAATAGTCACCACAAAACACACAACGGAATAGGTAGATGGATATGGGGATTTATTTAYRTAGAATTCAGATTCAACACACATTCAATTTATCTAAGAGTAATTTAATTTAAATAACAATACATATGCATTAATGAGAATGAGAGAATTTACTTACTTGGAGTCCTTTACATTAAAATTCTTATTTAAATTGCAAAGCGGAGTCCCTCGATCGCCCTTAACATCAATGTGCCCGAAAATGACCTAATTATGATTACAAAAAGAAAATTCATTTAATACGATTGTCCAAATTTAAATATTTAACGATTATTCTATGGACGTCATTTGCCAAGTTTAACTTATACTTAATTCCCACATCGCCAAACTATCACATTCTTAAAGATACAATTTATTTCATAGCTTTTTACCCCTCTCAACAATTGATAATGGTAATACGAAAACAATACATTTTTAAGTCAAAACACATTCTTTGTACAATTCAAACTCATTCTTAGATCGGGCATCAAACCTAATCTATATTCTCCTACAATTTCACTAGTGGACATAATTACATAAGTCCTCAAATTCCAAAATTAAATAATAATATTTTCACCTTTAAATCAAAAAATTCTAAGTGTTGCGGAAGTGGCATTGCAACCCAGGCATGCGTCAAGCAGCGTGTGCGCAACAGCCCTGATCGCGCACAGGGCCTGTTCGCCTGGGCGTCTGGGCGCCTGGTCGCCTGGGGCGCTCGGTCGCTTGGGCACCTGATGGCCTAAGTGCCTGGGTGCTGGTTGCTGGGCATCTGGTGGCCCACCAATGGCCTCTAACAGACCTATTTTCGGTAGGGCTTCCGGCAAGTGGTTGACTGGATTTGCAAATCTGGAGAGATTCAGTCAGTGAGTAGCTTTCCAAGGATATTAGACCAACCGTGGCAAACTCCACCCAGAAGAAACCTTGAAGCACTTGGTCAAGTCGTTGAGCAACGCCGGGCGGCGATCGGCGAGCAAGTCAACGACAAGCAGACGCAGGGGGAGAAGATCGAGTTTGTATGTCTAGGCTCAAACAAAGTCAAGATCACAGGTGACTCACGCAATTAGGCGAGCAGTGGTGGTGATTGTCAAGTGTTCCTTATTCTGGTCGAAGTCGAAGGGTTGGAAGCATCTCGTCGAGCAGTGAGCAGTGATCGAACGAYCGGTTGCGCATGACTCTGGCTCGAGAAGACGGATCATGGTTGATTTGAGTCTGCTTGAGTCGTGAAATTATCCTCTCTTCCGGCAGCAAGTCACATCCGCCAAGGGAGATCTGTTCCAGTATAAAATCAGAACGGGTGAGTGGCAAATCTGCGAGGAATAGCCAAGTGAAGAGACAGCGATCAACGAGCAGCGGCAGTTATTCAGCCTGGCTGAGCGCGGGCAGAGTCCTTCAAGTAGCTGGATCCGATGGCTCGTTGCAAATCTGGGCGGTGTAGCACAARGCAACAAGCGGAAGGTGGAGAAGGTGGTGATCGACGGTGAGAAAAAAAACAGTGCACATGCCAGCGCACTCAGCGGGAAGGGTTTGGGGAAGAGGGTAGACTGCGTTAGGTTAAGCCAATTAGTTTTTTTTTTTTTTCAAACTTCAAACTTGGGCCCTAAACCAAACCCATTGGGCCTCCCCATTCCATAACCAATCCAGTCCATTAAATTAAACTCTACGGACTTTCTTTTCGGTAAAAATCTAGTTTCTAAATGAGAAACGAATAAGCCTAACAAGTCGAGCCACTAACCAACCAAGGACCTTCATTTGATTTACACGATAATCCTATACTTATTAAACGTACGATAAAGTAATAACCACATAGAAAATTATCCAACCTTAGTTGACACATATAATCATACGACCATACGAAATTTGTAAAAAATAAAATCCCGGGTATTACACTTTAACTACTAATYGAGCTTTGTGTTTCACCACTTGTCTCCTTCCATCCTTCTTTAACTTGAACATCCATTTATTTCTCAACGCCTTTTTCCCTTTAGGAAGCTCTACGATATCATAAGTTTGATTTTTCTGCAGAGATTCGAATTCATCCTGCAGTGCTAGCAGCCATTTTCCTTTATCCTTATGAGATATAGCTTTTTGAAAACTCTCTGGCTCTCCATCTTCAGTAAGCAAAAGGTATTCGAATGATGAGTACCTTTGTTATGGTATATTATGAACAACTGGAACCATTTGAGAAGAACTACAATCATCTGTGTCTGGTGATGGTTCTTGAGAGGTAAGTTGTGGCTCCCCTTGCCCTACACTCTCTTTTGTCTCCTCATCTTCTTCTGCTTCTGAATTTTCTTCAGGCACTGCATCATTATTTGTCAAGAATAATTCTGGTGCTGCATCTGAAACTTGAGCACCTTCTGACTTTTGAGACATTGTGGGTTTTTCAATATCTTCTATTGCTAAATTTTTGCGAAAAATAACATCCCTACTTTTGATCACCTTTTTCTCCTTTAGATTCCATAAACTGTATCCAAATTCTTCACTTCCATAGCCAATGAAAATGCATGGAATAGTCCTCATGTCAGGCTTTTGTTTGAGCTCTTTGGATACGTGTGTATATACTGAACAACAAAATACTCTAAGATGTGATTATGTAGGATTCTTACCCGTCCAAAACCTCCCTGGGATTTCAAAATTGAGTGGTACTGAAGGTGATTGGCTGATCAGATAACAGGCAGTACTGATTGCTTTTCCCCAAAATGGCTTTGGAAGTTTAGCCATATTGAGCATGCTCCGACACGTTCCATAATATTCAGGTTCATTCTTTCAGCAATGCCATTGTGCTAAAGAGTGTGTGGTGCTGACTTCTCATGTCGAATGCCATATGCTTTGCAATATGCACTRAACTTCTTGGAAGTATATTCCCCTCTGTTATCAAATTGGAACACTTCACCTTCTTTCCTGTTTCAGTTTCCACTATGACACGAAGATTGAAAGCATCGGCGACAAGCCTTAGAACGGTTTCGTTACTCCAAAACGTGAAATGTCTTGAAGTRCTCGAACACCTGGTCCTTTGTCTTCAAAAAGAATACCTACAGTTTTCGAGAAGTATCAAGGAAAGTAAAAAAAATATYTGCTTCCGCCAAGTGATTCAACCTCCATGGGACTGTAAACATTAGAGTGTACCAAATTTAACAACTCTAATCTTTTTTTTGAAGAGAAATTGAATGAGACTATGCTGCTTACCCAATAGACAATTATTGCAAGGACCCAGTGCAACGTTCCTGTCAATATTGATAAGTTTTTTCTTTATCAGGGTAGTTAATCCCTTTTCACTTATGTGGCCGAGTCTCTGGTGCCATAGATTTTGAGAAGCCTCCTCTACAACGTTGAGGCTATCTGTACAAATTTTCACATCATTTTTGAACAACGTGCCAGAAACATGTCCTCGAGCAATTGTCAGAATGCCCTTTGATAGTTTCCATGTGCCTATGCCGAAATGGTTATCATACCCTTGTTTGTCAACGGATACCACAAATAGTAGATTGAGCTGAAGATCCGGCACATGTCTGACGTCCGTAAAGTAATTGTGCTCCTCGCACTTATCTTTATCTGGGCATCACCAATTCCAGCTATTTCAGAGGAACTGAAATTACCCATCTTCACTACTCCAAGGTCTCCAGTTTTGTATGTTGTGAAGTAGTCCTTATGGGGAGTTACGTGGTAGGACACTGCAGTATCTACCATCCATTCCATGTCTTCTCTTGAGACGTGAAGGCATGTCTCATCGTGGGCAGTACAAAATCTCTTGATACGGCGATTAGCGCTTCTTCACCCTTGTTTTTCAGTTGAAAACTTTTCTGACCTTGCTCCTCTAGCCATTTGAAGCAATTCTTCTTCATATGACCCTCTATACYGCAATGATTGCAGGTAAAAGATGACTTCCTGCCATCCGAGGATCTATCCCGGCTTTTACCTCTGCTTCTCCATTTGCCTCTACATTTCTTTATTGTTTTCCTTCTGATCCTCCTCGATTATCAAATAAGAGGGCATAAATATCCCAAGAGAAATATGATGATTAAATTGAATAATCAGAGAATTATACGAAATATTTTATTAAGACAAATCATTCGAATTACCTCAAGAAGAGTAGACCTTTTTCTCTTGTTGGTAGGGAATTTAGCAAACTCGAAAACAAGCTTTTAGTAAGTGGCCTCCCAATCTATTTCCTTTGCAGATTCACCAATGTGATATCTAGTTGGAGTAATAACTGTCCAAAGAAATGATTCATCAAGATAATGAGTCATTACTGATATCGACACATTTCAAACTGCCAAATGTTCGGGAGTTCAATCCTTTTCTATCTTCATGTTGCTTGATATCTCATTCGAGGAAAAAGAACTAAGTAAGTTTTGAAACTTTAAATCATTGAAAAAGCTTAATCCTAATTGTGATCTTTATATTATTTTCTAGATTCAAAGTGTAATCGTTGCTAATCGGTAGTGTAATAATTTCAATAGTAAACATCATTTATTAGAGTGTATCTTATTAACCTAAAGACAAAACTAACCAAATCTTTGGATAACCCAGAAAGGGCAAAGACTTCAAAGTTACATGCACTATTGCTCAAGTTCATGTATTTATAACTAGTAAAACACAATAAATTATAGGTAACCCATGTTTGAACTAAAAAAAAAGATTAGAATATTCAACAAAAAGCTTCTATTAGGCAGGATTACCAGATCTCATAAATGGAAAGCTATGAACTTCACAACTAGGGTATTAGTTCTAAGCATGGGTAACTCTTCCCCTACTTCGCATTATGTATATAACTATGAAAGCAGAAAAACGAGATACTAGAAAGCTTGAAAGGACAAGGTTTCAATTCAATGCATCTTTCTCCTAGATCATTCACCTTTCCCAAAATTTTGTGTTGTAACCTTGTTACCGGTACTATAAGTCAACTGACAGTAAGGCAAACAATGATGTAACTGAACTGAGTTTTAATCAATTCAATAACTTACTTTTCAAATGAAAATAGTGAGTCCCTAATAAATGAACATGAAATATTCATGCAATCTCCTGCTTCATTCCAAATAAAGCAGATCTGATTCCAGCCTTAGAAATAGATTTCTAAAGGGTATCTTATTGTAAACACAACAACATCCTAGTTGTTGTAGTTTCAAAAGAACGGGAAAGGCGAGAATGAAGTAAAGAGGCCCTAAAAAAAATCTATTGTCACAGAATTCACCATTTCATAGTCTTCAACTCTATTCCCTTGCCCATTATGCAATGCTAGAGTTCTATTTCTAACTCAATGAGATCTAAATGATCTAAGAAAGAGTTTATATATTTATCACCTACATCYAACTATTTATCAAGCATACATCAGTAGGACTGACTACACCAAAACTTCTGAAGTATGCTGACCTGAATTTATAATTATATTATTTTCCTTTTGTAAGGGAATAAATCCCAATGTCATTGAAAAATGGTAAAGGYACTTATTAATGAAATAAAGAGATACCTCTAGCTTCTAATGACAATGCTATTGGCAGAATATTCCTAATTCTTTCTCTTGCTTTCAAATAGAGAAATCGCCGAAAAGATCAAACTGCTTAGGAAAATAATGTTTTTGCACAAAGCAATCCTCCAAATAGGCATAACATTACAAGAAAGTCAATGGGGAAGAGAAATCAAACATTTGATTTCAGCTTGATAGTAAGAGGGACATGGCTTCCCAGCTGATGTGAATTTATGAATTACTGAATAGAAGAGTTCAATCCCACATTTACCTCTATTTGCCATCATATACAAAAGCATTAAAAGAATTTTAAAGTTCCATTTGCCAATTATGCCTATTTTTTTGGATACTCAAAGTAGACCAATTGTATAGCATACTCAAATTTCAGATTTCCTAAAACTGTAGGGTGTAGGCCTAAAACTATAGATTTATTGAAAGCACCCCTCACCCACCCTACCAACAACAAAAAAATATTTCACATGAGAAATTGAATTTCGAGGATTTGATGCTATAGTTTGACACAATCCATTAACCACCACATCTATCTCCTTCAAATTTCAACGATAGATGCTACAGTTTGACACAATCCATTAATGATCACATCTATCTCCTTTGAATTTCAAGGATGGATGCTATAGTTTGTAGGAAATCAAAGCCCTTCATCCTTGACAAGTTCTTCATTATTATGATTTGTTTCAGATTCCTAAATCTCAAGAGCATTCAAGACCATTGAAACCTGTCTTACATTTAGAACCCAATCTGACATTAGATTTCAAGATTCATAGCGTACAATGTTAAGCAACTTAGCTTTCAACCAATCAATAACTTTGGGAAGTGGATATCTCTACACAGAGCATACAATACGAACATTAGAACTTTTCGAGGCTGATAATTAAGTGGAAAAATAGAGCATCTGAGATAACTGTATACTTTAGTAAATACAATACAGATTTTTCTTGGAGTCGTAAACATAATATAGAAAAACAATGGCCATATAAATAATGTTTCACAAGCAATGATATAAATTGGACATTCAAGGGCTTTACTAATGAATATCTGCAAGTAGTTCAAGATATTTAAAAAAGAAAAGTCAAGGAAGAAACTTGAAAAGTAAGTCATACCAAAAATATGCAAGATAGTAATAGAACAACAACATCAATCAATGCACAATTACCTTCAACATTCTTTTGTTTGACAACCAACTCTGGTACTCCTAAAATGGCAAGCWATTATGATCAATGAACAATCACTTTATGTCTACATTATAACTTTTCAGGCTTTTTATCAAGACTAAACATCTGAATTGTCCTAAGAGAACTGGTATCATTTTCCATTGGTCGAAGGGAATCTAGCAATATTGAAAAATGTAGAAGCATCCAATAAGATGCCTTTCTGATCCATTTCCTCAAGATGCATTAGTGCCTCGGCATATTCATCTTTCTTAGGGCATACTTGGATTATTACATCATAAGTAATCTGGTTAGGAAAACAACATTTTCCTTCCATTGTTATGAGCAGTTCTTTAGCTTCCTTTAGCCTACCATCTTGGCAGAGGCCAGATAACATATTGGTCTTTGTCACTACATTAGGATCTAATCCTTTAAGAGAAAGATTATTGCAAAGATCTTGAGCTAGATTGATATTCCCAAGTTTGCACATCCCACCTATAACGATAGTATAATAAGATATATGACTTTCACTCCATCATTCTCCATCGTAGATAACAACGACAAAGCTTCTTCAATATGTCTATTCTTACACAAGTTGTCTAGCATAACGTAATAAGTGTGGAAGTTTGGATTTAGTCCAGTGGCTTGCATCTCATTGAAATGCTTCCTAGCAAGCACACCTTCCCACCCTAAATAACCCTCGTATAATAGTTCTATAAGTAACAATATTAGACGTGAGATCTATCGAAATAGATCTATAGCCTCATCTATTTTCTTCATCTTGCAATACGCATTGATCAAATAGCATAGCTAAAGATATTGGGATCCAGACCTGCAGAAATCATGAGATCAAAAAACTTTCATACTTCGTCCAGTTGACCGTGTAAACAGTATCCATCCATTAGAGCATTATATGTGACGGTATCAGAATTAGCACATTGTTGAATCATTATATGGAGTAAATCCTCTGCTTCTTCAACCTTTCCTTCCTTGCATATTGCATCAACTAATATATTAAATGTAAAGATGTCAGCATGAATTTTTCATTTGAATCATCTCGGAGAAGAACTGAATGGCCTCTTTTTATTTGCTTAGTTTACATAAACCATGAAGCAAACAACTAAATGTGACAACATTTGGAACAAGTCCTCTCTCAACATCTCATAGAATAAGGAAAATGCTTCATCCAACATTTTATCCTTGCAGAGAGCATTGATGATAGTGTTGTAGGTTTGCAGCTTCCTCTTTCCATGACCCTGAGGAACTGGATGGCTGTGCTAGTGTTCCCCACCTTGCAAAGCCCATCAATTATTGTCCCGTACATGACAACATTTGGTTCACATAATTTCTCATAATTATTTTCCTGAACAATTCTTGTGCCTTAGGAATTCTGTCTTTGCTAAAGAGTCCTTTGAGTAAAGTGCTTGAGAAAGCAGCCTATTACCCAATATCTACTTTTTCATGTGGCAATAACATTTCATCAGTATACCCATAATATAATCATTCGTTGGAATCCTTAGAATAGACATGCTTTTATAGATGAAAAGAATATATCTGAACAAGATGATTAAGCAGTTGAGAGAGTTCAACAACAGGAGGCAAAGGCTTCATCCGTACCATCTGATTGTATAAGTTGCAGAAGAACGAAAGAAGGCAGAAGACTTGATTGAAGAAAAACCTGGTTGGGGAGACTTGCAATTGGAGGAAACGGGATGCGTCAAAGCAATAGAAAAGGCAGAAGCAGTTCCCTTCTTTCTTCATCTTCATAGGGTTTCAGGAATGGACTAACAAAAAGTTTCGACTACAGTTATGTTAAACAATGTCAAAGCACAAAATTGTTTTTAGCTACTAAAGAATAGAAATTTACATATTTCAAAAAAGAAAAAGGAATAGCTAAAAGGAATAGTAGAGATGGTGAGTGTCACACCCMTATATTCCCTGTTAATGGATTATAATCCTGTTGAGTTTTGCAGTAAATTCAGATTAACAAATCACTTTTCTTTTCTACAAAAATACAAAACCAGTGACAATTTATCAATTTTGTTACAAATATGTCCCTTGAAAAGGGGCATCTACAATGAACTCGTCAAACAATAGCAAGAAAATGATTCTGCCCTAGTCTACCTTGATTGAAAACTTAAAAGTGCAGCGATGGTGAACAAAACTGATGGATCTATTCTCTATGAAGATAAGAGAATACTGTTAGAACTAAAAAAGAACAACAGAAAGACGTTATTGTTTCTCTTTCTTCGCCAAGGACTCGCCCTTGTGTTCACTGCCAGCAGTGACTACATATTCCGCTCCAACCTGATACCACAGCGTAGATGCTTAATCAGGAACAAAATGCACGAGCATACATGCAAGTGTCACTATATAGTGAGATCAATTACCTGACAGTCCTTCAGAACAACTCGCTCTTGGAGTTGTACATTGCTACAGATAACGGAACCTTGGATGGAGCAACCATCTCCAATTGAAACATGATCCATGACGACAGAATTAACAACCTGTATTTGCATAGGGAATGGATTTCCGTCATTCTCCGCATCATCAAGTAAATGCTCTAATCTTCGTCAAGCAGTTCTATACAGTGCTGCTGCAGATGATCTTTTGTAGATTGCACTAAATCATGAAAAACTTCATTCCTCGTTTTTCTGGTATTATTCTTGACGGATAATTTTGAGATAACACACTCCCAACATACAAAGGAAATCTAATATGTACCTTTACATTCGATCCTATCCGACAATGGCGGCCAATAACAGACTTCTTTACGCTGCATTTATCACCCATTGTTGAACCTTCCCCTAGCATACAATGTGGTCCCACCTACATCACGCCAATGGCTGGTTAATTATCCAAATATTTCTGGCTGCATATGTCAAAATTACTAGCATATGCAGCCAAAAATATTTACCTATTAGCTGATGCCAAACAAAAAGCAGAAATTATAATTGCATCCCCAGAATGATACTCTATTAGTAAAGCACATAAGGATTAAGGAAAGTGTAACTCACAGTGGTTTTTGATCCAAGTACAGCAGTAGGATGAATAATGTTGTTCTGAGTAGAGAAAGAATAACCAGAAATGTGACTTGCATCACCTATGACCTGAGGTAGTTGGGATGAACATTAGCCCTAAAAGTATAAAATAAAAGTACGATCAGAAAAAGATAGTGTGAATAAGATTAGCAGRAAATCTTACATCTCGATTTATGTCGMAGAACGCCTGAATAGAATTTAAGCGCACACAATAATTGCTCTTGTTGGCAATATAAACACAGCATTTATGAGTTTTTCTTGGAGTTGGAGAGGAACCATTCAGACCTAAGGCATACAATTCATGAAAACTTGGGGTGGATGCATTAGCCAGAAGTTGGGATAGTAAAATTTTGCTGTTCTGGGAACCATCCTTATCATTTCCATTTTCTTCTGCTTGCACTCCATTTAAGGACAATTCAGATCTCTGAAATAATCATCAAAATTGTCTCACCAACTAGCTCCAAAATGTGGGCAGCAAACTGATATCGGAACAGAACAGGAAAGAAAGAATGGATATTATAAAACAAACTAACCAGCTGACTCCTAACAAGATAAGGCAAGACATCTCGCCTCAGGCTCTGGAATGTTTCCTTATGATTCAGAACCTCTAGTAGAACAGACCTAAAAGTCAAAGGAAGAAAAAATATCTAAAAAACATTTTTAGCAAAATTAATGAAAATTAAGTTACGTAAGCATCACTAGGAAGCAAAGGCCAAAACCACAAACCTCTTGAAAGCATACATATGAGCATCCATCAGATCCGCACGAATTTCCATCTGCATATGTAGGCGAGAAAGGGATGTTGTCAGACAAAACTCTTCATGTATGTGGAAACTTTTTGTAGAACTTTCAATTGAGAGCTGATCAAATAATAGAGGATCCAACAGCTTGAAACAAGTCTTGGGGGGAAATGATGCAAAGAAAGACAATAGCTTCTTTTTTTCCCCCATTTAGAAATGCTAGACTTGGATCCACAAAGTGGAATGCTGCAATAGTTAAGCTTGAGATCAATGAACTTGCTGTTCATCCATGCCTACGATGTCAAACTCCTTCCAGGTTTAGGGTATTATAGAAAATACATTTGTTCAACCCAAAGCAGCAAAAATAAATGAATAATGCAGCCAGAAAGGGAAAGGGAGAAAATAGAAAAAGAAAAGGGTAAAAAGCAATAACTTGAGGATTTTTCATCTCAATGATAACTAAAGSTGGACAAAAGACACGCAGTTGTTCACCTGGCCAACGGCTCGGAGTATACTCTTCTGTACTCGGACATCTTTTTCAACTTCAACTCCTACAAGAAGGTAGAGAAAGCAATTACAAAATTTAAATCTCAAATTCACAAAGCAACTAACAAGTAGAAGCACGTATCTTACCAGCTGCTACATGCAACAAAAATTGTTTTGTGGGGTCTAGTCCTATAATATTATAGCAGCCTGGTTTCTTGGCTTTGTCTTTCACACCAGATGAACCTGAATCGGTTGGCCCACTCACAGGAACAGAGCAAAGCATTGCTGTGACTACTGCATCATGCCGTCTATGAGCTGCAGCTATAGCCCCAGGGGGGACATCACAGACAAGATCACCACTCACTACCTGCCAGACAAGTCAGTTTAATTTTCACGATAAAACAACATTTCACAACTAAGTAATGGTAACGCTGAGAGGCCCAAACCAAGATGTCACTTGCAGTCAGGTGTTCATCAATTGCTCGAAGAGCACCAGCTGTCCCAATATCTTCAGGGACTGCTGCAACCTGCATACATTAACAGATTAGTAGTTCAGAACCACTGGGCCATTGAAACTTCACAATACATACGCTCAAATCAATACTTGCATGCAAAATTTAATGGCAGTTGACCTAACCACCTAGCAAATAGGCCACAAAACAAAGCACCAACCATCTGGATTACAACGTTTGTTTGGATAAGCAAATTTGCTTGGCTTGGCTGTGGAAGTTGGGGACTTGTTGAATTTGAATTTCAAAATTCTGGATTGAGTTAGGAAGTTTCTTATGTTAGGATGTCATTTGCATTACAAATCGTTTCCTTGCTGGGGTTTAGCAATTCTTTCCAACAAATTCATTACATGCCAAATAAATCAAACGAAAATAACATGAAATTTATCTTTGATTTGTAGAATTTTCCAAACTTGAACATGTTAAACAAGCTTAAATGATCGCTTATTTTGCAGTAATCCATTAACAAGATTGTTACAAAATCTGTATTAACTCTCAAGCAAGCTATTAATCTCATGGTCTGACACCACATAAAAATGCTGTTGTGAAGTTTACCAATCGATTATTTAATGATTTCCAGAATATGGTGAAAACCCCAGATCTGAGAGCTCCTGAAGAAGTAGGGGCTACAACATGCAGCCTTTAGCGGCAAAGCTCCACCAAGCTGTTGTAATTCACAGCACTCAGTTCAAATTCACAAAATCCAATTTGGCTGCCCAAGCTAGCTGCAAACACCGGAAAGTTTCTGCAACTCTTGGAACCCAGATTAAAATTTATGCCTTCAGACCAGTGAAGCATCTCAGATCCAATTTGAAGTTGTTATTTCCACTCTCGATTTTACTTATGCTTTGTAAATGGAGCTCTGTTAATGCTCCAACAACCATGGCCTACACCATAGTAACTCGCTGCAAGTTTGAGTTTCAACGAAGAAATTTTACTGTTCATTTATTGTGTTTTAGTGGATTTTGTGAAAATTTTTGTTATCTTAGGAATAGATTTCTTAACTTGGGATGCAAAATGAATTAGTTCCTTCAATAAGCCAAGAACTTTTCTTAGCCAAAGTTGTAAAATAAATGGTTTCTTAGCATAAGCCGGAAAAGATCTTAGCATAAGTGGATAAACCAAATGAAGCCTAACATTTCATCAAGAAATCTCGAGGACATAGAACTCCACCCACTGTGGATAGCATCAGAAAATAATGAATATGAACATGCTCTAAAAAGGTTCTTGTCAGTAGAAGAAAATTCAAACGAAGCCAACTTGTCCCTGAAACTACAATTCCTCCTGTCATATTAGGAATTCGCAGAAATACTGRAACTTTAAAGATAATGAACAAATGAAAAATATTTAGCAATAAACTTTCCAATTACCAATATCAGAATAAAGTATCTCTAAGAATATCAACTTCTCCTAACTACTTTCCAAACTTTTCTATCCACAATTAGACATGGATTAAGTTTGTAGATTGAAAAGTAGAAATTTTCAGGTACTCATATACCACCCAAAGAAAACAAATATATGTTGCGAACTGCACAAGTGCAGATTCATCCTGGTGAAATCCTAGATCTAATAAGATCCAAAAGTTCATAAGCGACAAAGTAACTCCAGTAACTTCATTTTCCTCAAATTATTTCTGAGCCTCTTGTACTCTTATTAGCATATATTTATCCTACATTCTCTTCAAGCCTTATTGAAGCAGAGTACAGCCTTTGCTTCCATCATATGATTAAACTCTATTTCACCTTATTAACATAAATTAAACTCCATGAGAACATAGTTCACACTCAAGAAGCAAACAATGTCAAACTTAATCAAAATAACTCATATACAGTGGCGGAGCTAGAGATTTGCTTTTGGGGCCCAAATTTTATACTTTTAACAAGTATATATATATATATATATTTTTTTTTTTTTTTTTTGGGGTGGGGGGCTAAGGTGGCTCCACCACCGACTCCTATATCATCAGAAGCCTGGATCATCACATCTATGATACGCAAATTTTATGGTCATGATAAAAGGTGTAAATTTCCTCGCCTAGAAAACCTAAACAAGACGTTTGAACAAATGAGAGAAAATTTAGGGCATGAATTATCCTAGCAGTGAAAACTTTGCTGGATCCAGAAACCGTAAAGAAAATTAAATGATCAATTTCCCAAGAACCATGTCAAAAACCAGAACCAAGAAAAAGAACTTCCACAACCATCATCACAAAAGAGGGCATAATCAATTCAATCTTTGTCTCAGCAATCCATATACTCACCACTCACTCAAACTAAGCTATCTCTCAGCATAGTCCTCCAATGCACATCATCAACAATATCCGACCACCCAGCTAAAAGTTAAATACAGAGCGAAACCAATAAGCTCGAACAAGCCACTTCACCAAGCTTTTGAATCTCCAATCCTATTTTATGGTAGTTGCCAAAACCTAGCTTCAACTGACTAACAGCACACAATCTAAACTTAACCCCCACAGACTGTGTTTGATTTTTCTTTTCCTCCTACTATTCTTGTATATTAGCACTGCCTAAGTCTTTTGCAACAAGTCATGTACAATGCTGGCATGACAAATAGAAAGTATACAGGTGCCAGAGAATCAGAAATGCACAGCAGATAAAAGAATAATCAAACAAAAAGACTATGATCAAAATATAATCAGCAAAGCACAAAAAATGCATTCTATAGGAAAGATAAAGTCTCAAGCAATGTATTACTAGAAATCAATCCCACCTTCACATTCAGCCGATCAACAAAATTACTTGATATCCAGCTCCCTATACGCAGGAAAGCACTTTCACCTTCAACAACCTATAAAAGAATTAAATGCATTCTCAGACGATTACAGCTTCAAACCACATACTAGCAAAGCAATAAAAATAACCAGAGAACAACAAAGATTTCGACCAACAACAAGTTTGACTAGTTGAGCTTCAAATGCTGCGAAAGTCTAAAAGCAGAAATTGAATATGGGAAACAACCGAATACATACTACAATAAGATCCTTAAGATCGTTCTGCTCCAGAAGTTCCAGAACATAAGACAGCACCTCCTTGTTCGCTACAGGAAGAAGTGCTTTAGGCATATCCTGCAATTGTAATTATCTAACAAATTTTCGTTTGTTCCATAATCAAAATGAAAAAGAAAAAGGAAATATAAAATCCATGTACGGCAAGTCAGTGTTTGCATTTTGTCAGGGTTTCAACAGGGTGACCTTGGATACCAAAGGGAGGAGCGCCTTGGAAAAGCCTCCGGCTAAAACCACCACCTGAAAATCCATCGATGATGTTTTCAACCTTCAATAGGAGGCGGAGGAGGAGGAAGAAGAGTAGGGATTTGGGGATTTTCACGGAGCTTGCATGTGGTGAAATTGAAAGAGGGAAAAACTTCACAAGCAGAACAACTCACGCTCAGGGGTTGTACCTCAAACGGTTGAGCGCTCGTTTTGCGTGCGAGAAGAACAGCGTTCGATCCCCTGCATCTCGATGATATGGATACCTGTTGTCTACTTAAAAATGAGAACCAAAATCCAAGCCTAAATATTCACTGGCTTTTAATTTTTCTTTAAAGATATTGCAAGAAGAATTATTAGAATAAAAAATATTATTATCATTCCATCGGATAAAGTGAAATTAGTTTTGATGATTCAACTTTCAACATTACTTTCTAGGAATGGTCCTTTTTAATTATTGTTTAAGCTAAAATCATTTTTAAAGAAGCTAATAAAATTGTTTTGATTTTTGCAATTTCTTTTCCGAAGCTTACGAATTTTTCAAAATTTAAATTACTTCTATTTKTAAATTTAAAAAACTTCTATTATGCAYGTTTTGAGGTCTATGTKCTTGTAATCTTTATGTAATTGTATGCKCGTCAAATTTTGACTTCAAAAAGAAAAAATATATTACTCAAAAAACTAAATACAAGATTTTCATTTTCATCCCTTTAAGAAATAAATCTAATTTTTAAGAAGCAACTTAAATTTTTATATTAAAATAACTAATAAGAACGATTGAATAATTAAAAGAATTAATCAGTGTTCTTTCTTTAAAAGGGGAACAACTCAAGACAAGTCTTATAAAGTGGTATCTCTTGAGTTTGATTTATATTTTCTATTCTCTTATATTTAAAAAGGAAATTAAAAATTTAAGGAAAAAATAACTCGATTAAAATTTACTTTGTTAAAATGAGAAACAAAAAATATGAGTCAAATCCAAAACTTATACTTTGATAATAAATATTTCTAACTAATTGAATTATGACTTTGTTATACCTAAATGGGTCTTTTTTCTGTTTTATATATATATAAATTTTCATTCAAAAAAAGAAAGAGAACTTACAATGTGTAATACTCAAAATTTTTTCTTTATTAATTTTTATTTGATCGTGTGAAATTTTGWGCTACCTATGATTGAAAATTTTATATGTGAGTAATATTTTGAAATCGCATGTTTAATGAGTACGAAAATATTGTGTTTGTCGAATAAGAGTCATTGGTTGATTAAAGGCTCGACTTGTGGGCCTATTTATTTCTCAATCGGAAGTTGGACTTTTATCGAAAGGAAGTCCGTTATATTTAATTTAAGAATTTTGGGTTGAGTATGGATGTGAAAGCCCGAAGGGTTTGGATTACGGCCCAAAATATAAAATTATTAAAAAAAGAGAAAATATATAAACAAATAAAAAGAAAGAAAGAAAAGGAAAAAAACCCKACGAAACCCTTCTTCTTCCTCCCGTAATCTGTTGCCGCCGCCGCTGCCCACTCCTAGAAAGCTCCACTGTCTATCACCACCTTCTTCGCCTTCTGTTGGTCGCCGCGTGCTACACCGCCCAATTGATGACGAGCCGTTCAAGCGTTGGAGGATTTTGCCGCGACTCTGCCAGGCTGCGCGGCCTTTGCGCAGTTGCTCGCCAAAGGAGGGTAGTATGTCTAATTTAATGAATGGTTCGATCAATTTAGTCAATGGTTCGATCATTTTAGATAATGCTTTGGTCTAGTCATTGATTCGATCAATTTAGACAGTGGTTCGATGAATTTAACCAATGGTTACATCAATTGAGCGTATAGTATGTCTAATTTAGAGAATTGTTTGATTAATTTAGACAATGGTTCAGTTAATTTAGTCATTGGTTCGAGGTCAATCATTTTAGACAACGTTCATTCAATTTAGTCAATGGTTCTATCAATTTAGAGTATAGTATGTCTAATTTAGTGAATGGTTTGGTTAATTTAGACAATGGTTCGATTAATTTAGTCAATGGTTAGATCATTTTAGAGTTCATGGTTCAGTCAATTTATTCAATGGTTCCATCAATTTTGACAATGATTCAAATCATTTAGACAATGGTTTAGTGAACTCTTATGTTGTTCAGTACACTAATCAATAGTTAAGTTGACAAATGTCGCGGGCATAATGGTGTTCTAATCAGATATACCATCTAACCATCTTCTTATGTTCGAGTATAGTATGTCTAAACCCTTCCATTAACTATAAATAGTAGTCGTGAATCTTATTCTTCTATGATCAAGACCTAATTTTCTCTGTTCAATGAAAAGATCCCTCCTTTTTATAATATAGTGGACCACATTGAAATTCTTAGATTTATGACTCGCAATTATATTCTACCATTGTTATGAAAATTCATTCCCATACCCAATTATGGCGGTGATAATCTCACTATCATAATACCCTTGCCTCTTAGACGCCCAATGGTCTTCTATTTTACATGTATTTGCAATACTTTGAGGTGCTATGCTCCATCTGTGGGAGGCTGTTAATGCATAACAGACCTATCTTGACATGTCCTACTTCCCAAATAAATTCACTCTAATAATAGCTTGCCTTGAAGCAAAAGATGTATTTCTATGGTACTTCCCTTTAGCCATAGAAGTATATGATGAAGACCAAAACGATATTGAGTATGAGTTTTTGCACTTTTGAGAAGGCACTACTGACATTAAGCCGAAAAATTGAGATGAAGCTGTAGGAGATAAAGAGGAAGACATGGATTAAGAGGCTAAAGAAGAGGATGAGGAAAACATAGCCAATGATGTGAACTGGTATCAATTTGGAGCATCATTAAAGTCTAAACTGGAATATGGTTGTGAAGCTGATATGGACATCTATAAATTGAGTCTTGCTTAGATTAGGAAGTAGGCTAGGAATGTAAGATTTTGTAACAGTTGAAATGAAAGCCATGCATTACATTTCTTCTAGTTTAATATAAGTATGAAGTTGTTTCCAGTTTGCAATATCAGCATTATACTTGAAAACTATGATTGTTCTGAATGTCTCTCTTTTTTATTAATTATGTTAATAGCATTTGTATTTTATAATATGTTAAGGAATAAAAGTTGAAGATTAAATATAATAGTTGTGTTTTGTTAGAAATAAGCAGTTGAACAGTTAAGTAAAAAATCTTTTCAAGCCATAGTCGAGTACTATAGTCAGTAATGCCATAGTAGGTGTACCCATTCAAATACTTTCATGGGCAGAGTTGATATGAACCCAGTATGGGCATTGGACTTGTGTAGGCTAACAAATTATAAAACAGAAGCCCATTTATTGATTTTTAAATGAGCTAACTAAGATAAACATGTGTGGGCTAACAGTAAGTATATGAAAAGCCCATTTATTGATTTATAAACCATCTAACCAAGAAAAAAATATCTAACAAAATTATTTTTGACCATAAAATCATTTTTGACTTTATTAAAAGAATTCTAGCTAGGATACAAACACAATATGATGGAATGTTAACTCCATAGACAATAGCCATGGTTGAGTATGCAGGTTGGTACGAAATTGTTGACCTAAATTAATGACGCAAATCACTATTGTTTTCCATAGATATTATTTTTTCGATATCCCAGTATATTTCCTATAACACTAGCTAGCAGCCAAGCATGATTCTATAACTTTCATAATACGGTTAAGCAATTACGTCTCTTCCCTAATTCTCATTATCATCCATCAATAGATAAAAGTTGGATATTCGAAGAGAATATGGTTATTAACAAATATTTAGATACAGTAACCAGATTTATTGAGTTTTCTTCTCTTTCCTCGGTAGACGATAAGATTTATTGTCCTTCTGTTAAATATGTAAATGGATGCCGAGCAACTACTTACTAGTTGTTTGAGCATCTTCTGAACCATGGTTTTTCGACTTGGATAKACACATTGGTACTACCATGATGAGCTGTCTTCGATAGATTATATTAATATAGTTGAATATGGAAGTCAGATTGGGTGCAAGGCCAATCAAAATATTAGACAGTTTATAGCAACTGGACACGAAATTTAGGGCAATCAGATAATCAGATTAATGCTTTAGGTGAATGTGATTCAAATACAACAAGGTCTTATAGGATGCTAAAATAAACTGATGAAACACTATTTGATGGGAGCAAGAAGCATAGTAAACTGTCTTTCATTATAAACTTATTTCATTAAAAATGCTTGATTGGATGATTAACAAATCTTTCAATGATTTGCTGGGTACACTTAGAGAAATAGTACCGGGAGGTGAATAGTTTCCAAGTTCATTGTATGAGGTTAAGAAAATAATTGGTGAACTTGGACTCAGTTATGAGAAAATCCACGCTTGTCTGAATAATTGTATGCTTTTTTGAAGGTCAAAATAAATGATTCTAATTACTCTATTTGTGGTGCATCAAGATGGGCTGAAGATGGAAACTCAAGTCATGATGGACCATCTACAAGGACTGGAAAAAGAAAAGTGCATTGGTTTCCCTTAAAAACAAGACTATAAAGGTATTTTATGTATTTCAAGACCACCTCGTTAGTGTAGTGACATTCTAATGAATGTATAAATGATGGGATGTTAAGGCATCCAACTGATGCTCGTACATGGAAACAATTGATGCTACGCACATAAATTTCTCACAAGATCCACGTAATATTCAAATTGGACTGGCGAGCTACGGGTCTAATCCTTTTAGAAGTATGAATGTCAATCATAACATTTGGCATGTTATTTTATACGTGTACAATTTCTACCTTGTGGTTGTGTATGAAGCAACATTTGTTCATACTGTTAATACTAATATTGGGTCCGGAGTCGCCATAAAATAAGATTGATGTATTTCTACAAACTTTGATTCATGAGTTGGTTGACTTGTGTGGTGGATGGCCTTGTTACTTATGATACTCATTCAAAGACTAACTTCTATATGCAAGTTGTTGTCTTGTGGACTACTAATGACTTACTGGCRTACATCATGCTTTCTAGTTGAAACAGAAAAAAAGTTTACTTGCCCTATTGTGGTTTTGGTACATATTCACAATGGTTAACTCATGTTGGAAATATTRCTTTATCGGCAATCAAAGATTTCTATTGCCGAACATCATTACGAGCATGATTGACATAACTTCAATGGTAAACTAGAATGGGGAGAAGCACCAACTATGATGAGTGGGGATGATGCATTAAGTCTATTAAGCAGTGAACATATAGTGCGTAATAAGGACGAAAATATTGTTTTGTCAGCTGATGGGTGGAGCAAAAAGAGTATACTTTGGTCTTTATCTTATTGCAAAAAATTTTGATTTACCACAATCTTAATGTTATTCATATTGAGAAAAATATTTGCAACAATATTTTGGGCACATTGTTGAATTTTGAAGAGAAGTCCAAAGATAACTTGAAATCATGATTAAACATTCAAAAATTACGCATAAGAAAAGAGTTGCACCAACAAGAGCTTCCAAATGGAATATTTCTACTGCCTCCAACTTGCTACACAATGTCAAATAGCAAAAAAGATCAAATATTGCAATTATTGAAAAGTACGAAAGTGTCGAATGGTTATCTAGATGTGTGAAGTTAAAATAACGAAAGTTGAGAGGACTACAGACATATGATTGCCCTGTATTATTGCAAGACGTGCTCTCTATAGCTATTAGAGGAGCTGTGAAAGAAAGCTTGGCTCAAACAATAATTGAATTGTGCATTTACTTAAAAGAAATTTGTTCCAAAATTAAGTGCAACATGTTTTAACGAGCTCGAATTACAAATTAACACTTTCATGAATGGAAATGATCTTTCTCCCATCGTTTTCCACAGTAATTGTGCATTTAACCATGCATTTGGCAGCAGAGGCGAAGTTAACAGGTCTGATGAACTAGCACTGGATGTTCCCAATTGAGAGGTATTGTCAACAGATATACTCGATTATGTTTAAATTCATTTTGTAGAAACTACACAGTTAAATTCACATTGTTGTAGATATTCCTCAATTTCAGGGGTTTTTTCATTAGATGTATCTATATATGAGACATTATATTGTGGCTTGTTACAAAAGTTTATGTTGTTCGTCACAAATTTGAAAATAAGACAACATGCATATATAATATAAGCATTATCAACTTCCACACTCGATCAGGGTAACATTTATGGAAAATGATTTTCTTAACAATAGTTATGATTGCATGCAGATACCTAAGTGAACTTAAGGGATATATCCATAATAGAAGTTATCCAGAGGGATCAATTGCAAAAGGGTACATAGCAGATGAGTCCATAACTCATGTTAAGACAATCTTCAATTGCATTCGTTGGGAAATGATGATACTTTAGAAAGTAATAATACACAAAAAAAGCCTTTTCATTTAATTCTTGATTGTCTAATAGGAAAAGCAAACAATGTAATTCTTGACGACATCACATGGATGCAAGCACATCAAGTTGTCCTCTACAACTGTGACTTTATATATGCATTCATCAAGTAACCATATCAATATCTTTAAACAACTAATTTTCATATAGCATATATTACTAATATTTTTAATTAATACTTCCTTAAATTATTTTCAGGAAGCACAAGTCTCACATCAAGAAAACTAAATGGAATAAGAAGCATAAGTGTTCCATGTACCAATATGAGTTGGAATCACATCATAATGCGACCTTTACTACATGGTTCCTTGATCAAGTGAGTCTTGCTTTATATGAATCATCCAATCAATTCTGTCCATATTAATTGATATATACTTTATTTCGTTGTAATCAAAGTATGATTTATTTTCAAGTTTGTAGGTTAACTAAGATAAATAGGTTTGAGTTAATACTCACATTCCATAGTTGGCCCAAGATACAACTAAGGTTGTGCARAGATTTAATGATACATTATTGAAGATTTCAAATACCACACTAAAGAGACAAAGRCCAAAAAGATATCTCCAAACAGTAGAGTGGTTGTCCCATCAGAAACATCCCTGAGCGATAAACTAGGTTCAATATTAAGGTGTCATAAATGATATTGTTGAATTGAATTATTATGAATAATTCATAGTTGTGYTGTTCAAGTGCGATTGGGCGAATATAGAGCGAGGAAAAGGTATCAAGAGAGATAGATTTGGATTCACATTCATTAATACTTCTAGATTAGTTCATAAATGTATAAGGCCAACTGACAAACCATTTATTGTGGTATCACATGTCAAACAAGTCTTCTGTGTGCAAGACCCTTTAAAGAAAGATTAACATGTAGTTGTAAGAACTAGACATCATGATTTTTTTGACATGGGGGACAAGGTGTCAATTATACCAAATATCCAACTCATGGATAATGATGAGTCTTACAAGATAGTAATTTTGATAGGATGGATGTCATTTAGGTACAAAATAATGTATATAGCACACAGGTTGGTGTTCAAGAAAATGATGAACAAACTAATCCTTATTCGAGGAAGAATTGTAATCTTGTTAATTACAAGTCATTGTTATATTAAAATTGTACTTTTTTAACCATTAAATTGACCATAATTGACCAGCACAGACGACAATGGATGCATGCATGAAAAACAAAACTAGTTCCCTGCACATATAGGTTTCTATGCAATATTTAAATCCTAAACATTCAATTGAAAAGATAAGTAAATAATTCATGATTTGGGAAAATCAAAACACAGCATAATAAGCAACTATCAAGGCTACTATATATTTTTTTAAATCTTAAACATTCAACTGAAAGATAAGTATATCAGAAAATTAAGTACGTAAATCAAAATCTCAATAATTTAACTTAGAATTAGGTAAATTCCTCTTCGTCTTCGTCTGCCTACAGTAAAAAAGACCTGATGGGACCCCCAATTCTATTCCACCTCTTCCGTTCATATCTCTCACCCTCTCCAACCTACAACATTGCAAATCCTACTCAAAACCTTTGCTCGACTATACTACCTACAATAAGCTATTCTCAACAATAGTGACTATGGTTTGCACTAAGATACCATCTCAAAAGCTTCCCAAAACACCAACTACAAAAAACATTGAAGCTTTGAGGGTGACAATTCCTGTGAGGACCCCAAGTCCAAAAAATTGAAGCGAAGGCTCCAGAAAACTCAAAGAAATTCTTGTGCAAAATATTTGCAGAAAGATTTGATAATGAATTTCTTTGCAGAGAAGTTCTCCATCATAAGTGCCAAATTCTGATTAGTTACAGCTACCATTACTGAAACAATTACTTAAATTTCAAGAGTGGAATAAATTATTTCATACGATTTGTGTTATAAAAAGTTAGTTAGACTGTTTTATGTAAATATTTGGAATGAGCATGATGAGAATAGGAATCTAGTGATTAACTCTTGGATGAATAGGTCTACAAATTAGGTTGGATGCAAAGACTGTTAATGAAAAATTTGGCTTAGTTGATGTGGACTTTTACATTGATGAAGTTTGTGAATATGMTAATAATATAGTAGGTGTTACTAGGCAGAACTATACAAATTTCTTTATTTCATCTAACAAAAGTTAATTTGAACAACATGGAGATCTGCAGCTCTTTTTGTTGCTCGATTCATTCGATATAGATTGAGGAAAGAAAGTTTTGAAGTGTGAAAAGATTATTTTTGGTGTTGTGTTCATGATTAWCATTCAGCTAGCTAGAGAAAGCTACCAYATGGTTGCTTATTGACACAAACTTCTAAGCACTTTGAGGTAAATGTAGATGATAAGACTGCTATTCTTAGGAAAGAGTTATTTGGGACCAAAAAAGTTCAAGCAATAAGATCAATGAGAAAGAAGTCGCAAGAAAATTCTAATAGTGTTGATGATGAAAGGTTGAGCATGGCGTTGAGCATTGCAATAGTCCCAAATCTGCAACTATGATTTCCGAGCTGAAGAAAGTGAAGAACGTGTGTTTAAGATTGAGAGAAAGATTGAGAAGGTCGAAAGCAGGCAAAAGATTTCTAAGATAGCTTTCAAGAAGTAAGAAAAGGAAGTGAATCAGAATTTAAGAAAAAAAAATAAAGAGATGATCAAACAATGCATGCCAGCTCAAATAAAATCCCTTAACTATTCATAGAGAACCCCATATTTGAATAGAGAAGAATAGGAAGCAGCTAAAGATTGAGTTCATTTTATGGATGATACCTTTGTTGAATAATATTTTATTCGAGTTAATTTCAATGTCTTTATTGAACAATATTTCATTTTGTGGATGTTATATGTTTCATCAATAGTTTTTGTTATGTAAGTCTTTGTGAAAAATATTTAATCTATATAAGTTTTTTTTGGTTTTGTTAGAAACTAAGCTCTTTAACAGTTAAGGAAAAAAATGTTCAATCCATAATTGACATTCATAGTTGACTATGGTAGTCATCTATGTCGCAGTAATGTGTACTAATTAAAAATTATTAGTTGGCAGAGCTCATGTRAGCCCAATGAGGGCATTAGATCACATTGGTTTTAAAAAAATAAAATTAATAGGTCAGTAAAGTTGGGCTGAGCACCTGTGTGCTATAAGAAATGCAAAGTAGAAGCCCATAATTTGATTTATTAAATAAATGTATGCACGAGCTATAAAAAATACAAACAAGAATCCCATTTATAAATCAAAGTAAACGACAGCGCATGATAATCCATAACGGCATACTCAACATACATCATTGGTTATGATATTAAATAATATTAATTTTGTGAACCAAAAAAATTTATAAATTTTAAAAAATAATATATATGTCAGTGTATGATGAAATGTTATCTTCAAGCATCATCTAATTTGTAATTTATTACAATATTTTCTTCCAATATATACAAAAGGTTGGCATAAAATGTTTATGCCGACATATACTGCAAATGTCGTCCATAAACATCGTCGGGTTTCCATATATAACGACATTTAAAATTTTTGTTATATTGTTGTTTATCTAGGTTAAGGTGACTAATGTTGAAATGTTATCTGTAAATGTCGATGCAAATTATAAATTATTTTGAGATTTCTTACCAACATATAAAAAATTTTAGAATATAATGTCGTATTATCAACATTTGTTATATATTTCTTACTAACATATAATGTCGTTTTATCAAGTCTTCTGCCTACTTTAATTCTTCTTCAACTAGTAAGTTTTCCAAATTTAGATTTGAATATAAAGTTTTGCTAATAGTATCAACAATGTCAAAGATGCTTTTAGCTATACAATCAGATGGTACAAATAAAGCTTTGCCTTTTGTTGTTGAATTCACCCGTCTGCTCAATTGTCTTGTTCATATAAAGCAATATTTGGCTGTTATTTCCATTTACAAAAGTACGTCCATTTCAAAGATGTCGACGAATGATTATACTACGGGTATAATGATTAAATGTTATTGCCACATGAACAAAGTAGATATTGGATTTTTTGAAATGGGCTACTTTCTGAAGCATGGTTATCTACATGATTAGGCCACCTTTAGCACTTTACTCAAAGAAATATTTGAAATTATTGAACGGAACACTAGTACAGCCATCTAGTTCCTCAGGGTCATGGAAATAGGAAGCTACAAACCTACCACTGTACAACACTATCATTCATGCTCTCTGCAAGGACAAAAGGTTGGATGAAGCACTTTCCTTAYTCTATTAGATGATTGAGAGGGGAGTTGTTCCAATTGTTGTCACGTACAATTGTTTGCTTCATGGTTTATGTAATCTAGGYAAGTGAAAAAAGGCCATTCAGCTCTTCGTCGAGATGGTGCAAATGAAAATTCATCCTGACATCTTTAACATTTAATATATTAGCTTATGCAGTACGTAAGGACAAATTGAAGAAGCAGAAGATTTACTCCGTATTATAATCCAACAATGTATTTATCTCGAAACAATCATATATATTGCTCTAATGGATGGGCACTGTTTACATGACCGAATGGATGAAGTACGAAAGGTTTTTGATCTCATGATTTCTGTGGGCTTGGATCCTGATATCTTTAGATACAGAATATTGATCAATGGGTATTGCGAAATAACGAAAATAGATGAGGCTATAGATCTATTTYGAGCAATTTCGTGTAAATGTTTGACTYCTAATGTTGTTACTTATACCATAATTTTGCAAGGATTATTTAGGGTGGAAAAGTGTGCCATTGCATGAAAATTTCTCAATGAATATGCAAGTCGCTGGACTAAATCTTGATTTTCACACTTATTGCATTATTTTACACGGATTATGTAAGAACRGTCATATTGAAGAATCTTTATTGCTGTTATCTAAGCTTGAGAATGATGGAGTGGAACTCCACTTATCTTTTTATACTATCATTATATGTGGGATGTAAAAACTTTGGAATATCGATCTAGCTCAAGATCTTTTCAATAGTCTTTCTTTTAGATACTGATGTAGTAAGAATGACCACTATGTTATCTGGCCTATGTTAAGGAGGTAGGCTAGAAAAAGCTAAAGAGCTGCTCGTAACAATGGAAGGGAAATGTTGTTTCCCTAATTAGATTACTTACAATGTTATTATCCAAGGGTGCTTTAAGAAAGGKGAATGTGTAGAGGTAATGATGCATCTTGAGAAAATGGATCAGAGAGGCATCTTATTCGATACCTCTACATTTTCAATATTGCTAGATAGACCAAAGGAAAAATGATCCTAGTCTTCTTAGGGCAGTTCAAATATGTACTCTTAATAAGAAAGCCTAAAAAGTCATAATGTGGATATAAAATGGTTGTTCATTGATCATAACTGCTTGCCATGTTGGGAGCACCATAGTTGGTTGTCAAACAAAAATATGTTGAAGGTAATTGTGCATTGATTGATGTTGTTGTTCTATTACTATCTTACATATCTATGGTACCACCTACTTTTCAAGTTTATTCCTTAGCTTTCCTTTTTCTTTCTTTTTTAAATATCTTTGAACTACTTGCAGATATTGCATTAGTAAAGCCCTTGAATGTCCAATATATATCATTGCTTGCGTAACACTGTCAATATGGCCATTGTTAATATGTATTGTGTTTATGACTCCAATAAAGTTTTTTTATTGTACTTAACTAATGTATACAATTATCTTAGGTGCTCTATTTTTCCACTTAATTATCAGCCTTCARAAGTTCTAATATTTGTATTTAATGCTCTATGCAGAAATGTCCACTTTCCAGAGTTATTGCTTGGTTGAAAGCTAAATTGTTTAACGTTTTACACTACGACTCTTACTATCTGATGTCAAATTGAGTTCTAAATGTAAGAGAGGTTTCAAAACTCTTGATTGCTCTTGAGATTCAGGAATATAAAATAAGTCATAATAATGAAGAACTTGTGAAGAGTGAAGGCCTTTGATTGTGAAATATGATCATTTCCTACAAACTTCAAGGGAGTTGTGTTGGTTAATGAATTATGTTAAACTGTAACACATTCCTTGAAATGCGATGTTTCATGTGGGATATTTTTTCTTATTGGTAGGGTGGCAAGGGGCACTTTCAATAATTCTATAGTTTTAGGCCTACACCCTACAGTTTTAGGAAATCTAAAATTTGAGTATGCTATATAATTGGCCTTTTTTGAGTTTCCTAGGCAATAGGCATAGTTGGCAAATTGAGCTTTCAAATTCTTTCAACGCTTTTGTGTATGATGATCATATGTTTTTCTTGAGGTGATCATAGGATCAAACCCTTCTATTTACTAATTCAGAAATTCACATCACCGGGAAGCCTTGTCCCTCTTGCCGTGAAGCTAAATAATTCTTTACTGGTTCTCAACTAAAGATGGATCTATGTTACTTTTTGGATGATTTTGGTGCTAATGACATTTTCATTGAATTGGAAACCTCTATCTATGCTTCATAAATTAGCAACATGGTTACATGATAGCCACCTTGAAATAGGTATATATCTATTTCTTTGACATGAAATCGAGCTCTTTATGAATGCAAAGACAGTTGACTGGCTGTGATAGTGAATGAAAAAGGTAATGCATGGATCTTTTCCTAGAGACGGGAACTAAAAATTCCCAGTGATTCAATACTATGTAAATTTTCCTTTGGCATATTTGAATATGCATGTTAGTTTCATTTGCGTTTCTTCAAGTGAAATTTTGTTCGCAGATTGCAGAACTATTCAACTGCAGAGCAGCAATAATGGAGAATTCAATCTCAATAGTTGCTTCCATGTTTAAAAGGTATCTTAGAAATGGGCTCTTAAATCACCGCTAATTGTTTGGTCATTGTCATTTTCTATATGAGTTATCACTTGAGATTATTAATGCTGTTTTTGTGATTATGGAGTTGCATTTCTTATAGCTTTTTGACTATGTGCTTAGGGATGCTGTTACTGTGCTGAAAAATAGAAAATAAAGAAATAAAGCATGCTTATCAGGGATGAATAGTTGGCAATTTACCTGCTGCTACTCTCCGACCTTAAACTTGAGGAGACAATGAGCCTATAATCATCTCTCTATTTATGCCCCAAAATGGTTTAAACCCCTATTGGAGGCATAAGACGATACTGTTCTCTAATGTTTCCCATAAAAAAAATACAAGGCATTTCCACATATTAAAGGATTTTTAATATGTATGTATGTATGTATGTATACATATATACATACATACCTGCATACATACATACATACATATAAGGCATTTGTACATGATAGAGTTTTTTTTCCTCTTCTTCTTCTATCTCCTTTCCAATAACTATAAGACCTCTTCTTTTCTTATTTAATTACAACATGTTATCAATACGATTCTCTAGCTCTTAATGTTTAAATCTTTTATTATGAGTCTCTACTCCCGATTTTTTATTAAACACAATGTTAGTTCTATTCTAATCATTTATACAACATACTTATGTATTGTCACTTTAAATTAATTGAAGTACACAATAGATTAATTCTATGTGGTGTTTTGCAACTTTGTCTCTCTTTGATGGCATCATCTTTTGTTGCCTTCAGTTACTGGTCTTTCCCTTATGCCATATTTTTGAACTTCTTATAACCGTTCCTTTAGTTAATGTCTTGCCTCTTTAATCTACTTTAGGTTTATGTGCCATTCAGGGTGCAATTGCATGAGTTTTTAGCTTCGTATGTGCCGTTTCATGTGCACTAAGGATCAACGGATCAATATTTTATGTATGTCAAAAGTATTTGTTTATGTAAGTTATGCTTTTATATACCTATTCAACGTTAATATTTATTATGGTAAAGGATCAATATTTTATCCATAGCTTTATGCCTTCTGCATTTCCTTAATGTTTTTTCATTTTATTTATTGTGAATTCCTTTTACTTCTTCCTTTTATTTTATTTTTTTATTTATAATATCAACATTTCTAAAGAATATTGAATTATTACTCCTGAAGTAGTAATAATGTAAATTATTAACACTGTTTTATCATATGATCAGTTAGCCCATCACCATAGATCGTTTTTTCTTGAATATTGTGCTAATCGATGAACTAAAGAGTTATGCTTATGCTGTTAAATACAAGGTGTGACAATATTCTATGCAAGCTGAAATTCAGGCCTTAGAATCCAATCACACCTGGGAGTTGTTGCCTTTATCGAAAGGAAAAGTTCCTATTTGATGCAAGTGGATGTATAAGGTGAAATTCAAGACTTATGGTACTATGGAAACGCACAAAAGCAAGATTAGTATCTAAAGCGTATACACAACAAGAAGGTGTGGATTTTTTGAAAACTTTTTCACACCAGTGGCAAAAATGATTAGAATCAGAGTTTCTTTTTTTTTTTTTTGTGGCTTTATCAACCAAAAATGGTTGGATTTTGCATCACTAAATATTAGTAGTGTTTTTCTTCATTGTAATATGCATGAAAAAGTTTATATGAAGCTACCCCATGGTTTTAATTAAATCATCAAACAGTGTGCAAATAAAAAAAAATCCTTATATGGTCTAAAGTAAGCAAGTAGACAATGGAATATGATAGACAAAATTACATATGTAATAAGTTTCACTTGTATAAGTATACACGGTCTATAAGTAATATATAGTGAATAAAGTATCGATTTTACAAGGATTGATGGCTTAAAAGTACTAGCATAAATTCCTAATAAAAACATATGTTGGTATGATTAATTGTCACTAAAATAAAGCAAAATAAACTAAGGTTGCTAAACACTGAATTTAATAATTAATCGTTGCAACAACCTCACAAGAGATGATTAAGAGTATAGATATAAATTAGAGTTAATGAATCCTTAAAGTACTAATGGTTATGAAATACTACAGCACTGCTACAAAATCGTGGCTACATCAAAGTATACAACATCAACACACAAATCGAAGTATATCTGACCTTACCCTTCTAGTTTGTTGGTCGTTCTTCTTGTTTCATTAGGTTGTTTACCCTTCCGGGGTTTATTACCTAATTTAAGAAACCTAATTAAGCTTAAGTCTCCTAGGCTTTATGAGCTAAACATATACTCCTATAGTGCTCAAAAATGGCAAGTCCTAAMATTCCCAAAACTCATATTCATTCAAGTATTTCACTACTTTAATTTCCAACCTTCAAGTAGCTCACATAATCACCACATATGATTAATAAATAGAAAAAGTATAACAATAAATGCTCTTGAATGAAACGTGACAATGAGAAAACCTTGCATTTGACATTTATTAGACCATCAAGCATAATTCATTAAGAGCCCTAACTACACAACTTTAGCTCATACTCTTCAATACACCAAAAAAATAACACTCAATGCTCAACATCTCCAAAAATAAACAAAAAAGCAGAGATACATAGCCTAAAGATGAAATGGTGAAGCTCTTTGGTGAAGATCCCCTTGGGTTCTTCCTATTTTGACTTTCTAGCCCATACCTCTTCTTTTTGCTCTATTTCTCCTCTTTTTCCAACTTCGTGCAGCTGCTACTATGTGTGTGTTTTAGTCTAAGAGATAATGACTCTCTTTTCTTCTCTTGGAAGCTTAAGAAAATTGTTACCCTAAACCAACACACATTCCGCTTTCTTATTGGTCCAAGAACCCACTTGGTTTATGCTCTTTGGCCAAACTTGCTTTATTTTTTTGCTTTCCTAAGGTAGTTGATTCCATGTGGCAATGCCCCATTGGCCTGTACTTTCACTTCAAAAGTCATATTTACTCTTTTCCAGATGTCGATGCTGCAACAATTTTACAACATTGCTTCTGAAATTGACAATCTGTCTTTCTCTTTAAGTAACTCAATTACATTATTAGTGGAATTAATCACCAGCACAAACGAAGCATTTTAGCTCAACAAATTCACCTAATTCTACAATATCACACTTTATTAAAAATAAAGCTACTTAATCACATTAAGTAAGTATTTAAGGAAAAATGGCACAAAAATTGCATGATCACTTGTCAAAATGGTGTGAAAATGTAGATAAATACAAGTACAATCAATCGATTTTCACCCACATCGGAATGCTAAGCTTACCTCCGCCTTACTTAGTAAAAACTTTTCTCAATGAAAATCATATTATAGTTTATTTCTTAAGAATGGTGATAAGACATTTGTGGCATTAATTGTAGATGTTGATGACGTTGTATTGCCAGGTAATTCTATGTTCGCAATCTAGGATATGAAATATTTTATGCATCAAGAATTTAGGATTAAGGATTTAGGAGTTTCCAAATATTTCTTAGGATTTGAGGTGGCTAGAAGTAAAACAGGTATTAACCTTTCTCAAAGGAAATATRCAGTTGACATTTTGGGGGATAGTTGTTTTACTGGCAATAAACTTGTGGATACACCTATTGAGTGCACATAAATATAGCTATGGTGACCCAGAGTTATTAGCAGATAGTTCTTATTATAGAAGTTTGACTGGAAAGTTACTATATTTTATTAACTCTAGACCGAATCAAAGTGCTTCCAATCATTTGTCTGCTTGAAACTTGGCATTGAGTTTGCACATTGGGAATCCTTGAGTTTGGAGAACTCCTCGTTTCTAAGGAAAAGGTTTCCAAAATAGATTCTGTCATTGTCGAGCTTAAAAGCGAAGGATGATCCTAATCAAGGGTTTGGTCCTAGCTTTTCAATTTCATTGTAAGTTCTATCCTCACAAAGATATAAGGGTGTTTGTGTACCCTAGGACGGATACAGGTGACCTAGATTGAGCATTTATTTTCCTTTTTACAATACAAGTTCATCCGATTCTTTGATACTCCTACACAACTTCATCTCCAGGGTGCACATTGCATTTTAAGATATATGAAAAAATCTACTAGATAAGGTTTGTTTTCCTAGCTCAAACCACTTTTCGCTCATAATCTTTTAATGACTCTGATTGGGCAAGCTGCATAGAGACAAGGAAATTTGTGATTGATTATGCATTTTTTGGGGAGTGACTTATATCCTRGAAATATAAGAAACAAAACATAGTTTGCGTGAGCTTTAGTTAAGTAGAATGTAGATTTTATCTATAATAACTTGTGAAGTTCATTGGATCCTTACTTGCTTAACGATATATATGTTGATCATCCATTTTCAGCCACAGTTTATTGTGGCAATCAATCTGCTATGTGTATTGGATAAAATATTGTTTTCGGTGAGAGGATAAAACATATTGAAATTGATTTTCACTCTTTCAAGAAGAAAGTTCAAGTTAGAGTGGTGAAAATACTTCTAATTTCTTTTGAGTATTAGTTGACAAATCTGTTTACTAATGGTTTATGTAATACCGCAGCCGCAGTGGGGTCAACTAATATTTATTTTAAACTTAGTACAATCTCAGTTAAAGGGGATTGTTCTATTTACAAAGTGTACTCACTCCACTCCTTTTTCCCTTTCCCCATTTTAGATTTTGTTATAAGATTAAATGTGAAAAGCTTAAGAGAGGGGTGAATTAGGACTAAACAATAATTTCTATCCTCAATTCAAATTAGGCTAAGCAATCCAATCGCAAAATATAAATAATAGAAATGATGAGCAATAAGTATGACTAGTTACGAAAATGATCAATTCAAGGTAATATGATAGGAAACAAATTTCAACAAGTTAGAAACTGTAACTAAGCCTTAGCTTGAGAATTCACTATTCAAGATGATTCAATTGTTGCAATAAGGGTAACAAAAAAGTGAATCGTAAGAAGGATATGCAATATGAAGTAAAAAGATAACAAGAGGCAAGACACAAGATTTATAGTTGTTCGACTTCAACAAGTCTACATCCACTACCTAGGATTCCCCTTAGGATTTTAACCTTTCACTATACTTCTTAAATTCATAAAGATTACACAATACTGATTGGTATTATACAGCTCGACCAATTTCAACACTTAGAGAGGAACACCCAACCTAGGGTTTTACCACAACAAACCTCTCGATAATGCTAAAAGATGATAAGCCAAACAATAACCCACCTAAGTTGGATGAATCTTACAACGATAGGTCGAAATTCAATCCTTTGTAGGATAGATGTTACAACTTGAAGCTCTAATTGGTCGTTTGAGATAACTTAATCAATGTATGAAACTAGTGGAAATCAAAGTTTTTACTCAATATATAATCTTTATGAGATGAATAACACAAAATATTGGCYAACAATTAATAGCTTAGTTTCATAGCTTTTTAAGGCTTCTAAAAGTAGTATATATAGTGTAAAAATGAGAGTTTATTGAAAGAGCCATTGAATTAGCTGCTAGAGACATTCTTTTGAAAATCCCAATTGCACGGATGCACTGTAACATCCTTACAATCATCTGTGGTACCGTACTTCAGGTTTTGCAACCTTTCGGACGGTCATGGCACAAGGCATGGATRGTACTTACGGTCCGTGGCTCAAGATGGTACACATTGTCCATAGTAGGCATCCTAGGCCATTAAAGTGATAAATATGATCTTAAAATGGAATACAATACGATGGTATGAAGAACTAGTCTTTTTCAAAACTTGTTTGAAATGTCAAATAGATTTGTAAAGAGTTTTGAAAACATGCTTTAAAAGCTTTATAACCTTGGAATAACTCAAATAGATTAGTCACAATAATGAAAGAAATACTAAACCTTAGCTATTTAGTAACTAATCTAATGTCCTTTGAGTTTTCAAAAGTTGTTGAACCTTCAATCGACATATGACTTGAGGATCTTTAATTCTTCCTTGTGATCCGAATGATATGAAGTCAATGTTGTTTTTGAACTTCCTAAATATAAGATTAACTCATAAAGATCATTAGTGACTTTCAATGTTTTGTTATTGCCAAAATATGAGTCGATTGTAATTAGGCACTCAACCTTATCAATCTCCCAATTTTTTATAATGACAAAACATTGAGTTAGCAAAAGAGTACGAGATGAAATATAAATCAAAGTAAGGTAATGAGGGGCATAAGGAATTAGGAAATATGGAATGAAAAGCTCCCCCTTAGTAAAAAATCTGGTCTCTTTTGCAATCTATTGCACATGATACCATCAATTAAATGCAAGTTAAAAAGTCATATCAAATATTATGAACAAATGGAATAGTATAGCATATAATAATCGGCTTACAGCAATAGGCTTTTTCATAGGTTTCTTTTCCCCTTTCTGTAATCATCAAATAAGGCTTGGGAAAGGGCACTCAACCCTTGCAATTTGGTAACTAATACTCAATGACCATCATTAAAGAACATAAAGAGAGCATCAAGTAAAGGTAATCATCTCAATATTCTAAAAACAAGAAAGTCAATAAATCGAGACAAAACATAATATTATAGATTTATAATCCATAATCCAAAATCCATAAAGTAAAAATCAAAGAACATAGAAATCCATAAACAAGCATAATCCATGAATAAAAGAAATCTAATAAAAGTAGAAAACAAAGAAATGCATCCTAAACTAGTCATCATTATCCTCTTCATCATTCTCATCATCATCCCGTAGAGGAAGGCTTGAGAAGGCTTGGTTCATGAATGAATGGCATTGTGCTTGCAACTCCTAGAGTTGTGTACCAAATCTATCCAACCTACTMTTGTTTGATTGCACGGATGATCTCATCTCGATGTGGTGTTGATGGAGTAAGTTGAGGGATGCACCAATATGCCTCAATTCACTTTGATCATTCTCATATTTTCTTTGTATCTCTTGGCCCTGTGTAGCATCATCTTGTAGAGAAGGTTTTTCTTGAGCATCCATCTAATCATCTTCATCTAGATCCTCACTCGAATCTAGTTCTTCAACAAAATTTGGAAGAATTCTTATTTTCTTGAGATTTGAACGTTGGACTTCAATAGAAGGGGATGAAAGGTTGGTGTGTAAAGGCATGTTAAAATAATTGAGCATACGAGATAAAATGCACCCATAAGAAAGATTTCTACAACCTCTATCCTTAACTCATTTCATCTCCCACCATATAGTATCCCTAAAGTTGATTTAAGTGTTTATGACAAGATTATAAGAAATAAATATGCCAATATAGGTAAATTGAGTCCTATGGCCTTGAATTTTGAGAATGCAATTCTTAAAGATGGTGTAAAGGACTCTATGAGGATTGGAAAATTGACTAGCTAAAGCCTTAGGAATTGCTAATCATTCTACCCCCTAGAAAAATTTCACAAGACCTCCTTAAATCAAAATCATCTTGGGGCCAATCAAAATCATTCTAAAGCACCTCTATTGGGAATATTTAGAATGACATTGATGAAATTTGGAGTGATTTACATGTCTTTATCATTTACCCTACTGTTCAATCTCGCATAAGTAATATTGAAGAATGCATTTGCATAGAATTGACAAATCAAAGAGGAATAAATTGGTGTTTGCAATGTAAGAAATGTCCATCCAACCTTGACTCCTAAACCTATCAATCACCCATTCAAAGCCTCTAAAATCTTCAAGAATAATATTTTCCCCATGGACAAGGTTTCTAACTTGATCTATGATTGTGGTGTAGAGTGTTTTTTCCGCCTTATTGATGGAGATAGGATCTCTTTCCTCTTCATTGCCTTGACCTCTACCTTGGCCTCTTCCTCTTCCTCTAGTTTTGGGTGGTCTTGCAACTCTTGAAGGAGTCTTTATCATTGCCATTGAGAGTTTGATAAGGGATTGAGTAAAAGGAGTGTGAAGGATGAAGATTGGCATAAATTTGAAGTATTCAGAGAAGGGTTTTAAGTTTGAGAGAGTTATACGAGAGTTAGATAAGAGAAAATTGAATTTCGGGTGGATGAAATAGGTTTTTAAAGTAGAATCCATGGTTGAAATTGTGCCCTATGGATGCGTGATGCGTTCATGCCTTCTATCTGTGTAGCATCCATGTTGCTACTACTTGCTCACCGACGGTACTTAGCATCCGTGAGTTCCCTGTGCTGCGTCCGCGTGACGTTTTTCTTTGAAAAATGAGGACTATCTACCACTATCAATTTTCAAACCACATTAATGCATAATGCATCACATAATGAAAATTAATTTCATCATTTAAGGAATATTACATAGAGATAAACAATTACGCAATCAAGGCTTAATCTTGAAATCAAGTAATTCCCAACAAACGTCCAACATAGCAAGATCTCTCCTTGACTGATGGTTTGGTAAAGATATCAACAATTTGATCATTTGTACTTATAAATTCTAAGTGAATATCTCTATTTGTCATATGATCTCTAAGAAAATGATGTTTGATTTTAATGTGTTTGGTTCTAGCTTGTTAGATAGATGTTTTTGTAAGATTGATAGCACTAGTGTTATCACAAAGAATAGGTATGTCTTTGAACTTTAGATCAGATTCAAGAAAAATATGTTTATCCAAAGAATTTGAGCACAACAACTACCTACTTCTATATATTTAGCTTCCTCCGTTGAAAAAGAAACATAAGCTTGTTTCTTACTATACAATGAAACAAGTGATCCCAGGAAATGACAATTGCCACTAGTACTTTTACGTTCAAGTTTACATCCGGCATAGTCGACATTAGTATATCCTACCAATTCTAAAATCTTAATTCTAGGATACCATAACCCCCCCAAAATCACAAGTGCCATCCAAATATTTAAGAATACGTTTAATGACACAAAGATGAGATTCTTTAGGACACGATTGAAATCAAGCATAGAAGTATATGATAAACATAATATCGGATTTACTAGCCATCAAATATAGTAAAYTACCACTCATGCCTCTGTAAAGAGATTCATTTATAGATTTACCCTTTTCATCTTTATCAAGTTTAAAGCAATGTTACAAGGAATACCTATCTCTTTTAGCATCTAACATATAAACCTCTTAAGCAATTCTTTAGCATACTTGGATTGATTTATAAAGGTGCCTTCATTAGATTTTTTGATTTGCAACCCCAAAAAGAAGTTAAGTTCACCAATCATGCTCATCTCCAATTCATTTTGCATAATTTTAAAAAACTCACTATATAAGCATTCTTTTGTAGCWCTAAAGATAATGTCATCCACATAGATTTGCACAAGTAGAATATCGTTATGGTATGTGTTTTGATAAACAAGTAGTGTCTAATTTTCCTCTAGAGAAATCCTTTTCTAATAGAAATCCACTAAGTCTCTCATACCAATCCTTAGGGGCTTGTTTCAAACCATATAATGCTTTGGTCAATTTAAACACATGGTTTGAAAATTTCTCATGAGTAAAACTAGGAGGTTGCTCCACATAAACTTCTTCACTAACAAAGCTATTCAAGAAAGCACATATCCATGTGAAACAATTTAAACTTCTTGTAACAAGTAAAAGCTAAGAGTATGTGAATAGATTCAAGTCTAGCTACGGGAGCATAAGTCTCATATAGTATATTCATTCTTCTAAATTAAATCCCTTTGCAACAAGTCTATACTTATTTCGAATAATAAAATCATGCTCATYAAGTTTATTTCTAAACACCAATTCTACTCCTATAATAGTTTGATTACGAGGTCTTTGGACTAATTTCCATACTTTGTTCTTTTCAAATTGGTTCAATTCTTCTTGCATAGCAACAATAATAAAAGTTATCATATAAGGCATCATCAATAGTGCTAGGCTCAATTTGAGAAAGTAAAGTAAAACTGTCTAGAAAGAATCTTCTAGTTCTAACACATTGAGATGGATCACCAATAATATATCCTTAAGGTGAGGAGGTACATACATACCTCCATTCCTTAGGAAACTTTTTCTCTTCATTTTCATCCTTCTCACCATCCTCATTGTTATTCTCATTGTTGGAGTTTGTGAATTTTGCTCCGTAGGATTTTTTATCCATCATTGATCTTGATGTCGTTCATAGATATCCATAGAAGTTCCTACATCATCTTATTCATCAACATTTCCTATTCCAAGTATCCATTCTTTTTCTTATCACCAAAGGTAACAAATCCTTCATTCAAGGGTTGTAAATCCATGATAAATGAAGCATCTCCCATCATATACCTTGAGCATCCACTATCAAGGAACCGTTTAGTTCCTTTGAGGTTTGTCTTCTTGCAAACCTACAAGAAAGATTGAGATAAGCACTTTGGTATCCACATAGTTTGGGTCCTTTGGGGTTAGCAATATTTCCCTTAACTCTCTAATTGGATTTTGCTCCATTTTCAATCTTTCTTTTCACGAATCATTTTGTGACTCTGTATCCACTTTTTTCACAATAAGTACAACATACATTAGGCATATAATATATTGAATCTCTCACAAAAAGTTTTGGTATATGCTTGTGAGTATGTGTATAACCTATGCCATTTCTATCATAGGGATAATGTTGAGCACCAATAATTTGTTCAAGTTGCTTTGACCATTTGTAAACTTTAATACACATGCATTTAGCTCATTCACCTTCTTTTTTAAATTCTCATGTTCAACAAGAATAGTATCTAAGCTTTTGATTTTATCATGCAATCCCTTGTTTTCTAAAGATAATTTACCAATTTTGTCTAGTTGCATTTGTTGTCACATTTCATACTATCCAAGGAAATAATCAAGTCACTATTCTTTTTCTTTTTCAAAGTAGAATTGTAATTCATTAGTTGATCTATTTTCATTCTCGTGTCTTTGTTTCTCCTTGACAATTTTTTCATTTCCTCATACATTTCAACAAGCAATTCATTAGGATCATCCTCAACACATTTAAATAAGAAATTCATTAGAAAATCCTCAACATCAAGTTCATCAAATAAGTTCAAAGTAGATGTTGAAGGGGATACCTCATCTTTAATAGCAATAAAGCAAATGTTTGCTTTTTAATCATTAGAGTTGTCATCTTCATCTTCACTTTCTTGATCCCATGCACCAATGAAGCCCTTGCCTTTCTTGAATTTTGTATATTTCTATGGCTTCTTTGTTTGATTTTCTTCCTTTGCCTTTGGACAATCTGCCGCTATATGATCATCTTCCTTGCATTCATAACACAACCTTGGAAAGGAGCTAGTATAATAATTCTTCCTAAATTTGTTCTTTCGAAAGTTTCCTTTCCTGAAGGTTTTCTTACATTTTCTCAAAATCATGACCATTTCCTTATCATCAGTACTTTTTTCAAACATCACTAGTAAAATCCTTGTTATCCTTCTCGTTATTCTTAAGAGCTACCCCTCTAGTTTTTCTCTAATCCTCTTCTTGATCATTAATTCTTTTCAACTTCATCTCATGAGTAAGTAGAGATCCCATCAGTTTTCAACCGGTAGGTTTTCTAGATCCTTTGATTCTTCAATTACTAACGTTAGGTTTCCATGATCTAGGTAAAGCAAAAAGAATCTTGTTGTTTTTCTCCTTAAGAGTATATGTTCTATCATAAGCCTTAAGTCCATTTATGATGTTCGTGAATCTAGTAAACATATCAAATATGGTCTCATTTGAATTCATCTTAAAGAGTTCATAATCTCTCACCAACATTCCCATCTTAGATCATTTACATTGTTTGTACCTTCGCAAGTCACTTCTAACAATCTCCACATTTGGTGAGCGGAATCACAAAGACAAACTCTATTGTACTCATTAGCATCTAGGGCACAACTAAGAATGTTCATAGCTTCTTCCTATTGTCTACCCTATTGAACTCCTCCAATGTCTTAGGAACTCTAATTCTATCAACTTCCTTACTAGGAACATAAGGTCCATTAATCAATATACTTCACAACTCAAAATTGACGGAAGAAATGTAAATTTTCATCCTAGCCTTCCAAAAGTTGTAGTTTGTTCCATTGAATAAAGGTGGTCTATTGGTAGATGAACCTTCCTTGTATTATGAAGTGGATTGGCTTTCCATAATCTTTAACTTCTAGGTGATTAAACCTCTAAAAGAAGCAATAGCTCTGATAACAATTGAAATGCCTAAGAGAGGGGTGAATTAGGACTAAACAATAATTTTTACCTTAATTCAAATTAGGTTAAGCAATCCAATCCCAAAATATCAACAATATAAATAATGAGCAATAAGTGTGACTAGCCATGACAATGATTAATTCAGGCCAATGTGATAATAAACAAGTTTCAACAAGCTAGATACTTTAACTAAGTCTTAGCTTGAGAATTCACTATTCAAGATGATTCGATTGATGCAATAAGAGTAATATAAAAGTGAATCACAAGAAGGATATGCAATATGAAGTAAAAAGATAATAAGAGGCAAGACATGCGATTTATAGTGGTTTGACTTCAACAAGTCTACATTCACTACCTAGGATTCCCCCTAGGATTTCAAGCTTTCACTATGCTTGGTAAATTCACAAAGATTACACAATACTAGTTGGTATCACACAGACTAACCAATCTCAACACTTTGAGAGGAACATCGAAACTAGGGTTTTACCCCAAAAAACCTCTCAACAATGCTAAGAGATGATAAGCCAAACAATAACTCACCTAAGTTGGATGAGGCTTACAACAATAGGTCGAAATTCCATCCTTCGTTGGATACATGTTACAACTTGAAGGTCTAATTGGTCCTTTGAGATAACTTGAATAAGCAAAATAAAGCTCAATGTACGAAACTAGTGAAAATCAAAGTTTTTGCTCRATGATGTTTACGAGATAAATAAATCAAAATATTTTCTCAGCAATTAATAACTTAGTTTCATAGCTTTTTAAGGCTTCTAAAAATAKTATGTATAATGTCAAAATGAGAGTTTATAGAAAGAGCCGTTGAACTAGCCGTTGGACACATTCTTTTGAAAACCCTGATTGCATAGATGCACTGTAGCATCATTAGAACCATCCATGGAACCATCCTTGAGGTTATGCAAACCTTTTGGATGGTCAAGGACAGTACGTACCTTTCGTGGCTCAAAATGGAACGCAATGCAATGGTATAAAGGGCTAGTCTTTTTCAATGCTTGTTTGTAATTTCAAATAGTTATGTAAAAAGTTTTGAAAATATTTTTTAAGAGCTTTATAATATTCAAACAATTAATCAAAGAGATTAGTCACAATAATGAAAGAAATACTAAAGTTTAGCTATCTAGTGACTAATCTAATGTCCTTCAATCTTCAAAAGTTGTTGAGCCTTCAATCGGYATATGACATGAGGATTTTTAATTCTTTCTTATGATACGAATCATATGAAGTCCAMTGTTGTTGTTGAACTTCTTAACTATAAGATTAACTCACAAAGATTATTAGTAACCTTCAGTATTGTTATTTTCAAAATACGAGTGGATTGTAATTAGGCACTAAACCCTAACAAAATGTTGTGAAAAATAAAGAATTTTTTTTATTATTTATGGATTAGATGTATTAGAAAGCTTTGATGTGTAAGGAAAATTGGTATTCTTGGGGAATCTCAGAGCATGCAACTGTGCCAAGTCTGGAATTTGAGTTTTAGACCCGATTTTAGATCGTGACAATCTGGCTTCTCCACATTTGCACAAACTCGTTTGCTTATTACGCGTGCATAATAACTGCACCACTTCCAGCTTGTGGGAGGGTGATAAAGAAGATGTAAAGAATGAGGAATTTCATTCTGAGTGTACAGAAGTTACAGCAAATTGTGGTGTTAAAGATGAGAAGAAGAAAGAAGAAGAACCAGCAGCCTTATTTAGCTTCATGTCCATCTCATATCATTCAAACTTTCACCGTTATCATTAATAGAGTAACAGCTTCTTGCCCAACTTCTTGTAATTCCACTCTCTGATATTTTCAGTTATTTCATTGGCATTATAAAAGGCCAAAACAAGGAAATGTAAACTCTGAGTTACATAGGATATAGTTTTCGCCCCCAATTCTTACTCCCTTAGCATTTCTCTGCATTGGCTTCTCTCCACAAAATTATTTTGCACATTTTCTCAATTTGATCAACGCAAGTTGCTAAAAATGTAACACTCCCGATTAAGAAACTATTATAACCCCGGAATGTCAGCAATTACCTTTGCATGAATTGTGAAAATTGGGAAAAATAAAAAAAGTCTTGAATTTAAAATAAAAATAAAAAATTTATAAAAATTTCGACAAAATTTCCTTTATAATATCAACATATCCACACTATGTATAATTAGAAAATTTCCCACCAACATCCCATATATAAATGAAATAACTCAATTCCCCCAATAATAACATTTATCAAGAAATTACTCAGAGATTTAAAATCTAGCAGAAGCCTTTGAAAGAATAAATTCAGAATAAATAAAAATTTAAGTATTCAGCTAGTTCATAATTCAATAGAAACTTTAATTAATGAAATGACTCTTGGGTATCAAAGCATGTGCCTAAACGATTTTTACGTAGCATCTGACTAATCATCACCTGAAACATAAAATGAGGGAAAAGGAATGAGCTACTAAACTCAGTAAATAAATTTCATGCATAAATGCATGTGACATGCATCATATGTTATGAAATTCAAAAACTCATTTCATTTAAACTTTCAAAAGATTTTCTTTTCCAATTGTGAGCTCACTTAGTGTAACGCTTAGCCATTAATTTCTACAGTGGGCAATTATTATTTGAAATTCGATCACATTCTACCAATAGAATCATCAAGTGGTTAACATTACTTAATCTTTTCCTTTCACTTACACCTCACAAGAAGTCAACATTATATGCATTCCTAACCTACAAGAGGGTTAGGTCAGGTGCGCCGATCCCCCACGCCCCATTTTTCACTTGCACTTTTCATGATATACTTTGCACCCCTTTTCAAATTCTAATCATTTGGAAATCATTTAATATTTAAAATCACATTTTTTCAAACTTCATTATTTAAAACATTTGCTTTCTTGGATGCATGATTATGCTCATGCCAGGAAATGGTGCAAAATGTTGCAGATTATATGCTCATGAATATGGATCACATGAACTCTGAACTCAGAATTTCCAGCATATCAACAAGTATTAAATTCACACACTTAAAACAACATCATAAATCACATCACATAAGAGTAATTCAATAATAATAATAACAATATCCAAGTTCTACAATTATAGAGAATGTGAGAGTTTACTTACATACTTCAATATCAATCATGAATTCACATAAGAGAAATTTAAATCATCACAACGATACACATGCATCATAAATAATCAGGATGTGAAAATTCACTTACCTGAAGTCCTTAGCAAATTTGATTACTTTAAATCACTAGCGAAGTGTTTTGGCTGACCACAACGTCAATGTGCCAAAAATATCCAAATATTATTGTACAAAGAATATTCATCTTAAATTTGTTTAATCAAATATATTTATTTAACATAAGTGTTCACCATTAATATTTTCATTATTTATCCTATGAGTGACATTAACCAATAATTTCTAAGTTTAAATTATATGTCGAAAATAATCAAATTACTAATAGTATAAGTTAATTTCATGATTGCTAACCGTTCTTAAAACAACCATAATAATTACAATCGTAATATACATTACTTTATTGTACAAACTCTAAATTTCATATTAAATTATATTTTAATATATTTCTAGAAATATATGCCCCTTTTACTTAATCGTATAAACTTAAATTCCACATGTACAGAGATATTCCTATTTTTCCACACTTGTCAATATCGAACACAAAACCTAGGCCATTTGATTAATTTAAACGAAGAAGATAAAAGATTCACCTTGAATCTTGAAAATCCTAAGTGTGATATCGAGTCTAAGGCATAATGGTGTCAATCGCGCTCGGGAAAAGGAGGAGCCCTTTGGGCATGCGAATGGGCGGCAAACAGTAGCTTGGTCACAGACGAGCCGCGCACACAACTGGACAGCGCATGGCRCCTGGTAGGCTTGGGGCAGATCTGCTTCGGGCAATCTATTTTCTGATCAAACGAGTTTCAATGACGAACTTCAGTGCGAAGCAATAAGGATTGCGAGTAGAACGACAACAACACGATCTGGTTGACTGGTTCTGAACAGTCTAGTCCGGCGAACGACGTGCAACAGYAAGCGGCGAGCGGCGATATGTGCAGATCGGAGCACTCGAATGCTTTGTCGACGAGCTGCAAATCGAACGGCCAATCGGACTGTGAAGAGATTCGGTTGAGCATGGCTACTGGCCGAGCTGGCAAGCATCGCGGCGAGATGATCTAATTGGCAACCGCTGCAATCAACTCAATCAAGCGGTGTGCAGCAGTTGGACGGCGAGCAGGACACGGCGGATCTCGTGCGACAAAGCTTCTTCGAGCAGTTGCTTCGATGGCTTAAGCACCAGCGATGAGCTTGGAGAGGGGAAGAGAGAGAGAGAGAAAGAGAAGATCGGCAACGAAAGTGATGGGTGAGGGCAGAGGGAGGAGGCTGGCGGCGGGTGGGTGAGGGTGTTTTTCATTGAAGAAGATTAACAGGCCCTTCAGGTCAAATTAATTTATATTTTATTTTATTTTACTTTTTATTTTTTAACTAAACTTAATTCTAACCAAAATTCTTTGTGGGCTATTTTTATTCTTTAATCAACTAAATCCAACTAAATTAAGATCTATTAATTTTTCTCTGGGCCCAAATCGAACATTAAATCTGGTTTTGGATTTGAATAAGAAGAGAATGGACTCTAATGGGTCAATCCCWTATCAATTAACTAAAATTTATAATTAAATTAAACTAATAAAATTTCACATCCAAATAACATACTCACACATAGTGCACGAACAAATAATAAATTAGAGAAATAAACTATTTATTTCTAATTAACACATCGAACGTTACAGCCTCCAAGTCCTTCCGCTGCAAAATAACCAAATCACTAATAATTATGAATATAATCTAATTAGTGGATTAGAATATAAATTATATAATTATATAAAGTTCGTAAAAATAAAAAATAAGTCTCCGGTATTACAAAAAAAAAGCATTAGAAACTTGATCCTAATTGTTGAAGATATTATAGAGTTATTGATTGATTAGGATTTATTTTGTGTTAGAGTTTGATTAAGATTCGGTATTTGYAGTTGTGGTATTTGATCAAGATTTGATTTGGTAATTTGGTAGCCTATATAAATAGGCTCTTTGGTATGAGTACTCTGTAACACATTAAATTATGTCATATTATGCTATTTCAATAAAACCTTAGTCTTTCTTCTCTTTATTGTCTTCTCTATTATCTCTTTAGATTATTATTTTAACATGGTATCAAAACACGTTGCATTGGAGGAAGTTTAATCTAGTTTATCATGTTCAAACTCTGGTTTTGGTTTTTCAAGTTTCAAAAATCAATTGTTTGAATGGGGCTCCTCATGACTTCTGTCACACCCCCAGATTAGGAACTTTTATCCTAATTCGGTAATGTCACCATTTACTCACTGATATGAATTAGCGGAAGCTCAAAAGAATTTAAATCAAATAATAAATACTTAATACAACCATCTTAATACATAACATTCATTTACATTGACTTCAGGGTATCATAGCTTGCCCACAAACGACCTCCTCTCCCCATCTGGTTACACATCATCTGAAATAAAAATAAGAGAAAGGAATGACCTAAAACGCCCAGTAAGTCAACCTCATGCATGAATGCATAAACATGTCCTACATGTCATGAAATTATAAAATTCCACCTTTAAGATGAAAAACTTTCCAAACATTCTTTTTTCAAAAACTCTTCACAAAACCTTTCCTTCAAAATTTACTTACAGTAAAACATTCTATTTCTTTTTATTCATGAGTTCACTAGAGTGTAACGCCTAGTCATTAGGCTCTGCAGTGGGACATCTTATTTGGAACCTAATTTCATTCCTACCGGTAGTACCGCAGAGCGGTTAATATTTTTTCATCTCTTCACCTCCCCGAGGTGAATCATTACCTACCCTCCCTGAGGGTAAGGTCGGGTGCGCAGGTCCCCCATACCCCATTTCCCACTCATATCCTTCATGGCAAGATTTACACTCCTTTCCGAAAACTTTAACATTTTCCTTTAAAATGCCATTTCCTAAACCATTCACTTTCTAAATGTGTGAATGGCTCATGCCAGAAGTGATGTAGAACTCTAACTACGTGCTTGTGACATGAAATGCATGCAACTGCATATAACATGACATTCGACAAATAGTATAAGCTATGAAACACACGAAACATTCCACACAATTAATGCACCTCATAATACAATCACATACACAACATATTAGACTAACTAAAAGAGTTCAATTACATTTATTTATCAACATTAATGAGATGTGAGGATTTACTTACACAGAAYTCAGATTCAATAACAACAATACATATACGTTAATGAGAATGTGAGAGTTTACTTACCCGGAGTCCTTGACGTTAAAGGGTTCCTACTTAAATCATGAAGTGAACTCTTTCAACCGTTCTCAACGTTAAGGCCTCGGAATGACCAAATTGTGATTACAAAAAGAAAGTATATTTAGTTCGATCGTCCCAACTTAGGTATTCAGGGTTTATTCCAATAATGTCATTTGCCAATTATTAATCCATTCTTAATTCCCACATTACCAATTATCACGTCTTTTTGAGGTTACAATTTAAACTCTTTAGCTCGGATATTACCTAATCTACGTTCTCCCACAATTTTACTTTATGATATAATTTCATAGGTTATAAATTTCAATATTAATTAATAATTTTTTCACCTTTTAAGTCCACAAAGTCCAAGTGTTTTGGAAGTGGTATTAGTTTCTCAGGCATGCGCCCAAGCGGTGCGCGCATCAGTCCTGGGTGTCTGGGCATCGGGCGCCTGGGCACCTGGGTGCTAGCTGGGCGCCTATTGCTGGGCACTCCTAGCTCTGGAAACTAGCGAATAGCCAGCCCAATGAAAACCCCAGCAACAAACAGCCTACAATAGGCCAGATTCCGGCTAACTCYGACGACGAGTAGAACAACAATRGTATTTGTTCGAACTTGGCTGGTCTGGTAGCACGCAACAGGTAGTGGCGGCCTGTCGAAACACCACGAGACAACATGCAAAGAGGACGGCAACAACTCTCGCAGTTTCGACAGTGACAATCGAAGATTCAGCGTCTCTTTCCGAGCGACGAGCAGAGGAGAAAAAGAAGAAGATGAAGGTAGATCTGGGAAGATCCGGTTGGCGAGTAGCTTCTGAGGAGATCAGCTACCAACCGTAGTAACTCCACCCCATAAGACGCTCGGTCAATTCGCAGAGTAATGCCGACGGCGATCTGCGAGCAAGACAACAGCGAGCAAATGCAAGGAAAAGAGATCGGACCTGTAGGTCAAGGCCCAAATGATGAGTGCTCCCTGTTCTGGTCGAAGCCGATGAGTTGGAAGCACCTCGTCAAGTGGCGATCTCAACACCAGTGCTCGTCCGGTCGCGCAACAGTGAGTAGCAAGGCGATGACTGAGGCGGCAGGAAAGATCTCGATTTTAGGTAGCAGACCTTTACGCGGGCAACGTGTAGGTTCGATGTCCGAACCGAGCCATGAGGAAAGATCCAGATTCGCGTAACGGCTCTGGAATTTAGGACGGCGAAGCTACGTAGGGTAGGAGGAAGAGGAGAGAAGAAAAAACACTGCGGTTGCCATGAGGGTCAAGAGGATGGCAGCGGCTGTGAGAGGAAAAAGGGGAGCGAGCGGTAGGATTTCTAGGAGTGAGGGCGGCGGCATAAAGGGGAGGAAGATGAAGAAGACTTAGGGTTTGTTTTTTTTTTTTTTTTATAACTTGGGCTCTAACCCAAATTTTTCGGGCCTTCCCATTCGTAATTAATCCAATTTATTAAATTAAATTCAATGGGCTTTTCTTTCGATAAAAATCTAGTTTTTCGAATGAAAATGAATAAGCCCAACAAGTCGAGCCTCTAACTAACCAAGAGTCCTAAACCAACAAATACGATAATTTCACACTTATTAACGTACAATTAAAACATTAACTACATAGAAAATTATTCAACCCTAGTTGGCACGCAAATTTCACACTATCATACAAAAATCCATAAAAAGAAATCTCGGGTATTACAACTTCGATCAAGATTAATGTTAAAATTTTTTAGGGTTTTAGGTTTCTTTCGTTAATTGTTGATTTCTTTACTTTTTTCGTTGATTACATTGTTTACTCTATCCTTTTGCGCTAGTCAAATTGTTTCGTTTACCTCTTTGCTGATCAGATTGATTTCTCTCCCTTTTGCAAATCCGATTGTTTAGGTTTTGTTTGGATGGTAGATTGTTTTCTGATGGCAAGTTGTTCAGGTTTTGCTATTAGATGGCAGATGTTTTAGGTTTTGTTTGGATGACAGACTTATTTGGTTRACAGATTGGTTTTGGAAATTGGTTTTAAAAGGCAGACTTTGTTTGGATGGCATATTATTTCTGGAGGGCAGACCTCAATTTGTTTTAGATTGTTTCGAAGGGCACACTTTGTTTATGTATTGTATAGTCCTTTTATAGGGAAAACCTCATCTTCAGAAGGGCAGACCTCAACTTGTTTCAGATTGTTCTGAAAGGCAGACCTCATCTCTTAGATGGCAATATACAGTTTTCATTTTCGGATTGTGAGTTTGAGGATGGGTGTTAAAGATATTATAGAGTTATTGATTGGTTAGGAGTTTGAGATTTGTTGTTGGCAGTTATGGTATTTGATCAGGATTTTACTTGGTAGTTTGATAGCTGATAAGCTTAGAAAATATCCAATTTTTAACCCTTATTTTTGCCCATTTTGTGTTAATTATTTTAGTATTTTAGCTATATACATTAGTATTATCCTTTAGTATTAGATGAATAAAAGTTAACATGCTTGTAGCTTAAAATAGTCCTTAAAGTGCTGATTTATTGCTAAAAAGCTTGATCTTGAAAGGTATTTGTAGGAATTCCAACAATGCTACAGTAGTCAGACATCAGAAAACAAAGCTGAGGGGCATGTGGAACAAGAAAATGTCATTGTTGGGACTCAAAGGAGAAAAGGAAGCGTTTTGGACGAAACAATTCYGTAGCAAAAATGATGGACAAAGGCACTACAGAAATATCTTCATGAAATGCATAGGACTTGAATGAAATCAAATATGTTATCTATGGGCATATTTGCTAAAAGGGACCCCAAGAAAATTTGTTCAAGTTGACCTTAGTTCTGTTGGGTCAAGAGGGATAAGAAGGACAAAAGCAAAATGGATAAAAGGAATAAGGTAAGAAAAACAACTATCTGATGATGACATCCAATTGCCACCTGTCAAAAGAGTCCAAAAGAAGTTTAGAGGGAGAAAATTCTATAGCATTCACGTTGGAAAAAAGAAATTCAAAGTACCACATATGTGGTCCAAGACAAAAGTAGACATTTACATTGAAAGAAAAATCGAGTGAAAACGACATCTGATCACTAGTCTAAGTTGACTTCAGTTTTTTACTCGAAGTATTGAAGCATAAAAGAGCCTGTGAGACCACATTTCTCAAAATAGACAAGAAAAGACAAAGAACGTTGTCTTGTGAAAGCGACAGCATCGGCAACTCAACCCCAAATCTGCCTATATAAGAAGAATTCAGCTGAACAAAAAGGAGAGAATTGTAGTAGATTAGTTAGTTAGCTAGTTAGAATATATTTAGGAAGTAGTTATTAGTTTTACAAAGCTTTCAAGTAGAATTTAGGGGTTTCCTTTGAAAGAAGAACCCATATTTCGCTTAAATATTTACTGTTTTGTGAAAAGGATTAGATGACAGTCTTTCCTTCATTTATCTTTAATCATTTTTCTGCATTTATCTAAGTTTCTTGAATTTTACTTTGTTTCCAACTTAGTGCTTATTTTATGAATAGAAGTTTAGCAAGTGTGCATGAATTGTTTAGTTCTTAGAGCATAAATATGGTTCTTTTTTCTTAAACTTCTTCTTGCGATCCTTAATCAAGGTAATGGAGATTGACAAAGCCAAGTTTCAGAGATTAAGGTTGTTTAAACCATAGACGTTGAGTTAAAGTCCTTTAAGACATCAAAGAAATCAGTTAGTCATTGAGGGGGTCAAAAATCATTCTTATTCTCTTTTGATAACTCATCTTCATCTACAGTCACTAACTGATCTTTATTGCCATAGACATATGATCAGCGAGTTAGTGAATACTGCAGAACATTTGTAGGGGTTAAGGGAAGACCCATCTCTAATCCTAAGTAAAGAACTCTGAGATAGCATTGCAGAACTAGTTGAAGGCAAAGACACGTGTTGTATCTATGGAAATCCTACAATATTTAGGAACCATAGTCAAAAGTCAACATAGACATATGTTTGATTTTTCTACTACTCCCTCATCTGCACACTAAATACAATCGGGTTAGACATTGCTCGATTCTATTCTTCAGTCCCACAACATTTCGAAACTAACTCTAACTTTATTTACTGTTCTTTTAACATAACTTTACTACTTTTAGTTCTTTACTTATCATTGCTTCAAGGCTTACTTTCCTTTACTTTAGTTTTATAATGACCACCAATATTACATCATTACTATTTGCTTTTTATGGAGTTTTGACATTGAGTTTTCATTAATCCAATCCTCATGGGAACGATACTCTACTCATTCTTTATTACTTATTAACCACGTATACTTGCTTGTTTGTGTTGCTATAATCTAATCTAAGATTCAACTAACAAGTTTTTGTTATCGTTTTCGGGGATTGGCAATAGTGACATTTTGTCTGAAAAATTCTTTACTTTAGATTTTATTGATTCTTTTAATCTTATTTTTTACAGGCTTGACATCAAGTTATGAGCATAAAGCATCCACAGAGTAATAGAAATGCCCTATGAAGTCGATGTTGTGATAACATTGATAGCTAAATGGTTTCACTGACCAACATTCTCAAAAATCTAAATATGCCCATAGGAACTCCAATGCTATAGCAATTTAGGATATGTTGTGTTTATTGTAGTAAGGATCATACAATGAGAACTGTCTATCAAACCCATAATCAATGTGTCATGTGGGGAACTGAAATTATCCTACTCTAACACATATGACCCTAACTGGAGGCAACACTCAAACTTCTCATGGATCAATGAAGGTGGAATTTCATTCATGCTGCATCAAAATGAACAATAAATTCATTTGTTTTCCAAGAAAGGCAGCAGCAAAGATCATATGCGTATGAATAACTAAACACAATAGAGAGTCTATTAAATGAGTATATGGCATGGAATGATGCCAACATTCAGAATCAAGCAGTCTCATTAAAGAATCCATAGACTCAAGTTGAGCAACTTTTTGCAGCATTAAGTTCACAACCTCAAGAAACAATGACCAATGGCACATTATATACAAATTGAAGAGGAAGAGGTTTGTAATACTCGAGATTTAGTTTCTATTTTTCCTTTCAAACTTTATATATATATAGACAATTTATGTTCTAATCCACTAATTAGATTGTATTCATGATTTTAGTAAATCGATTAATTTATGGCGAAAAGACTTGGAGGCCGTAACGTTTGATGTGCCAATCAGAAATAAATAATTATTTTATTAATTTATTATTTGTTATTCCGTAATATGTGAGTATGTTTATTTTAAGGTTAAATTTTATTACTTTACTTTAATTAGAAGTCTTAGTTAATTAATTTAGACTTGAGCCGTTAGAGCCAATCCTCTTCTTTTTCAAATCTAAAATCGGATTTGGAGYTCCATTTTGGGCYAAAAGAAAACAAATAGATTTTAATTTAGTTGGACTTAGTGGTTAAGTAATGAAAATGGCCCACGAAGAAATTTTAGTTAGGGTCAAGTTAGCTTTTAAAAAAAAAAAATATTTAAAGATGAAGATTACTATTCATCTTTTTTCCAAAGAAAACCCTAAACCTAAACCTCCTAGCCATAGCCGCCACTAACCGGCCCCTCCTCCCTTTGCCCTCACCGATATCGGCCTTCCCACCCTCTTTCTCTCTCTCTCTCTCCTCTTCTCTACCGATGCCGAAAATCACTCCATCTCCTTCATTCTCATCAAGCGACCAGGCACCCAGGCCACCAAGCGGCTAGGCACCTAGGCGACCAGGTGCCCAGGTGACCAGGCTCCCAGACGTCCAGGGACCTGGTGCCCAGACGCCCAGCGACCAGACGCCCAGGCTCCCCGGTGCCTAGGCAACCTGAGGACCAGGCGACCAGGCACCATGTGTCGTTCGCTCGAGCCAGTAGCGCACGCAGCCCTCCCGCGAGCAGGACAGCCGTTCGTATGTCCGGAGCGTATTTCTTTCCCGAGCATGATTGATGCCATTACATCTTAAACTCGATACCACACCGAAGGTTCGGGATTCGAGGTGAATCCTTAGTTTCTTTATTTAAATTAACCGAAAAGCCTAGGTTTTGTATTATGTAATAATAATTAAGGAAAWATATGGAATATGTTTAATTGAAATTTAAGTTAGTATGATAAAGTAAAAAGGAAGATATAATTCTAGAAATATATTGAAATATAATTTATGGTGAAATTAGGGTCTGTATGATAAAATAACGTATATTGTGATTACGATTATTATTGTTTTTTGAAGAACAAATTAGGAGTCATGAAATTAAATTATACTATTAGTAGTTCGATTTTTATTGACATGAAAATTCATCTTCAGAAATTATTAGTTAAGGTCACCATAGGAAAAACGATGAAGGTATCAACATTAAACACCTGTATTAAATGAATGTGTTTGGTTAAACAAGTCTCAAATGAATATTCTTTGTATAATAATATTAGGATACTGTGGCACATTAACATTGTGGGCAACCAAGGCACGCTACTGGCGAAAGTAAACAAATTTACTAAGGACTATAGGCAAGTAAATTCTCACATTCTCATTAACGTATATGTGTTGTGGTTATAATTAAATCGCTCTTAGGTGAATTGAATATGTATTGAATCCGAGTTCTATGTAAGTAAATTTTCACATTTCATTAACGCATATGAATCGACGTATCGAAATTCCTTTAGGTAGTTTAATATGTTGTGTATGGATTTTATGCAAGTAAACCTGCATATCTGCCTATCTCTTTTGTTGTGTGTTATGTGGTGGCGGTATGGGATTATGTTATGAAATGTGTTGATTGTGTGGAATGATTTTTAAGTGTTTCATAACTTGTACTATTACTATGTCAAATGACATGTTAATTACAGTTGTATACATTTCATGTCATGGGCATATGGTYAGTGTTCTACATCATCCTGGTATGAGCTAGTCATACATTTGGAAAGTGAATGGTTTAGGAAATGAAATTTTGAAAGGGAATGTATTTTATAAATTGTAACATGTTCAGAAAAAAGTTAAAGGTTTTGGAAAGGAGTGTAAACCTAGCCATGAAAGATGTGAGTGAGAAATGGGGCATGGGGGACCGGCGCACCCGACCCTACCCTCTTGGATGGTAGGAAAAATGTATTGTTCACCTCTTTGGAGGTGAAAAGATGGAAGGAAAAGTAATGTGATGTTAACCCCTTTACGGTTCTACTGGTAAGAATGTAATCGGGTTCCAAATAATAATGGCACACTGCAGAGCTTAATGGTTAGGCATTACACTCAGTGAGCTCATTAATGTAAAGAAAAGAAAGGTTTTTACAAATTATATATTTTGAAAGGGAGGATTTTATAAAAAGGTTATGAAATGGAAATATTTAGAAAGTTTTCATTGAAAAGTTGAAGTTTTATAATTCATGACACATAGGGCATATTTATGCATTCATGCATGAGATTTGCTTACTGGGCTTTTTAGCTCATTCCATTTCTCTCATTTTGCATTTCAGGTGATCTATAGCTAGATGGTGCGAGGAGGTCGCTTGTGGGCAAACCAAGATACCCTGAAGTATATTCTAAATAGATATTATTGAATAAGATAGATTGTTAATTGTCTAGAATGATTTTTGCGTACTATTAGGATATTTCTTATTTGGTTTAGCTGATTGTCTTTTAAATTCTTTTAGGTTCTTTAAATTTCAGTTTGAATAATTGTTGGGTTGGTAAAAGATTTGTTGGAGTACATTACTCATTGGTTGGATGTTTATTTGGGTTGGAGTGTATGTTGTTAATGGGTGTTTGAAAATATTGAGAACTTTTTGAATGTATTCAGGGGGTAGTTATTGAAATTACAAAGGAAACTCTGTCGAATTTTTATAGAATCTTTGACAGGGGTTAAGACTTCTTTTATTTCTTACAGTAGTTGATTGTTTTATGAGTAAGGTAATATAATACTCTCAGCTTAGGACAGTTCCTAATCTGGGGATGTTACAAGGTTGATCAAGAAGATAGAGGAGGGTTCAGAAGTACCAGCTGGAGAATAATGTTGACCAACCAAAACAAAAAGATGAAAAACCACTTCCACTATCCCCTCAAGAGCTTTAAGATAAACAATTCAAATTAGAAGAATGTTGCAACAATTGTGGCATCGATGATGTAACAAAGTTCACAACAAAAGGTGAGGACAATTTTGATGAGCTGAAATTACTTGTATAACAATTGCATAGCAAAACATTAGATCGATTGCATATAAGAATGCCAAGGTGGACAAGAGCAAAAGTTAAAAAATGGCATGATCAAGGGACCTAACAAAGTAAGTGGAGATCAAGAAAAACTTCTCTAATGGGCTAAAGATCGAACACTATTGGAGAGAAAATAAGGAGAGGTGGTAGACCTCTATCTCAATGACACGAAAGTGAAAGATGTTGCAGCAAAGTCAGGCTAATAACTATAAACCAAGAGCTATAGGAAGTCAACCCCTGGTAACATCTTTCTTTCTCATGGCTTGTAATCTCAGTAATTTAGTTTGTTATTTACTTTCCGATGCATCTTGTTAAGGCTTTGAATTTTTTATCCATATTGCTATGGTAAGTTTTTCTATGTCATTTTGCTCACTCTTAGGCTATAACTGATAGAGTTTTGCTTAGCATTTTCTGATAAACCTGTTACGCTATCTCAATAAATTGATTGGGCAATTGTTGAGACTTGATTAGGAATAAATTAAGAGTGAATCATCTTACTTGCAATTCTATTTTCAAAATAAAAGTAAAATTTTGACCTTGATTTTGATTAACTAAATGAGGGTTTAAGGATTTGAATCAAACTTGGGAGTTTTTAATGGGTATTTTTATAAATGGCTTTGATTGATAAGAGAGAATAAAGTTCAAAATAAGTTTGGGGGAAGTATGTTACAAAATGGTTAAATAAATTGATTACTCCTCTATTCTAAGTACCCAAGTAACCAGGGGCACTCATGAAACCCATGTCTACTTTTGAATCAAAAGGGGAATGGAGTATGAGTATGTGATAACCGTAGATAATATACCTATTTTGGCCCCAATTTTGCTCAATTTTAACTAGTTTCTTATGATTTTTTACTCTTAACCATGGCCCCAATGTTATGGCCTCAACTTTAATATCTCTTTTTATAATATATTTGAGAATGCAAAAATAACTATTTGAACCTAAAAAGATTGATCTTTAAGGAAGTTTTGCAGGATAATGAAAATGCCACAATACTCATACTTCTGAGGATCGAGTCTGAAGAGCATCTTCCAACAAAGCAATACCAATCACTTGCATTTCATGAAGCATCCGGGTGAGACTGACATAATTGGAGCTGTTTGAGTTGACTTCAGAACATTACCCGAAATGGCTAGACAAAGGGAAAAGCAATGAGGACCACATTATCCAAAATGTACACTACAAGATAACTGTCTACTGAGTTGGCATTGAACTGTCAKAGTGAAATGTTGTAGCAATTGCCAACTCAGCAACATTTCAGGCTACCCACATTTTCTATTCTACTACCATTCCTCTATTATTTATTATTAATATTCATTTATTGAACTCGAGCCTCGCATATGTTGAATCCACTTTCATTTTCTCTCTTTTTTCCTTATTTTTGAAAAGGAAAAAAAAGAAAATAGGAGAGTGGGGTTAGTCACAATTATTTATAGAAGGAACAAGACTTCAAGTGCAAGAGAGAGTTAGTTAGATATTAGATTCTTAGGCTAGAGTTTAGGGTTCTCTTCGATAGAAGGAACCATCTTAGCTAGCTTTAATTCAGTTGTAGTTTAGAATTGAGAAAAAGGATGAAACTCACCTATCTCTTAGTGTAATCGTTCTTCATCTTTAGTCAAAAGTGTTTTTACATTTCAATGCAATTAGTTCCAAGCTTCGGCAATCAAGATTATCTAGCTACGCAACCAAAAACGTGATGCACTATTTCCTAGCAAGTATACTAGTGTCAAAGAGTGTATAATGAGCGACTCAAGTGTCAATTCCACTAGGATTTTCGAATGAGTACCAAAATTATTCAATTTCCCTAATTTAAACCCGATCAAAGATGGTTGAATTCAGTTAACAACTACCAATTAATATAAAGCACTAAGAAGTCTAATTAAGTGAAGAGGTCTGATGTAATAAAATGAGTGGATTAGGGCTATGTTCCGATTCATTCCAATAATGACCTAAACTAATTGCACCTTAATTCCATGATTCTCAAACCTAATAAGCAGCTAACAATGGAATCTTTAGGTTTTACCAAATCGCTTGGCATAAACTCCCTAATCTCGATTAGCTAAAACCATATTCCTATGTGAATTAGACTAATTGAAATTGCATTAATTATCTAAGAAACTCTCTGATTCACTAACCATGGTTATCTCCTCTCGGTAATCACCTAAGAGAAACCAATTCTATCATTTGTTGGTTTAGAAATAATGGGTTATCATTGCTAATTCCTACTTAACCAATTCACATCYCGATCCTTCTCAATTGACTATTAATTCAATTTGTAGTTAGCTAATCTACAAAAGCATTAAGGATGCCACAATGATAATAAGCAACTTGATTAGGTTAGGAATGAACAAATAAGGTACAATATAACTCAAACCATTAATAAGAAATCATCTTTAAATAAGCCCTAACCAACATAAAAGAACTAGTCCATGAAACTCATGAATTCATCCATAGAAAGCTTAATGAACATGTTTACACCAAAGCTAGAAGAGATAAAAGTCGATTGAAGAACAAATCCTTTTATTGAGCACAAGTCTTTTAACCTCCCAAGAGATTCCTTCAAGTTTCTTAAAAGAAAACTACTCTAAAAATGTAAACATGTACAAATCTCACCTCCCTTTTAGGGCTTATAACGCATTATTTATATGAGAATAACAAAAACCCTAAAAACTAACCAAACTAGCGCCTAATTCTCATCAAACCGGCACTGATTTCTTCTCCCTAGGGCAAAAACGATACTGGTCTGGTTCYGGAAAAATGCTCTTGAAATATGCACCAATTAGGCACCTAATTCATCCCAAATCGRCGCCTGATTGGTTCCTTCAACACTTATCCAAATGTTTTAGGTTTTCAATTTTCAAAATTGCTTCTTGACCCCAAATTTCTCTGAAAGCATCGCGTGGCCTTTTTAAGTCCTTCTTTCCTAGATTTTGCCCTTTTTTTGTCTTTGAAATACAAACCCTTGCACATAATATTTCAAACCAAAATTAGTATAATACAAGGTTAAACAGAAAACATGACAAGAAATGACTTAAGTAAGGGAAAAATGAAATATAAAATATAACTTTATCAATTACAAAAAATAATGAAGCAAAAAAGGGAAAATATTCAACAAATTGAATAAATAACTTGTGATACAGCAAGCCAAACATGTCAAAAACTCAACCCATTATCTTATAGAAAAGGAATGCAAGATTCTAGCCATTCAAGTTGCATCATCAGCAAAAGATTGCACCTGATGAGTCCTCTCCAAACACGGAGGAGATAACATCTCCAGAAATGACAATTTCAAGACCAATAGACTACAACAAATGACTTAGCCCGTTATAAGAAATTTTGTCTCACCAAATAACCCAAATAACTTAACCTAATAAAAAATTAACTTAGAGTAGCGAAGTCCCCAAAATTGATGCATTGAAATAGCGAAGAACCAATATCGAATGGTGGGATTAGTGGAGCGGGAATAGGGGAGGGTAAAATTTTTTACAAAGCAGCAGCGATTTGGGTGAAAGATTTTACCCTAAATTTTACCAAAGAAGAGAAATGAAATGGTTCTTCACCGCTTTCTCTGAAGTTATAATGCGATGTTTCGCGAGTTTTTGTGTACATGATTTTATTTTCAAAACTCAATGTATAAAACAAATATGCAAAGCAATCCCATGTTATAGATTCGAAAGGTGATGGGTTTCCTAATGTGAAAGCCAAAAACCTAAACAGGGTGAAAAAGAAAGCTAAAAGTGGTTTTGCTCTCAAAATGAGAGTTAACGGTCAAAAAACCCACTGCCATCATTCTTCACACTGCCCGCCGACTACACAATACTCTTTCACCATCATCAGGTGCTCCATCCCCACAAGAGGCGAAAACTTGTCCATTGAAAACTTGTCCACAACAGCCAACTTTCCCACCATTGGACGAGGAGGAAGCCATTCAACGTCGTTGGCCCCTTTTCTTGCTTTGACGTGCAAGGCCTATACAATCCACCAGCCTTCTTCAACCACTACCATGTCTGACGCCTCTTTTCTGGCTCGACCCTTTTTTGTAGCACCTTCTCTCTGTCAAACCAGCTCAGCTGCACCTCCATCTTTCTCTGTTGAACCAGCTCTTGAAAATCAGAGTCTCTGCTTCTGAAAACATAGAGGAGCTTGCCACCATCACATGCCTACAAAGGGTAATTGATTTATGTAGTTTCTCTGGTAAGTCCTACAAATGACTTGGTTTGAGAACAATTACAAAACATAAAAGGGCGGCAAAGCACATGATTGTAGTCTAGAGGCCTTATAGAAAATGCTCTGTGAGACCGAGAGCATGAAATACTTTCTTCAAAGCCTCCATGGTAAGCTTTCCATCCTAATAAGGGCAAGCTGGAAAAAGGAAGCAAATTGGTTGATTGAAGAGGCTTAATTGAAAAAATAAAGAAGAAGTGAACATGAATAAGTTTAGTAAGGAGTTTTTGGCATGAGGATGAGAAGTGATTTTTTACTAAAGAAATATCATTAATTGGCTAGTCTCCATGAGGCTGAGGACAAGAGTTTTGAAATTCAAGACAAACTCAAAGAGTCACTACATTTTTCTTTTCGATTTATTTCTTCAGAAACTCAACACAAACTAATAAAATATATTCATATGCTTTGGTTCACCAAAAGACTTGTATACAATCAATTACATGACAAGGAGATTAAAGATGTAACATTATTATCTTCTCTATTATAAAAAGAAAAATAGTAATAAAGTAAAAAAGTTTTTAATTGAATCCAAACTTATATAGTAACTTCATCAATGAACTCTTCTTACAATGTTCCATGCTCAATGCTGACTACATTTGATCTAGCCTGATTCGGGCTCTTTGGATATGAGGGGCCAAAGTTGCTATGTTGTGATAACTACAGSTTGAACTAGTTTTCGATTTCGCAATTTGATYAGACCCCAAAGACAAAAGATCCAATTTTTTCCATGTAATGAATGACGAGAAAAAATATCAAAAAATATCCTACAAATAGATTCCTCTTTGAGTCAATTAATAATAAATGTTGGTACTAGTACAACAATAAAATAAAGCACACAAGATGCATACAATCAAAATATTCTTACGTTTTCCTTATATGCTAACAAAGATAGGAGAACGTTTTCCTTATATGCTAACAAAGATAGGAGACATGAAGTTTATAGAGAACTTTTCTACAATTGTGTTATCCTTAACTCAATTAACGCAAAAGAGGATCAAATTCCAATAGATGTCTAAGTGTGATGATTGAAAGGGCGGTTGGTGTCTGCACCAATCCTTTCATTGCACATGAAATGCATGAGATACACAACATATAATTATGCATCAAAACATTATTTGAGGTGTGTACTGATGCAAGATGGTTGGTTTATTGCATATGCTAAGTGACAGCTGAAGCCATATGAAAAGAACTACCCTACACGTGATTTAGAATTGGCCTCGATAGTATCACCTTGAAGATATAGAGCTATTACCTGTAATACTCATTATATGTTATAACTCTATTATATCTGTTATATGTTATAACCATAATTTTGTTATAGTCGTTATATGTTATAATCATACTTTCATTATACTTGTTATATTATAATCATAACTCCACTATACCCATTATGTTATAACCATGACTGCTTCATACTCTTTATTTTATACACATAACTGGACAATATCCCATTATGAGTCAAAATATTATTAAGGAATGATTTCGGAGGGTTGTTGGTGATTAGAAAACCCTTATTGTGTTAGAAAGAAAGTCTTAATATGTATTTGAATAAGTCCTCTATTCCATCGAATATGTTTAAATAATCGCATTATATCCCGTTATGTTATACCTATAACGGGATCCATCGTCAGTCACTTGACGGAATTGGAATGACAACTTTATGGACATAAGTAAATTAATTAGAAGTCAGTCATGATTAAAGAAATGAATAAATTAATTACAAGTCTATTATGATTGGTAGTTTAATTAGAAGTTAATCAGATTAAAGAAATACATAAAATTAATTACACAACAAAATTACTTGTAAGTCAATGCTTGATTGGGCAGCATCGATATAACGTGTGGGAGGGAAAGAAGGAAGGGGAAAAAAGGAGGGGAAAAAAGAAGGAATAGAGGAAGGAGGGAGTCGGTTTCYCTCCGATTAATTGAGGGTATTAGTGTCAGTTTAAATCTTAAGAATCCATTGAGACACRAAGGCTAGCTCAAAGATTTTCCTTTAGATAAATTAATTATCTCATTATTCATTCCTTATTTGACTTGTGTCAGATGAATTTCTAAGAAATACATTGCTAATGTATTTCAAACTAAACATTTTTATTAGGTACAACTTCGTATTACACTTCTCTTTCTTTAATGTGTTCAAGCTTTTTGAATTAGCTACTTTTATAACTCAGGACTAGCTTTTGCTTCTGCAATTTGGTCTCGCCCCAAAGATAAAATATCCAATTTTCTCTCTGTAATAAATGACGACAACAAACATGAGAAAAAAATCTGTCCTACAAATTGATTCCTGTTTGACTTAAATCAACAATAAGTGTTAGTACTAAAATAATAAAATAAAGCACACGAGACGCGCACACGCAAAAAATTTCCTACGTTTTCCTTTTATGCTGACAAAGAGATAGGAGACTTATAAACCAATCTTAAGAGGAATATGCAGAAAAGGAACATATGGGAGCAGAGCCGACTTTTAACCAACCTGAATTTTGGTGTTGCACAATAGCATTGTAGCACAGTCGCTGTAGTCCGGCTATGGCTTCCTCTCAGTTTCTATGTGGTTACCAACTTTACGCTTCTTCCGTTCGTAAAACCCAACTAAATTCTTTCAAGAAAGGCAGTGTTTCGTTATCTTCAACCTCTGTGCCACTTGGGTTTCTCTCATTTGGCCAGAAACCTCAATTTCAGAGAGCCCTTTTTATCAGAGCCACTGCTGCTGATTCTAGAACTGGCAAAAAACAATTAGAGGTACGGTTCTGAATTGACTTTTAGTTTCTATATAGTCAACTAGATTGTGCTTATGCTTGTACTTTAAGTCTTCCGCATTTTAACTTATTGTTTTTTTGTTGGGTTTGTTAGATAGTTTATGATCCTGAGGAAAAATTGAATAAACTAGCTGATGAAGTGGATAAGAATGCTGGGCTTTCAAGACTAACCCTATTTTCACCTTGCAAGGTAATATAATTAAATGCATTGCTTTCAGCTTTGAAGTTAGATAAGTTTGTATTTTGTTTCATCCTTTTCTTTTGTTTTGCTATTAAAAATTGGTGTCTTTTCAAGCGTAGATAAATGTTTTTCTAAGAATAACTGGCAAAAGGGAAGATGGATTTCATGATTTGGCATCTCTCTTTCATGTAAGTACCTTCAATTTGCAACTGCAGTTTTCTGCTTTCGTATCTTCATTTGAGATTGATGTCAACAGATCTGTTTAAAATTTATTCTATTGCTACTACTCAATTTGGATATGTAATTGTGCACAAACAGCTGAATACCGTGCTAAACAAAATGTTCTTCAACAACATTACATTAATGGATATTTCCTAGTTTGCATTTAATTATTCCTTTTGTTCCTTTAGGTAATTAGTCTGGGAGACAAAATAAAGTTCTCTCTAGCACCATCGAAGTCAAAGGATCGTTTATCAACCAATGTTCCGGGAGTTCCGCTTGATGATAGAAACTTGGTAAAAGCAAGGATTTTTCTTCATTGCTATTCCTTTTTTTACTTAATCTTGTCACTTCATTATCTTGCCACTCCTTTTTGCAGATAATAAAGGCCTTAAATCTTTATAGGAAGAAGACTGGCACCGATAAGTTCTTTTGGGTACATTTATGAAGTCAATCAACTAGTTAACTCATGTATTTGAAATTTCTTTTGGACATACTCCTAAACCCACTTGAGTAATATGTGTTTGATATTGTGGAAGGTTCATCTTGATAAATTGGTGCCTACTGGGGCTGGCTTAGGCGGTGGTAGCAGCAATGCTGCAACTGCTTTATGGGCAGCGAATCAATTCTCTGGTGGTATTGCAAGTGAAAAGGATCTCCAAGAATGGTCCAGTGAAATTGGTTCAGATATTCCATTTTTTTTCTCTCATGGAGCTGCTTATTGTACAGGTAGAGGTGAGGTATGTGTTTACCTTGGACGAGCTGAGCAATGGTGTTTGTTGTCATGATTTCTCATATCCTCTGCATCCCTGCAAACAATTACAGCGTTTTATCAGCGATCTAGCCTTCTAACTATGAAGCTGATTTAAATTTTCGTGTTGCCCAAAGATTTCTTCTTCCTTAAAGTAATTTGTTCACTGACCATCTCGGCCAAATATTCCGGAAAGAAAAGTAACAAAATATTTACTAAGTCAATTAATTTGTCCAAAGGCAAATACTCTATCCCTATGCTGGCCGCTAACAAGGAATATGTTAGATAAGAAGCAGAACCTTCTTCTAAAATCATCCTTCCGTGCCCCTTTTCCTAGTGTAACTGTGTTGGATTTGTTTCGTTCCTGTTGTTAGATTGTTGTTTGTGGTGCAGGAATTAGGTTTTTTTCTTGTGTTTCTTTTTTTTGGGTTAGTATTGCATTGGTGGAGCTTTGTCCTGAAGAAAGCATTGAGCATCTTTGAAAACCTAGTTATTGGCTTTTGCTTGAGATGAAGACTACCTGGAACTACATGAGGATTTCCGCTTCTYATTTACAATCAACATCCTTCGGTGTCCTTCTTGAATAAAAATATTTCTATGGAAAAACAGAATTTCATGTCGAAGCCTTCCTAAGAAGTTCAGGCCAACTTATGTTTGTTCACAGATCCTTTAATGCATTATGCCAGATATCAAGGGAACCCCATTATGGTTTCAAAGGGGAAGGCTCCTTTGATGAATCAATGGAATCTTACCTTGCCAATTTTTGGCTATATAGGTCTGACTTAAACAACCAGGTACAGCATCACATTTGCCACCTAAGGAAGGTACAGCTTTGACCTTTGGTTTCACATTGAAAGGGTCTAAATAAAGAAATTATCCAATCATTCCCTTGACTTTATGGGTTATCTTCCCATTGTGTGACTAAACCTTTCAATGGTAGAGTCAAATGCTATAACATGTATTTCTAACCAATAATGCTAGTAAGAAATCTGATAACCTTGTTCCAATTATTCCTATGATTGGACAATTGGCTAAAGCGGAAGTTTCTAACCTATTAGGACATCTCATTAGTATGCCAGTTTGGACTGACTTATCAGATTCTGATACTGTGGACAGCTTTGGTCATATGCAATTGATTGTTTCACGATAAATATTACTCTCTCTGTTCTTTTATATCTGCTGTTTAAGGTTATTTTACATGTATTAAGAAATTTCATAAATAGACTAAATTATAGAAATAAAAAACTAAATTACCCTTCTCTTGATTATCCCACTTTTACAACACTTACTAAATGAGCTTTAATACTCCAATTCCATGTTTGATTATCCCGCTTCTTTTTACCATGAAACGAAATTCCCAAGAAATTTTTTATATGGAAAATACAAGAATTGTTTATGCTATTAATATTGATAAAGACTTTCTATTGAAAATTGTGATAGTCATTCATTGAATTTAAAAATCGGACAAAGTTTATTAAATACTCTCTTGATTTTATAAAATGACAAATATTTAGATGTAAAAAATTAAAATAAATATAACCTTAAATGACAGATATAAAAGAATAGAGGGAGTACTCAACAAGATTATGTCTTCAAGTAGAATAATAACCATATACAAATAAAGAGAAACTGCACTCACTTCATCTGACTGTCAACCAATGCCCTTTGTTAATATTAGCGAGCGGGTGGTTGCTTTGTGCTGGATACTGAAGAAATTCTGTCTTATTTTATAAAGCAAAGTAAAATATTGTGAATTCAGGCATTCAAAGTGCGTATTCACATACCAAAATGTAGGTATATCTCAACAAATATAATGAGATGAACACATGCATTGAATAAATTAAACCCATTTATATTAATAATTTCTTTCTTTCAGCATTCTCAGCAACAAAATGTCATATTATGCCTAGAAAACCAAAAGATGCTTCTGAAATTTGTTTTTGTTTACAACTGAAAAAATATGTATTCATAAGTTGGAGCATTTGCTTCCTTGTAATGGTATCAACTATGTTCTAAATATGGCCTATTGGCTTGGAGAAAGTTAATGTTTTATGTTCTTCAGGTTGTTCAAGATATTCCTTCACCAATACCTCGGGACATTCCAATGGTTCTCATAAAGCCTCCACAAGCTTGCTCCACGGCTGAAGTCTACAAGGTATTATGTAACAGTTTATTGTTTAATCTTAAATCGGAAATTGGTTGAATGAATTATAGGACAAATTTAATCTCTCAGCGCCTTCGAATGGATGAAACAAGTAAGATTGATCCATTAACCTTGCTGGAAAAGATCTCGAAGGCTGGAATATCTCAAGATACATGTGTCAATGATCTAGGTATGACTCCTTAAAAGCTAACCTCCTTTCTCTGCTACAACTTTTTATCAATCTCCTATCTTTTTCATGGCATGGATATGCAGTTAACTTTTMCTAATAAAAAATTATCTGCTCTATTTTGTTTTTCTTTTCCTTTTATTTTGTCTTGGAAAATATCCAATAGATGATTTTTGGTTTGCTTTTGCGCAAGCGAGCATGCATATAGCTTTGGTTGGTGGATAAGAATCAATTAAATCTTGCATGCAAGAAGTTTCATTGGGACCGCTCTCTCCCTCTAGTTCACTTAGCAGAAAATAGAGTCTTTTGGATATAGCCTATGAATGTTGGATGTGGATGTTTTTTAGAAGACAAATTCTTATTTTCAGAAATGGAACTTGATGCAACATTTATGAGCACTTTATTCTGTAATTAGAAGCCATATTTTATTTGCAATATACCCAAAGCAGGAAACACATCTATTTTTTGTTTGATAAAAAGAATTGTACTAGATGGAACACTTCCAAGCATCTTGTTCTGTAATGACCTTGTAGGAGTCAGAGGTGGCTGCACATGTATGATAGTAGAAAAATTTGTAATGCTTGTCTGATGAAATACATAAAGATATACATTTCTGCAAGGACAAGTATCAACCTGTGTAACAGTGTAAGAAATGGTTGACTGCTTACAATAGCTATATTGAAGGAAGACATTGAGAAGATTGTTTTAGAGAGCTTTGGTTATGTCAAGTGGAATACATTAACGGGAACATTGTCAGCTCCTGAGACATCATTCTCCAATCTGTTGGCCATCACAATAATGACGTAAGAGGTTATAYATATGTGCAGATCAGGTTAATTTAGTTTATAGTATGTTCCTTTAGCTAGTTACTGTGTTTTTCTTTCCAAATGTGAAGAATTCTTAATCAAGTGGATATCTTTTTAACATGAATATGCTGGATTTCTTTTGCATGGTAAAACCATCCATTTTTATTAACCTAAGTACCTGTATGTGTAATCGTAGTTGCTAATTCTTTTCTTGTGTAATAGCTCGCCTAAATTTTGTGATTGGCCACTATGTCCGGCAGGACAGAGTTCATTTTCTTGTTTTATTGACTGGAGCACATTCTTTCAAATCTTTATGAAATTTCCTTTTACTGCTATCATCTGATTACTGAAATTAGTGATAGCACAGTAATTTTTAGATAAAAGAAGAATTTGTTAATAGAAAGAAGAAATAGAAGAAAGAGGACGGGGCATCCTCGAGAAGGTAAATTAACAACTACATATCAATTGAAACCCTCCAATCTCTCGTAATCTGTAAATGCTATGTCTCAAAAACCATCCAAAGACTATCACAGAAGGCTCAGACTTGATTGGTGTGACCTATTGTGCAGACCAACAATAATGGCCCTTTCACCCAAAAAAAAAAAAGAAAAAAGGGTTCCTTGTGGTGTGGGTGATCCAAACTTTAGTAGATTGCATTTCTCCTGAACTTGAATGCAGTCCTTCAATCCTGTTCATATGCTACTCGGTTAATTGCTTCTTCAACATGAAGATAGCCATCAAATGCGACTTATCTGGCTGCACATGATTGGCATTCTCAGTTTATCCTTATTACTTTTGACACATCTCTATATACATTTGCTTACTAGGTCAAAAATTTATGACGTTCAAAAAATGTTAATGTTATACCAAGCCCAAAACTAAGAAGTTGTAACAGAACTTTCCAAAATCTGAGTTTGCTTCAGAGCATTTAAAATCATATTACTGTGAAATAAAATAATCTAAAAGCCTTAGGTCTTGTATTATGATCTTCCGGTAAGAACCGAAATTTATTGGTTCAAAACACCACTTAGCCAGGGTTCATTATAGATCACACCAATAATGATGGAATAAATCTCTGCAGATCTACTAAGTTCCTGGTGGATTTGGCAATAGATTTGAAATGTATATGTACATGAGGCATCCATACTGGTAGAATTACTGAAGATTTGGAGTTATGTATTCGAAGCTTTCATTTCAGTGTATCAATTTAGACAGAATAAGAGTCTGGAAGACATTTTGTGAATGAATTATATAGGTCGTGTCTGAAAAAAATACTTGTGTCATCTCAGAAACTAAACTCCTAGTTTTATTCTCTAAGTGTATATATGATGGAGATATTTGGGCAAATTCCACCATGAGACATTTCCTACCAAGATGTCTTAGGTTTGATTCTGAAATGTGATCCTGCAGGTATTGTTGATGTTTAGTAGTATTCRGCTTGTTAGCGGTACTACAGATGGTGAATATCCGAACATTCCAGTTCGAAACACCTACCTTCCAATATCAGAATCAGATTTTAAGTATCCTGAGACGATATTTATTACTGTATTTAAAGGATTTTGCAACTGACATTTTTGTATCAATCTTGTTTACATGGAACAATAGGGACTCAGTATAGTCCAAGAGCATATACAAATTTGAAGTAGATTTCTTACTTCCATGTGATCTTTAGTTTGATGTTATTGTGCAACATTCTGCTGTTTTGTGTTTAAAATTTGACTCTGCTTCTTTTGCAGAACTTCCTGCTTTTGACGTTCTTCCATCACTCAAAAGATTGAAGCAGCGAGTGCTTGCCGCAGGCCGAGGGCAATATGATGCTGTTTTTATGTCTGGAAGGTACACAGTTGTGCTTGTCATCTTCCATAAACTCAGTAACTATTGGTTTTTAACCATACACATTTGAATAACTTTTTCTGATACCACTAAGTATTAATCCCTCTGTTTCAATTCCATTCTTTTAGATGGAAATTTTAACTTCAAAATTTTCTTTCTTCTCCGGCATTTTATACATAAGAAAAGGATGTCACATTATGCTTTCCACTTTCCTTTTAAATTTAACTGATAAAATGACCCTACTCATTTTCCACTTTGTCTTAGGTTGTTATACATTTCAAGCTCTTTCATAATATCCATGCATAGTAAATTAGGATGCTTCTGAAGTAGAGGGAGTAATATCTCTGTTGTTTATTAGTAGATTGTCTTGATGATTGTCCAGTGTCCCGTTTCCATCTTGGATAGTCATATATGATTGCCCACAACAAATAAAAATTTTATCTTGATAAATTCTGATCGTTAAATGCATTTCGAACCTGCATATTTTAGCCAGCTAAAGTGACTTTACTTGGTGCATATTATGGAAGAGTTTCGTGGCATTTGATTAACTCCTCAAAGACTTGTACAACTGTTAATCACTAAGAAGATGGTCACCCAGAATTATTATTGGGTAATAATTTCCGTATCTGCTTGGATGAAGAACTATAGAAAACTGGGAATGAATTTCTAGGAAACCTTCTAAYGCTGTTTGAGATCTCGAAAGCATAAAGAAAACAAGCCTTTGACATTATTGCTTTTTCTCCTTTGACTATGGAGTTTTGCTGACACTATACTATGTGCTCCCAGCTTCTCAATTAAGCTACCTGATATTCAGTTATTCACTTCTTTCTTTCTTGTGAAAAGAAGTATTTTTAGTTTACCACACATATGGCATTTATGTAATGTCTAGGTGCCACTATTTATAAATTAACTAGGTCAAAAGAGAGGGCTGTGATTCTGCTGGGCTTAATCAGTTCCTGTTTATAAACAATCCTACATTTTTTTAATAATCTCCACTAAACTAGAAGCCTGGTTTCAAATATTAAATTATCTTCTTAAATTTATGCTGGCTTTCGTTGTTACTTTTGTCCCACTTGCTAGAACCATGATTATTTCATCCATTATGATGCAGTGGAAGCACTATAGTTGGAGTTGGGTCTCCTGATCCTCCGCAATTTTTATATGATGATGATGAATACAAGGATGTGTTCTTGTCAGGTGATCCACTTTAGCATTTAAATCCATTCTCTGCAAGAATGATATGGCTAAATGTTTGTTTATGTTTAACTTTAGTAGTCAGTTAATTGGTCAAGTTTAAGAGTTCTGAGGCTCTTTTCTTTCCAAAAAAACTAACCTTCAACTTTTTTTGGCGAAATGTTGTTCTGGGGTGTTACTTGTTTTTCTATTGTGATTTAGTTTTGAAAAGAATGACTTATCCAGGGATAACTCTAGCAACAACAGATTTTATTTCCAAACTTTTTGGAGGGGAATAGTGCTTTTAAGCTATCAAATGCTTTTTCAGTTATGACTTCTTTCCAACAGCTTTCGAAAAGCTAGAACAGATATGAGGAGATGCAAGTAAAAATAGGATCAGGTATAGAGGAGTAGTAAAGAAGATGAAGATCAGGTACAGAGGAAAAATATGATCACTACTCTTAGCCCATCCACTTCCCACACCACCATAATATAGCTTAACAGAATAGGCTCTACATCCTATGTCAAGAAATAACCAACACACTAAATGATTGGGAAAGGAAAGGAAAATAAATAGACAAGAAAAGGTGACGATGGTCTGGAGGATGGAAATGGCTAAAACTTCGATTTCAAATGTCTTTCTACATTATGTAGCCCTAGCCCCCATCTTTTCACTAGCCTACTATGTATATTGTGATTCATTCATGGATGAAGCTTGTTCTTAATTCATTAAAGATTTCATGACTTTTTGCACTGTACACTGAGGTTTTTTTTGACTTCTTTTGAGATATGATCTGCAGAAGCCCATTTCATTACTCGTCCGGTTAACCGGTGGTATGCAGAACCTAGTTTATCAAGTGGATGCAGTTCTGATGCAGAGTTGTCTCGGTCCACCGAATAGCTTCATTTCTTATGGCATGATAGAGAAGAATACACAGATCAAATTGTACCATAAAAACCTAAAAATACAGAAGGGATATTGCAGGTGAGGAAGAAACGATTCATCTTGTAACTTCCCTCCCTCAAAATTTGCAAAAACTCATTGGTTACTTTTATGGTCTCGGGCATTGGCCTGTTCTGAGTTTAGAATAAACGATCATTTTGTGGATCTATAGGAGACTTGTTTTCTCTCAAGTTGTATTCTCAGCAACTTGTTGGGCAAATGTGGTCCTAAGTCACAAGTCGCAGTGGAGCAAGTGAGATGTGGAAAGCCTGCAAGAACGTCTTGTTCAAAAGGATCACCAGCTGCATTTTGTAAATTCTTCTTCCCCTTTTTTTTCATATTATTTTCTGATATTTAAAAAAAAAAGATGAAATTTTAATTTAAGGACCTTTGTCTTATACAGACTTCACCTATTTCATTTCTTTAAATTTCTATCTCGTTTGTACCTCTTCTGCAAAAGCTCTCGGGTATCATCTGGATCTTACCTTCAAAAGACTAAATTCAAGAGGCTTGTGGTCAAGTACTTTGAAGAYCCTCAATCCACTGTGTGCTTAGATCTGATATGTTTGCTTTTCAAATTCAGCTGTTGGTGAATTCTATTTCCTTCATTCTGGCTTAATCATTTTTTCTGTGTCAATTCATCTCATCTTCCGCAGAAGATGCACAAAATAGAGATATAAATGCTCCTTCAATTAAATTTCTATTTTTTAAAATGACAAAAAGTAATATGAGACAAACAAGAAGAAGCCTTCAAGCCATTTCTAGTTAAGGGGGTTAAAAAAAAAAAAAAAAAAAAGGTTATTTGCAACCTGGCCCCCAGAAAGGGAGCCGTACCTCTCTGATATGATTATTCATTTACTCAAATGGTGAATTTTAATAATCTCTGAAAATGCCAGGTTATCTCAAGTCAGGTCCTCATATTTCAATTTTCTCAAGGGTCTAATTTTTATTTAAAAAAATGTCAATGTACTTATTTTGTCAACTTTTTCTTATMTAATTCAAAGTTAATCTAATAGAAGTCAAATAATGAAATGTATAAATGAGAAAATACTTGACTTTTTTGGACAACATCAAAAACCCCCCTCTCTTCTGCAAGCAAAGAACAAGAGAAAAAAAAAAAAAAAAAATAGAAGTGTTTGCGTCTCTGAAGATGGCAGAAGAAAATAAAGGAAGAGTAGCTCAAGATTTGTTTTCTGAGGATGAAGCATCTCTGATGTAAGCGGCAGAGGAAGTCTCCAGGTTGTTCATAGGTCGCAATTCTGTTTTGTGGCCATTGCTTCTGAAGATCTTGGACATGGCAGGTCTTCAGATCTAGGGAGTGGGTTTGGGGTGGCGTTGTGTGGAGGGGAGAAAAGCCATCGTGCAAACAAATGCTTCTAGCACTGGTGGAGGCTGGTACTGTTCTAGCACGACCAAGGGGAACAAAAAGCAAAGTAGATCATGTGTTAGGGTGGAAGAAGATCCAACGAATCAAGGTTTAAGGGGAATAGAGATAAAAGGTCTATCCAAAATAAAACTTTACGTAAAATGCTCCTGATCAAAATAAGAGTTTAGATATTTTAACACATTCATCATAAGGTAAAAATCTCATTTTATATGAAAAAAATTGATTTTTCTAGGATTTGTCAATAAAATGGCGATATACACCTTGATATCATGATTTCAAGAATTTGCTATTGGTAAAACAAGAATGAATCATCACAAAACTTTAATTTCTGACATTATACTGTTGATGAACGCATTCACCAATATATGTGCACCATAGGTCACCGTGTCTACCACGATGGCCTTCTGTGACAAAAGCCGTATAATGAATTAATAAACAAAAGGCCATTGGATGGACATTCTGTCACGGTGGCCTGCTGTAATGAGCATATTGGGTGAAACCTTTCATCACAGAGGGCCACTATGATAGATATGTCCATCATGGTAGCCTTCTGTGATGAAGCTTGCACACAATATGCTCATCACATCAGGCCACCATGATGGACATACCCATCAYGGTTGCCTGCTATGGTGAACCTAGCACCTAATATGCTCTTTACAGCAGGCCACCGGTGATAAAGCTAGCACCTAATATGCTCACCACAGCTGGCCACCGTGATGGACGTGTCCATAATGGCGGCCTGCTATGATGAGCTAGCACCCAATATGTTCTTTACAGCAGGTCACCGTGCTAGACGTAACCATAATGCTGGCGTTCTGTGATGCACGTATTTCATTAATATAAAAGAGTTTCATTTGTATTAACTTGAATTCAGTAAAAATAATTTTTTTTAATTATATCTTGATTATATATGTTGTGTAGGTTTATCACAGCAGCTCGCCATGGTAGGGATCACATCACGATTGACATACTGTGATGAGCCAAAAGAAATACAATTGCAAATATCGATCTAATGTATAGTACCTTTTTTATGTTTTTACAGTGATGGAATTCATTGTAGACGTAGCTAAGTATTTCAGGGTTATAATCACTAGCTGATGCACGTTGCAGAAAATAGATGAGGGATAGATGCTTTCAATGATGATCATCATGAGCTGTTATCYGAGTCTATTTTTGGACCCTTAACAAGAATAGGAGAATTGAAGGTTAGTAATCAGCTTATTCATGCTGTGATGCTTAGGTGCCTCAGAACACAAAAAAGAATGAAGTATGGTTTCAGTTTGGGGAGAGGAGGTGTAGGTTCGAATTTGAAGAATTTACTCTTATGATTGGCCTACTAGCGATTAGAATCGATGACAAGGGGGACCTAAGAAAAGGGAAGCCAATAATCTATACAAGAAATATTTTAGCAACTGCAAAGAAAACCTCAAAAGTGGTTCTTGATAAATTTTAAAAATGTAAAGATTYGACTGAGAAAAACAAGCTAGAACTTTTAGTGATTTGGATATATGTTTTATATGCCAAGGTCTTGAATACAACCATGAGCTTGTGGTGGTTTTACGTGGTGGATGATTCAATAGTTATGAATGGGGAAGAAAATCATATTAAAAAAACTATTGAGTTATTCAGAAGGGATTACACGGAGGCAATTGAGAAATYCAGAGAAAAGAAAGCATATAAAATCAACTACCGTGAATTTCCTCCATCCATCATGGTATAGACCCTATTGTATTTTTTTTCAAATTCTATTTATGTATTAAATAATATAATACAATTGTATATGACGTGCTTTAGCTTTAATTATTTTTTTGTTTCCTTTCTGCAGATTTGGGCATTCGAAGCCATTCGAGAATTAGACACCAAGTTCAGATTTTGCTTTGGAGAAAGAATTCTGAGAATGCTAAAATGGACTTTAAAGGTAGAGGGCCCAACAACGGACCATGCCTCCATCTCCCAATTTTTTGAAGAGCATAGTTTTAGAATACTTAGGAAATTCGTCCCTACTTCCTCAGAAGCCGAGGAAATTTTTGGCAAAAAATTGTTTCATTCTCTGATGAAGAGTATGAGAACGTGGATGAGAAGGCATCTTCAGGTGCTATAGAGGATTATTTTTTCCCTCCTGAGGCCACATGAAATGAGGCATATACAATTGCTGCTTCCTTGATTCATGATGCCCCCTCACACGTATCCCCCCCTCACTTTGTCCCCCTCTCACAATGAGGGTCTGATCAAGAGGATGCATGTCATATTTGATAGGAGGATAGAGGGGGTTGAGAGTAAAATTGAAGGAGTTGATAGGAGGATTGAGGGGGTTGAGAGGAAATTAAATGTAGTTGAGAAGCACTTAACTGATTAATTGAATCAGTTATAGGTGAGCCTAGATCAGTTTAATTTCATGGTTTGCCTTAAGAGGTGACAAAGAAAGAGAGGAAAGAGAAGGACAGTCTCCTCCCACTATTTCAAAAGAACAAGCCAAGGAAAGTGATTTTTCTTTTTCCAATAATAACTAAGTTTGTTATAATTATAATTTATAAGCAACTTACTCTAATCTATCCTCTACCTATTTTTGTAGCCAAGGTCGATCCCAATAATGATGAAAATGCCTTGAGCTTGATGGTCGTTACAACCCCCATTGTTGTTACTCCTCAAATTGAAGGTCGGCTCCTTTTTATTTTATATTTTTTGATCAGTTTTTAAAGTATCATAATTGCATATAATTTTTTTCTAATCAATGACTTTATCAGGAAATGAAGAGAATTTCAAACTGCCACTCCCTCTCCCACTGAAATGGCAACTAAGATTGCAATAGTGGCAGTTGAAGATGATTCTCCTTGATGTAGAGGAATGCGCAGAAGAGGGATGCCCCTCTGCTGTAGTTTACTTTCATCAATCCTTCAATGAGAAGAAAGTATGAGGAGGTAAAACAATTTGATCCATTTCGAACACTAATTCCCGCAAAAATGGAAGATCTGAAGTCGTGGCTTCAGGATGAAACTATCGGGTATATTTCTATTGTTTAAATTTTGTCATTATTGTCTTGTATACATTTACATTTTAATACTAATAAATGATATGTTTCAGGGGTTCTATTAGCTTTCCTCTGATCGATGTAAATAAAATATTCTCTCAAACCATTATATGAAGGCTGACTATTGGCTTACCGATGATGTAAGTAAGACTAACTTAAACTTATTGAATGTTAAATGTGTAATAGTTGATTACTGATATAAACTAATTTTAATATTGAATGTATAATACAACATGTGGATCTCTCATCATACTACATGAGGGAACGATCGATGAAGTATGTCAACCTTTTTATACAAGACACTGCCATCTTGGCCTCAAGATTTTATCAGTTTATGAAGTATGCGCCTATTGAGAGTCAAAAGGAGTAATATTTAGCTCACATGGAATTCTTCATTTTTGATAAAGTTATCATTAATTATATCCATGGGGAAGCTCCTCAACTCGGCAAGCCATGGAAGGAGTGCAAAATTTTGTACTTGCCAGTTTGGACTCATTCACATTGGATTGCTCTAGAAATAGATATGGATGAGCGCATAACTACTGCTTTTTATAGCGCCCCATGGATAATGCACAAAAAGCATCTCAAGAAGGAGTTGCAATGCTTTGTTGATTTGTTGTCGTGGCTTATTTATGGCAAAGTTAGGGAAGGATATAACCCTACTTTGCCATTCAGACTTAAGTGGCAAACAAGACTGCCTCAATAGAAAAATATGTATTTTTTTCTTACAATATGCAAGTAAGATGGTTATTTATATATTTGTCATATTGAAAGACTAACACTTCATTGAATTTGCAGCAACAATTGCGGCATGTTCACGTTGAAGAACATTGAATTTCGCTTATTCGAACACGACGTAAATATGATTGATTAGAGTGTTATGCTTACATGGAGGCAAAAGATGACAGCTGATATTTTTGYGCAAAAATATGATTCGTAGAATAGGAAAAATACTTGTATGGGATATTCTTTTTGCAGATAGATTATACTAATTTAGATGGTGTATAAGGATATTCTTTTTTTGAGTGTACTTGGATTAGCATATATGTATTTAAAAAAAAAAAGTTGAAAATTGATGTTGTTTTTAGTGTATTGTGTAATTTTAGCTTTTCTTAATTCTAAATTAACTGAAAAATTTGTCTCTTTTCATGCAATTGCAAACATAAAACCCATTAATGCTCATCATAGCATACCACCATGGTAGGAAGTACATCAAGGTGGCCCCTTTGTGATGTGCAAAGGTGGTTAAATGTGGAGTAATGCTCGTCACAGAGGCCCACAGTGGCAGGAAACTTATCACAGTGGCATGCTGTGATAATCAATTTTTTTACTGCTTTTCACGCAAGAATTACTTATCAAAGCAAGCCATCATGGTAGGATGTTCATCACGAAGTCCAGCTATGATGAGCAGAAGTGGTCAAACGTGGAGCAATGCTCATCACAACAGCTCACCGTCACAAGAAACTTATCATGTGGACTGCTGTGGTAAGCTATTCTTCATAAGATTTTAATTTGTTTCAATGTGTATTAATTCTAAATCAATTTAAAAAGTATTTGGTTTAGTAATATTTCCAATTCATGCAAGAATTGGAAATCATAGTAGGCCACCATGGTAGGATGTTCATCACGGTTGGCTTGTTGTGATTTCATATATGGGGATATATCTTGATGCTAAAGATGTCTAGTCCATTATTCAAATTAGTAAAATTTCCAATTCATGCAAGAATATCGCATCACGGTGACACCGATATGATGASCAATTCTTCATTGAATTTTAATTCATTTTAGTCTATATTAATTCTTAATCAACTTAAAAGGTATTTGATTTAGTAAAATTTTCAATTCACGAAATAATATTGCATCCCAGAGGCCAGCCATGGTACACAATGTACCACGGCGGCACCGCTATGATGAGTAATATTTAAGGAAATCATCACTTGTGGTCATTTTTTGTGTATAAAGGATCCTTTATATGTTCCAATCGAATGTTACAATGACACAATTTTTGTTTCTATAAATTTGATTGCCCATATGAYGTGTTACTTCTCTTTCTACTATAGGACAGAGTGAGATAGAATATATTATATATCTCGATGCTAAGATGTATAGATCAAAACTAGTCCATTCATTCCAACTGGTATCTAATTAATTAATAATTCAATTTTAAAGATTGTCACTTTAATAATTTTACTAATATATGGAGTAATGCTCATCACAGTGGCCTATCATGGCAGACAACTTATCCCAGTGGCATGCCGTGATGAGCAATTTTTCACTAAATTTTAATTAATTGTAGTCCATATTAATTCTAAATTAGCTTAAAATATATTCAGTTTAGTAAATTTTTTAATTCAAGCAAGAATTTCACATCACAGCGACCGTTCATGTTAGGAAATATATCACAGTGGCACCGCTATGATAGCAATGTTTAAGAAAAATTATGAGTATGTAATTATAATTTAACTTTTAATTTGAAATGAGTAATTCAGAATTTCTCATCACAGAGGCATGCCGCGACAAACGTTCTATCACGGTTGCCTGTTGTGGTGAGCAATATTTTTCAGTTTGTCGCTTTAGTAATTGATAGATAGAATTGCATACTCAATAAAGCTTTACTCATACAAGTACACACGGTCCACAAGTAATATAGAGTGAAAAAGAGTGTCATTCCATCAGAATTGTTAGTTCAAAAGTGATGGTTCAAATCCCTAATAAAATTAATTGGTTGTTGRTTATCACGAAAATAAAGTAAAATAAATTAAAATTATCTAATCATAATGATTCAAAAATAATCATAGAAATCACAAAATCGATATGATCCAGAGGTTAAAAGTGAGTTAGAGTTAAAAATCCCCTATGTACTAATGTTCAAGAAGTAAAAACATTAATGCTGTTGACGGGTTGTAGCAATGACTTCTAAGTAAATGCTACAACAAAGATTTACCTATAACATCAATGCTGCAGATGGGCTGAGCAATGACTTTTGAGCAAATGCTACAGTAAATGTTCAACTATAATAGAAATACAAATCGAGACAGAAATGACCTCATCATTTCAGTTTGTTGCTCCTTGTTCCTATTTTACTAAGTTGTTCTACTTGTCRAAGTTACTTAGCTTAAGGAAGTTAAATAAAGTTTAAGTCTCATATGATCTTATGGGTGGAATATGAATGTCTCCAATATTCTATGGTATCCCTAAGATATTAAACCTTATCTCAAGATAACCAAACCTATATCTACTCAAGTTTTCCACCTCTTTTACTACCTTTCGGAGTTCAAGAGACTCACACAAATACTATTCATGGCCAGTAAAATAATGAATATAAACAACATATAATCTTGAGTAAAATATTTATAAAGAGCAAACCTTGCTCAAATCATTCAAATAAACATTAAATACATAGGTTCATCAAAACTCTGACTTCTAAGAAATTAGTTCATGTTCTTGGATGAAATGAAATACAAGATGTGAAAGATTTACATATTGAAATATATCTTCAAATAATCATTAAGAGAAGGAAAAACATAGCCTAAAGAGGTTGATGAAATCTAATGGTGAAGGCTTCTTCTTCTTCTTCTTCTTTTTCTTCTTCCAAGCTTGCCTCTTTTTGCTCTCTTTCTCTCTCCTTTTTTCTCTCCTTTTCGGTTCTTTCCTCTGAAATTTGAATCTCCAATTTGTTCTCTGCTTTGTCCCTCTTTTGTCTTCTGAAGCTTCCTTTAAAAGCTTGGCAAAAAGGTATCATAGACAACTTTTTATTTTTTACTTTTGGYTTTTTAACTTTTGCTTTTTGGCTTTTAGGCTTCAAATTTCACTTTCTCCTTTTTCTAATGATGATTTTTCTTTTCTTCCTTGACTTTCTTTCTTTGAAGAAAATATTCTTTTTGGCTCGTGATACTCGGTGCTACAACATTGCATTTTTATGCCATTGCTCTCTATTGTAGCAGCATCGATTAAATCTTCACTTATTCATCAAGTGACATTCTCTTTTACTTATACAATCCTTTTTTTTCCTACAAAATAGAGTGTTTTACGTTAGCAATTACACATGAATTCTATAATTTCACACTATTGCACAAATAAAGTCACTTGGTTGATTCTAAGCAATATTTGAAGTAAAATAGTACAAAGTAGTACTTCATCATATTAAAAAGGGTGAAAACATGTATATAATCACTATTTAGATCAATAATTTTTCACTCACATCAATAATTTTGCTAATATTATGGGGTAATGCTCATTACAGTGTCTCATTGTGGCAGGCAACTTATCACGGTGGCACGATGGGATGCAAAATTTTTCAACAAATTTTAATTAATTTCTATTCATATTAATTTTAAATCAACTTAAAAGGTATTCGATTTAGTAAAATTTTCAATTCAAGTAAGAATTTCACATCATAGCGGTCGTCCATGGTAGGCAATGTATCACGACGGCACTGCTGTGATGAGCAATGTTTAAGAAAAATCATCAGTATATAATTGTAATTCAGTTTTTAATTTGAAATGAGTAAATAAAATAAGTAATTCAAAATGAGTTAAGAATTTCTCATCATAAAGGCTCGCCGTGATAGATGTTCTATCACGATTGCCTGTTGTGATGAGCAATATTTTCAGTTTGTGCTTTAATAATTTTGCTAATATATGGAGTAATGCTCATCATATTGTACCACAGTGACAGGCAACTTATCACGGCGGCATGCTGTGATGTGAAATTCTTAAACAAATTTTAATTAATTTCTATTCATATTAATTCTATATTAGCTTAAAAGGTATTTGGTTTTATAAAATTTTCAATTCAAACAAGAATTTGGCATCACAGCGGTAGTCGTGGTAGGCAATGTGTCACGGTCGCACTACTGTGATGAGCAATATTTAAGAAAAATCATCATTATGTAATTATAATTCTGTTTTTAATTTGAAATGAGTAAATAAAGTGAGTAATTCGAAATGAGTAATTCAGAATTTTTCATCACAAAGGACCGTTGTGACGGACATCTATCACGATTTCCTACTGTGGTGAGCAATATTTTTTAGTTTCTCGATTTAATAATTTTGCTATTATATGGAGGAATGCTCATCGTAGTGTTCCATCGTGCAGGCAACTTATCACGGCAACACGCTTTGTTGTGGAATTATTCAACAAATTTTAATTAATTTCTGTTTATTTTAATTCTAAATCAGCTTTAAAGGTATTCAGTTCAGTAAAATTTCAATTCATATAAGAATTTCTCATCACAGCAACTAGCTATGGTAGGTAATGTATCACGGAGGCACCACTATGATGAGYAATGTTTAAGAAAAATCATCAGTATGTAATTATAATTCAATTTTTAATTCAAAATGAGTAAATAAAATGAGTAATTCAAAATGAGTAAAAATTTCTCATCACAGCGGCCTGTTGTGACAGACATTCTATCATGATGGCCTGTTGTGATGAGCAATCCTTTTCTGTTATATGTTTACATGAACTCTAATTCAATAAGAAAAAGACCACTATTAAACATGATTAGATTTAAGGTGTATATGTACATCACAACATCTAATATGTGATTCTCAAAATTTAAATTCAATACATTTCAAAGTCAATAGATGTCTTCACTTGAAATAGAACAAAATTTATTTACAAGACTAAATAAAGGGTAAATGTCTTCACTTCTCAAGCAAGGGTTTGTACAAGTATTACAGTTGTGCCATTTTTTGGACATCGGCTACACTTAGGGGTCTGTGTCCGTCGCCAATTGATTTTTTTTTTTCATAGTTTCGATGGGCGTCCAGCAGGTCATTTTGTTAGCGGTCGAAGGACCATTTTTGAAACCACTTGTGCTAGAAGTTGCCACTCGTTCTTGTTCGGCAGTGGGTTAATAAACTCCAAATATGCATTTTTCCAACAAAATGTGGCATAAAAGGCAAAACAAAGAGCATATGTGTTTCTACCATCAGCAATTGCATGTGGGCAAGGAAATTTATCAAGATCCAATTGCCTGCAAGTACAAGTATGTTTTTCCAAGTTAACTACATATGATTTCAACTTGTTAATAGCTTGAAATTCAGTTGGTGATATCTTGATTGCATTCCACCCATTTGCCTCAAGATAATTCAAACACATCTTCAGCTCCATATGTGGGATGAGGTGACTAGTGCAATTTCTAGCTGCCTTATTTCTTTCATAATACTATTTCTGCAGTAATTGTCTAATGTACTCAATCAGACTAACTATAGAAAAATCTCGAGCCTCTTTCAACTGAAATTCAAGGATTCTGCATTTCGTTTTTTCATTATATTGTATTGAGTCCCTCTAAAACGTGCTCTACTCCAATAATGCAAATTAGCAGATTCTAAGTACTCTTTGACCCCATCTTTTTTACCACAAAGCACTATTATATAGTCCTTTAACTCTCTTAAAGTATAAGTCTTTGTAGTCCTTTTGAACAGTAATGATAAATCAGCCCTTGAAAATTTAGCGTTCAAGTTATTGCTCAAGTGTCTTATGCAATTCCCATGATGTGCGAGTTGGTAGATATTTCTAAAATGTATTTGGAATGCTTTGCCCACGGTCCGAGATAATGGCTAGTTTCTTCGTATCACCCATTATCTCCTGTGACTAAAGAACCAAGTCCATGAAGCTTCACTCTTCGAGTCAACAACTCCCCATGCAAGTGGACATATTTAGACTRTTTGCATCTTGACAAGTGGCAACAAATAGAGTACCTAGATATCTTGTCATGAATGTACTGCCTATGCAAATGATGGGTCTCATTGACTGATATCCACGTATACTTCGTCCTAGTGCCACAAAAAGGTACATGAATTGAAAATATATGTCAATTTCAATGAATCAGATTGTTGCAAAACATAGTTGTAATAAAATATGACAATACAAGAGATGTACCTAAAATGYATACTGTTGTCAGTTTCAATGGACGTCATTGTGCCAACATTAGCTTGCTCTAAAACGTGACAGTCCGATGACAATTTGGCATAACTATCCTCTAGTGTTCCTCGGAYGAGCCCATAACCAAAATACTTAATAGAATATGCCTTGCTGTAAGTTATAATTATGCCAAACTCTTTACGAACATCATTAATGATGTTTCTTAGTTTGTAAATCCTTATAACATCTTCAAACTTAGAGGCAATGTGAGTTTCGATTACTGAATAGGTAGCATGTCTATGATCTCGGTGGTTAACACTAATGGAGCATGTATGCTGTCTATTGTAAATACAAACTTCAAAAATTTCTGATTCGTTTAACTTTGTAACCCGCAAATGCCACTTACAACTCTTTTCAAGACAAACAACTGCATAAGTAGACTTCTTTGACTTCTTAACTTTAAACTCAAAGTGACACCTCATTGCAAGTCAGTATAACCTCAATATCAAAACTTTTTGATTGGGGATCAATTGTTTTCTTTACAAATCTTCGTATCTTAGTATCCTTAATGATGGCTCAGAGGAAGTTGAACCAAAATCAACCGTTAATTCTTCTATATTCCCACCCGCCACATGAGCGTCTTCAGGAATACACTCTGAATCTATACCATCCCAATATGTTTACATCTCAAACATTGTTGCAATAGGTGCTTCGTTCAAATTGTCTTCAACAATAGGTACTTTGACATCATTTGCAATAGGTGCTGCTTGTGCTTCACTCTCTCCTAAACCATCGTTTTCTTCAATCTCCTCAAATTTTTTCTCCAAGAGTAACACAAAGAGGAAATTCTTTACTAATCGAGAGATACCATTTCAATTTATCATCACAATCAATCTTCATTGGTGATATTGAAAAGTTAGAATTTTTGGCACTATACTTGACATCTCTATATCATTTATCCTAGAATCCATCCCTACTGCCCCTCGAACTACTTCACATAACTCGACATGTGTAATATTTTTTGAAATAAGAACCAAAGCCAAATTTGCTGAACCCACCACGACCTTGTTTCTCAGCAAACTCACCAAAGTAACAAATAGATATCCACAAATTATTGAGGCAGCCATAACTGCAATTCAACAACCTGAGATTAGTATTTACAAAACATTGTTAAATTGATTTGTTCATCACAGAACTCACCATGGTAGAAAGTATATCGCGGTGGCCTGCTGTGATGCAAAATATTTAATGAAATTGTACTAGTTTTAGTTTTTCTTAATTCTACATCAAGTGAAAAAATTTTGTCTAAGAATAAACTAAAATGAAAATTGTAGATGTTCATCACTRCACCAGCCGTGGTAGTTTGGATGAGAAATATTTCATATTAATTATCACAGTAGGCAACTGTGACAGATTGATTCACTGTAAGGAGCAATATTTCATATTAATCATCATAGAAGGCCATCGTGGCAAACATTCTATTACGGTGACCAATTGCAATGAGAAATATTTCATATTTACCATTATAGAAGGCAACCGTGGGAGACATTCTATAACGGTGACATTCTATGATGCAAAAAATATGAAATATTAGCCATCATAGGGGAGAGCTGTGACAAAATATGTGTCACGATGAGCTATTGTTACATATATTGATAGACTAATTTAAGCAATTTCGTCACAGATATTGTTTTGTCCGTACTTATAGGCGGGAAGAAAGCTCTTAACTCATGCTCTATAGAAGAAACAGATTATCATGAATACAAGTTTGGAAATTCGATTTACATATAGTAATAGAGATAAGAACACCTTTTTTCTTGACAATGGTTTAGCTTTTTCTTACTTCGATCTTCAAYGGTAAAATGGGGAAGAAAACTCTTAGTTAAGAGCTTTCAAATGAGTGAAATGGAAAAGAAAGAAAGAAGATCTTGTGCGTATTACTGAGATTTACGTGAGCAAGAGAGAAAAAAATTTGGCATCTTCTCTGTTGATTATAGGCAATTAGGATAACAACAGGGTATCTTGATCATTTAACAAATCTATCGGGATGACATAATTTAATAATTTAACATTAGATGGGTATTTAAGTCATTCAATAATATATTTTAAAATTTTTTTAATAAATAAGGCCTTTTAATAAAGATTATTAAAGGAGGCTCTTTTTTCAAAATACATTTATTGATTAGACTCCTTAACCCACCAACAAAAAAAAAAAAAAAAAAACAATCTCAAAGTGTATGAACCCGGACCTTTCAATGTATGCGTATGTCATCTTSACTTCACATAGTTTAATCTACTGTGGTCTCCTCTCGCCCCTCKCTTACATGTCAATTTCCATGTTCTTGGTGACATCATTTTTGGCTCTTGATCTACACATCCGGTGGCACCAACGGCGTATGTGCACCCCGGCTGTAGAGCTGCCGTCCTTGCAACAAATCAAACTCAGCCAAAATGAACGGGAATTATGATAAGTTACTAGTGTGCCAAATAAATGGTTGGCGTGAATATGGGGTTGATAATATTAAGGTAAAGAGAGGACCATACTTTAGTTTCAAGCCATGAAGAATAGGATGTCAAGGTCAGAATCAGTCATCCTCTGCCATAGGAAGAGTTGAAAGCTTTTGAGAACTGAAACAGTAGAGGGCCCTTGTGGTAGTGGAAGATTCTCGAATTTATTCTTGTGATTCTGTTAAATTGAAGAGGGATTTGAAGATGTTGAGCATGAAGAAGCATGAAGAGAAGATGAAGATGAACCACCATGCGTCAGTTGTTGCTTTCTGACGAATTGCTCTTAAATGATCTTCAACAACAAAGACTGGCGCACCTTGGATTAGATTCGTAAGGAGTAAATTGAATCTTTTTCATCAAAAACAGGCTCTTGATTGAAAATATTAATATATGAGACCCCGCAAAATTTCATGGTATTTTAAGAACCATTTTGACATTCATTCTTACCCCAAATAGGACTGTCTAAATTTGTCTGGCAACTAGTTTTAAGAAATAACTAAMRGGAGACAARTAAGTGACCAATGAAATTACCTTACTGCTTATCTACCAAATCCACAAACCTCAATTCTACGCTCCTTAGGCCAGATGGAAGACTATGTTTCACTAAAAATCAAAGTTCCACTCTCCTTCCGATGTGTCTCAATGATGTTTGTATAACACCATGGAGATTGTTTACTTTGTAGAAACCAAATCCCCCATTAGGCGTTCAGGTTACCAACTAATTAGAACCTCAACCAGCACTAAAGACTAGGCATAACTGGGTATTAGCCCACATTACAAGCCTCACCTTCCTGCAGTTGTTAAGTACCAATTCCGCTGCTCGAAACTCAATCTAGGTAACTTGGGTTCGACTGCCTAGCTACATAACAATTGATTCAGCTGCACCTTCAACCAATTCGAGCAAACGAGAGGGGCGGTTATTGGACCAAAAAATTCGAGGTGCCTTTTCCACCAAGGCTGATCAAGCAGATCACAGGTAAAACTCTTACAATTGAAACCGTGAAGGTTCAAATTGTAAGAAATACAATTCCTGACACAAGCCCCACCCCCCAACCCCCCAAAAACCAAAAAATCGGGCACTCAAATGTGCCGCACAGTTCCAAACCAAATAGCAAACCCAAATTCTCACTCACCAATCTAGTCTTAGCATCAAAATCTAAACTAATACTCAACTCAGCTAACCAAGGTCCAAAATCTTAGCCACAACCTACACATCTTTGGTTGGCATATAGAAATTAACATGCAGAGAGAAAGAGAGACAGAGAGAGAGAAGAGAGGGCGAGAGAAGGAAAAACAATAAACCAAGACTTTAGATGCTTTTCCACTAAAGGTTGAGAGAGGATAAGCACATGGGCAAAGCATCATAAGAACCAACACCAACATCAAATTCAAGCACAGTTACTGGTTTCTTTTTTTCCCTTTTCATCTTGTTTATTTTTCAGGTCCCCAACCACGCTACAGAGAGGGAGAGGAAACAAACTGTCTGGGCAAACTGAAAAGATCTTTCTCTTCAAATGGCGAAGTCCACTCGCGAGAACCACTGGTAGAAGTTTCCGCAGAACCTACACCATCCTGCAACCCTGCAATAGGAACACTATTCCCATTGGACAGAACAGGTCTCATGGCAGAATTGACATCCATTCCTGAAGTAAATGAATCATATTGCCTTGTCTCTCTCAGAGACCACAAGCCACCTGGAGTTGATATAGTATTCCCACGATCCAAAGTCCAGTCAATGTTGGTATAATCGAACTGCGGCATGGAGCTACCTGTATTCCAGTCTACAGGAGACGAAGAACCTGATGAGCCATTAGCTCCTAGCCCAGAGAAAAGCCCCAGAGAGGAAGCTGCAGCAATCGTTGGGGAGGCACTTGTTCGGCTCCATAATCCATTCCCCCGACCTGTTCCAGGAGAGTCCACAGAGCCGCTACTCGACACAAATGGCTGTGGAGGTTGATATGGAAATTGATTGTACAATTGGCTTGCACTCACACTGCTCGGACTAAGACTTCTTGTGCCAGATACTGGAGGCGCAAAGCCATTGGGCTTCAGTGTTTCCACAGTATTAGGATACCAACTTGTGGTTGTCGAGGATGAATTTACACTTGTGCTGGGGACAGGCTTTCCATTAATTGATTGGGGCCGCTGCATCACTATTACTGGTTCTCTGACAGATCCAAGCTGAAGGTTCTTCAGTTCATTCCCAACAGCCACATAATGTGGTTCTGCCTTGGATGGCGGAGGTGAGGACTGCAATGAGGAGGCTAAAGAATAGGAAACAGAAGGATTTGATCCTGCAACTGGCCACCTTTTCTCTGCTCGCATGCCAACTTGCTGTGGTTTAGTACCCCACTCCTTTGATTGAATCCTTTTCAGTGACTGGAGATTCTTGTTTGCAGGATCCATCGCAGACCCTACTGCAACTGCAATTTTTGTGTAATTGAAATCTTTTTCTTCCCTTTTCTGCTGCATGGTAGTTGCCGGAACAGGTTTTGGCTGTGCCCTCATCGAGTTCTGACTAGAAGCAATTGGAAGCTTGCTGTTGCCTACAATAGGAGGATCACCAGTTTCTTCTGGCTTAGGTGGAATAGGAGGAGGGTCCTGCTTCTGTACCCCTAGAGTTTCCTCTGCCTTCTCAAGATCACCCTCACAAGAAACTATTATCCTTTCAACTTCCTGCTTGGAGCACTTGTACCTAAGTTCCATATCTGCAATTCGTGCAAGCTCCTCCGATATGTCAATTTTCAAGTTACTCCCACCATCAAGGTTATGTTCCTTATGCTTATCTGCTTCTTCACCTCCTTCAAAGAGCCAAGCTACAGATTCTTCTACCCTGCCTTCATTTAGAATGAGAGCCATTGTTGCCCGTTCTTGAGAAAATCCCATTGCCACAAGCTGCTGAGCCAGTGCTTCCAGCTTTCTCGACATAAGATAGCCACTGCACCGCTCATGCAATTCTTGAGCCCGCCTCTCCTTCTGACGCTGATGCTTCCTCTCATTCTTTTGACGAATTTTTTCTCGCTTATCATTGTCAGCTCCAGGTACCATCTCCTGCCGAGCAGGTGCATGGGATGCTTTCTCTTTATGATCTTCTGACTCACCAGACCAACTGCCATTGTTAGAAACAGAATCATACTCAGCGCCAGTACCAAAAGAATTCCCACTATGATCATCAGTGTCATCAATATTTCGGAACCGACCATTCACATGAAGAGGAGCAGCGGATGACAATGGTGCTGTCTCAATTGTATGGAATGTTCCCAAAAGTGGATTATATCCACTAGCAGGAATCCCACCTCCTGCATTGACATGGCCTGAAGACTTTGAAGAAGCCTTAGACGGTTCCTTCCCTGACTTCTTGTCCTTAGACTTAGATTTGGATGCTGGAGACATCTCTGAGGCCTCGAATTGTAATTCCTGCACATAGTACAAGAAGATATAGCTTAATGCAGAATACAAGCAAGAGCATCATCAACACAAGTGTGATACAGACAAGAATGCAATTTAAGTGCACAAAAAATATCTTTATTGAGCAAAGAGTACACAAAATTGCATCTAACACACCCCTCAAAATAAAAGTGTAGTTATTATGCAAATATTCCTACCGAAATATTCTTTGGAACTTGAAAATTCAATCTAGGTCACTGAAGATTAAGTGGCAAATAGTTGACGCTAGCTCAAGAAAGGGAAAAAATAAAATACCAAACCTGAACTAAATTTAAAAAAATAGGAAAAATGAGCCAAAGGTTACTCCAGATGCTGACAATTCAATACTATGATGCTGATTAGAAGCAAGATATGAGCACAGAAGAAACAGCCTAGCCTACTACTTTGCCAGAAGCGGCGCAAGATAATCATATATCACCGCAAGATGTCATAGTCTAAGTAGCGTATGATTGTTTCAGACTAATTCTGAATTCTTTTTGCACATGTCTGTATTCAAGTCTTTTCAAGTTTCTCTCATTTGATATAAGTCTTCATAGCTTTTTATTCTATAGATGGGAAGAGTAGTTTCAACCACATTACAATTTCCCCGACAAAGGTTGGACGCCACATTCCTATACGACTTAAATGTGCTATACCGTACAAATCTGTCCAGCAGTATTAACATTTCCTTAAACTAGTTACTCCAAAAGTAACTGCTATATGGGTAGGAAAAATTAGTTTGGAAGAAGTTAATGCTGCCATATAGTTTTATACAAGATAGGATATTTATAAATATAAGAACTTTGTCAAGGGAAACATCAAAGGCGGTGATCTCTTTTACTCCATTTGCAGTAGAAAATAATATCAATGTGAGATATCTGAAAGATTCGACCACAAATATGTGAAAGAGTTGGGGTTATTCCAAAATTATTACCTTATCTTATCCTAGGCAGCCAAAATTTCCAAAATGATTAAAACAATTACCTAATCTAATCCTAGGCAGCCAAACTTTCCAAAATGATCACAAGTACCAAATGGCAATATAAGTTCTCCTTCGCGGCAAAAATCAAACAAAAAGAAAAAAGCATCCCAGTATTTATAACAATAATTTAAAAAATCAACTAGTGTAAACATTCTTTTTTCTTCTTTTCTCATGCCCAAGCCCAAAAAGGGCCTGAAAGCGCAAGACATGCCTGAAGAACCTTTAGATATATATCATGAATGGAGAAAAGAATAAATTCAATAATTAAACAACAATCCCTGCACATATATGTATATGAGCGTTAATGTCCACGGACATGATTAAAGAGAAGAATGCATTAAAAAATCACGTTATCGTAAGGCTAAACAATTAAATAGCATGATCTGTCAATTAATAATCCATGCATAAAAGTCTCCTTCTACAAGAAAATTTTCACATTTACCAACATCAACAACTGAAGAATTCTACCCGGATCAACAACCCCCAATTCTGCCCCCCTCCTCCCATGGAAGATCGATCGAACCAGGTAATTCCACAAAGGCAAAAATAAATCAAAAGCATATATCTTTAACCACGAAACCCTACGGCCGCCCATCATAACAGAAATCTCCAAACACAACATGCAACAAAAAAGAACAAATTCCAAAATTTCACACGCACAGATAAAATAAAAACCCCATCAAGCCATAGATAACAGCCCGATCAGACAGATAGAGACAGAAAGAAAGCGACAGATAGAGGCAGAGGAATTTACCTGTAACGGAAATAAAAGAGAGAAAGAGAGATAGATTAGGTAGAGAGAAAAGGACGGATCGATCGAAGTTGAGTCGGTGACGATGAATGTGAAGGGTTGGGGGTAAAGGGAGATATGGCGGATGCTTTTGGGGGGGGAGAGAGAGAGACGAGAAGAGAAATATAAGAGGAGATGGAGGAAAATGGATATAGAGAGAGAAAGTGAGAGAGACTGGGGATGTGGGTTGGGTAGGAGAGGGAGGAAGGGCGTTTGGGGGTGAGATAGGTAATGCGAGGCTAAAATGAAACTGAATCGATGGAATTAGGGTTTTTCTATTTCAGATTGACTGAATTTTCCCGATTGGGATTTTGCTGAAGAAAATATTGATGTATTATTCTATTGGAATTGGAAGCAGGACATCTGGCAGAGTTACATGAAAAGGATATTAATAAAGAATTATTTGAAATAATAAAAGAAAAAAGAAAAAAAATATGAAAGCGTAACGGAAGTTTGACGTTACACCTCCGACACTTGTTCGAAGGACTCCTACTCTTATAACCTTTTCCTCTTTTTCTTTTTCGGGGGAGATTTTACAAAACTGCTGTCTGATTTTTTTTTTTCGTAAGTTGATTTATGTGTTTTGAGGGAAATTGATTTTTGTTCTGCTGAAAAATTAACAATTTTGTTTTGTAAAAGTTATATGATTTTTTTAAAAGAGCTCGAAATTATGAGTGTGTTTGGCTCTGTCAAAGAAATTATTCATTTTACAACTATGAGGAACTTAATTAAATTCTAGGATGAAGATTTAAAGCCAAATCTAATTCACAGTTGAGCAGTAACTGTGTTATAGCTACCAAAACTATGCCTTTTCAGGAGATGAAAATGACATCTACAAGCTGCAAACAGACCTAAAAGAAGAGTTCGAAGAAAGGAGCTGCAGCAGAGAGGGGAGGAACCTGGACTTAATTATCCGATACACTCTTCCAGTCCAGTGGCCTAGATCTGAATTACTGCTCCTCGTCTACCTATTTCTTGTGTAGAAATCTGATTTCACTACATTGTTTTAGAAATATTTGTGCGTTCTGGTTTTAGGCTCCATTTTGGAATTGAAGTAATCCTCCTTTTTAGCTTATGGTCGGCTAGAGTGCATCCGATCAATTTCTGAAATTTTGAATATGAATAATCAATCAAATTTTATTAGCAATGAATTATTCAGACAGTATTAATTGATTAGACTTTATATGGGTATTATTATTAATGTCTTGTAAATATTTGATATTGTACTTCGATTTTTGTAATCTGTAGGAAGTCAAGATCAAGTTGGTTGAGATGCAATATCATGCGTCAAGTTGTGTTTGGATGGGAACTATTGTATGAACTAAGACTAATCATAGATTATGATATTGTGTGTTGTTTCATTTCAAATTTGGGAGTTATGTATTTGATTCCAAAAGTAGGGGCAAAGTATATAAACATTTACCTTGTTATTTATGATGGATTTATTGATGTTGTGCTAGTATTTGCTTTTGGAATTAATTGTGGATTTATTTGGAATTATAGATGAAATGTTTGAATAATCTTGACATTTTGCTAGTATTTGCTTTTGAAATTATTTGTGGATTTCTTTTTTTTTTTTTTTTGTTTTGGTTCAATAGCAATTATGTTATTGGCGTAAAGGGGTGTCGTTGAATACATTATGTTTGATGCCTTAAGTGTTGATATGTTAGATGGTTTAATAATCAATAATAATTAAGAATTATGAGTTATATTTTATATTGGAGAATGGTCGTGTTTAGGTCTATTCATATTTAGGTTGCTTATAGCTAGTTTATATAGTTTATAAAGGATTAGTTCAATAAATGTTTAGGTAAATGGAACAATGCTTGTGTGTTACAACACACTTGTTTGGAAAAGGATCAGTCATCCTTCATACAAATTATTTGGTCAATTAAAACAACATTTTGATTAAATTTTCTAATTGTAGAATTGAACTATAGAACTACTTCTACATTAGATATTGAATTTGCCCACATAATAGTTGGGAATCCATGTTTAATAAGAGATAAAAATGTCAACCTAGCAGAAGTGCTGAACATACTCTTGTTGTTATTCAAACTTAATTGATTATTGTACATAATAATTGATTAAGTTACTCATTGCTATATTGAGAAATGATGAATTTGCCCATCCAATTACAATTCTTCATCGTGTTTTCAATCCATTTGCTTTCCCCAAAAAAAAAAAAGAAAAAAAGAAAAAATTGAATAGTTGTATTTTTGTTATAGAAATAACTTCTGCAATGAAGAAATAGTAATATTTTTCCTCACTGAATCCAAAAAATAATATATATGAAATCCAAAATTTTTTAGTTTTTCATATTTCCAAATGAATCTAAGAAATTTTACAATTGTTAAGTCAACGTGGGCTCCGAATATTCTAGTATAAGTTTCCTTTACATTTCTATGCTACATCAATCGAAGCATGACTTATAAAGATTCCAAAATGGTGAAGAAGAGGTGTTGGAAGGCTTAAAAGATATATACACGTCATACTCTGATTTATGCTAGAGAGTGTGTAATAAAGATTGTAGCAGAAAAATGTAGTAGAAGATCTCCCATTCTACATGTGAACTATCAAATACTTGGTTTTATTTGAAAATATGTTTGTTTTGTGGCTTTTGAACTTAGCAAATTTTCTTGGTTATAATGCAGAAACTGTTTGTTTTAATTATTTTTACTACAAAAAAATAACTGATCTGGATGGCTAAAAATGTGTAGCTAAGACGACATGAAACTGGGTTCAATGGATCGAAGGAAAGCAGTTAATGGAGTGCCTTAGTAGAATCACTACAAAGTCGTCGACCAAATTCATAAATCAACTAGTACAACCTGAGAGCCGACGATTCCCAGCAAATACTCTTTGCTTCCAGTCGAATTTCTTGGATAAAATAAGCACCATCAGKTTGATCGACTGAGAAGGTAAAATTTTCATAAATCGAGCATTAGTCTAGGTTTAAGGCCAATACAAAACCCATTAACATGATTTCAGGGTCATGAAGAGAGAAGTCAAGGATCTACACATCATGACTTCATAGGGAACATAGCAGGATTTATAAATGTTTTAGGAAGGTAAATGGAAGAGAAGAAGGCATGGGACATGGGACATGATCCTCAATCCAATCAATCAAACCTCAACTTTTGAACTCTGAATTTCTTCAACTTTGAAGCTCCTATGGATAGCKCTTTACAATTTATTGACCAGCATTCACGCCTTTAAATACCTTGCATGCTACTTATTTCCGGCTTTTCGCAATTTTTCCAGCCTTGTTTCTAGTTGAAGGTAGGCGAATATTCAAGTTGTAATTTAGCTTAGGTTGTCCATTAGCACATTCTCAATATAAAAACTTCGGATAAATTTTGACTTCACTCCTATTCATTAGCTTCACTTTCAAATTGGGGTTCTCTTTAGGTACTTCAATGATCTATACTTAAATAAAAAGATTTACAGGTTTAGTAACTTCATCAATTAGCGTGTCGGACTTTAGACTTATTATTTTTACTCAGTTGGACCGATTAACTCTTAGCTGAGGCCTAACTGATCCAATTTCTTAGACAGTAGGGCCGATCTGATTGATACCCATAGCAAATAGGCAGAAAAACATTTTGAGCCTAAAAGTTATGCAATGAAGACAAATATTTCCAACTAATAAAATTTTCCACAATTCTCATTAAAAACCAAAAAGGAGCACTGCTCTGGACAATAAAACAAAAACATATATTAATCGTTTATTCATGGACTCAAACGAGTATTCAAGCTTCTTTATTTGCTTGCATTTGAGAACACTTCAATTGATATTAATTGTCATGGACTTAATCAGTCATTCAAGCTCCTTTATTTGTTCATGTTTGCTTTTGAAACATTTTAATCAATTATATTATCGTTCATTTATTGATTTAATAGATTATTCAAGCTTCTTTTTTTTTTTGTTTTAGAGTTCAGGTTGAAAAATTTTAATCAGCGAGTCTTATGAATAAATTATAATTCATGTCGAAGTTTTTAAAGTTTTCCAGTCATATCAAGATTGCATTTATTTTGTATAGGAAAGTTCAGAGTTTGTTGGAATTTATTTTATTTTTCTTTCTTTCTTTTATATTTACCATGAGTATGGGTTGAATCCAAACTCAGCCTCATTCTCACATTTGAGTATGAGTTGACTTCGGGTTTGAGTTGACTTTGGGTTTAAGTTTCCTAATCCCATGCAAGATGAGCTTGGGCATAGCAATAGCAATCGAGTTGACCAATCCTCGTCCAGCCCGACAGAAACCATCTAAGACGCAGATTGCAGACCGTCTAAGTTACTGTAGCACTTCGACTAGAGGTGAGTGGTTCTGAGTGTTGGGCCTATTCAACAAATTCTTGCCCACTAGCCTGGAGGGTTGAAATCGAGCATGACTCTGAATCGATWTTCAGACCAGCCTTGCAGGCCAGTCATTTGTGAACTACACATGGGYTAGGGGTAATAAAATTGGGTAATGGAAATGGACGGGAATGATTTATTTTTTTGGTTCTAGGTGTAAAGAATGGGAATAAAATAAGTCAATCCTTACAATAATCTATTCCCCTCTAACCCACAGTAATAATTGATTGCCCAATACGCATCAATCTAGGGATTTTTGCCAGCTTGGGCTTAAATTGAGAATCAACATTGCCAATGGACGAGTTTTTGAAACACTGGAAAAAATGGTCGCAACGCATTCACGGAATGCATTGGTCTAAAAAAGGACTGCAGTCAGTGAATGTGTTGTGCTTTTGGGCATTGAAATTGAGTTGTCTATGAGTTGGCTTCAAATTTGCATCAAAAACTTCAAAAGATTCAATTTAAGTTTCAGAAGAGGATATGTTGGGTAGAAAATAATCTTATTTCTATGAACACACATAGCGACTTAAGAAGAGGATGTTCTCTAGCTACGAGCGACTATGTTGTTGTCCCCCTTGGATCATAGAAATAAAAAAGCTCAAATATACTGTTGTTTCATGAGATTTCACCAATTGCTAAAATGCCCACGGGTTGGCTCCAAAACATAGCATATTGAAGACTAGAATGAAGCAGCATAAGCATGTGGTGTTGATGGAAATTTCAATATAAGATTCAATTGAATCTTCTTTCAAGTTTTTTATGCAAATTTGATGTAATACCCGAAATTTTTTCTTTATTAATTTTTGTTTGATCGTATGAAATTGTGTGCCAACTAGAGTTAAAAATTTTATATGTGATTAATATTTTGAATTTGCACGTTTAATAAGTATGAAAATATAGTGTTTGTCGAATTGGAGTCCTTGGTGGGTTAAAGGCTCGACTTGCGGGCCTATTCATTTCTCGATCGGAAGTTAGACTTTTTAATTTAAGGATATGGGTTAATTATGGATGGGCAGGCCCGAAGGGTTTAGGTTACAGCCCAAATTATAAAATTAAAAAAAGAGAGAAAATATTAAAAAAGAAAAAAAGAGAAGAAAACCTAAAACACTATTCTTCTTCCTCCCCGAAACCCTAAGTCGTCGCCGCTGCCGCCGTCGCTGCAGTTTCTTATTTCTCTCTGGCAGCCGCTACATTCCTTCTTCTCTCTCTCTTTTTTTTTTTCTACCCGACGCAGCTTCATTGTCGGAATTCCAGAGCTATCGTACAGATTTGATCTTCCCTGGCGACACGGTTCCGACATCGGACTTGCGCGTCACCCGCGTAAGGGTCTACTGCCCAGAACCGAAGCTCGCTGGTCCTGTTGCTACCTGGCGAGAGCTCCATGACGTCATCTGTGAGGGTCGCTCAGTGGCTCGTGAATGTCTGACCAGGAGGATCCGTGCACCCGGTAGGAGATCGCCTAGATCTGGACCAGTCTCCCGGATTTGCCGTCGATTTCTTCTGCCTACCGTGCTGCTGTTGGAGCTGCAAATCACTGCCGCATCCCTACTAGCATCACTCGCCGGCTGTCCGTTGTCGCACTTCCCAGATCTGCCTTCATCTTCTTCTTCTTTTGCTTCTCTGCTCAACGGTTTCGCCAGGACAAAGGAAGGACAGTGTTCGGCCGTTCAACGTAGCGGAGCCCGTCCGGATCTATTTTCTTCTTGGCTAGATCTAGAACCCCTTGTTGCTGGCTATCACCTCTGCTCTCTGTCTTTGCCGCTGGATGCTGTCGCTGCGAATCTACCATCTGTTGCCGAGATCACGATTCGCTGTGGACCAGAATTCTATTGCTGCGCGGTCATTTAGCAAAGGCAGCCAGCGCCCAACAAGTGTCCAGCAGCAGTGCCCACTGCCCACTGCCCAYTGCCAGGAGACCAGTGCCCAGCGCCCAACTCCTAGCGCTCAGGCGCCCAGGGGTCTAGATGCCCAGATGCCTAGGCGACCAGGGCTGTTGCGCGCGCCGCTAGAGCACACGCCCGAGAATCCTATACAACTCCCGTGACACTTGGACCTTGTGAACTTAAAGGTGAAAATGTTATCATTTGATATTGGAATTTATGACTTGCATAAAATTATGTCCTAAAGTGAATTGGTGGGAGAACATAGATCAGGTTTAATACACGAGTTAAGGAGTTTGAATTATACCCTTAAAAACGTGATAATTGGTAATATGAGAACGAAGTATGGATTTATAATTGACAAATGACATTCTTGGGTTAAATACTGAATATCTAAGTTGGGACAATCGAACTAAATAGACTTTCTTTTTGTAATCAAAATTATGTCATTTCGAGTGCCTTAACGTTGAGAACAGTCGAAGGATTTCACTTCGCGATTCAAATAAGAAACCTTTAACGTAAAGGACTCCGGACAAGTAAATTCTAACATTTCATTAACGCTTATGAATGGATGTTTTTGAATTTTCTTAGATAGTTTAATGTGTTGTATATGGATTTTATACAAGTAAAGCCCCATACTGCCTATCTCTTTTGTTGTGTGTTATGTGGTGGCGGTATGAGATTGTATTATGAGATGTGTTAATTGTGTGAAATGTTTTCACGTGTTTCATATCTAGTACCGTTTTTATGGAATGGTATGTTAAATACAGTTGTATGGATTTCATGTCATGGGCATGTAGCTAGTGTTCTACATCATTCCTGGCATGAGTCATTCATACATTTAGAATATGAATGGTTTAGGAAATAAAATTTTAAAGGGAAATATATTTTATAAATTGTAACATGTTCAGGAAAATGTTAAAGTTTTTGAAAAGGAGTGTAACCTAACCATGAAAGATGTGAGTGGGAAATGGGGTGCGGGGGACCGGCGCACCCAAGAGGGTAGGGAAGAATGTAATGTTCACCTTTTTGGAGGTGAAAAGATGGAAGCAAAAGAAATGTGATGTTAGCCGTTTTACGGTTCTACCGGTAAGAATGTAATCGGGTTCCAAATGATAATAGACCACTGTAGAGCTTAATGGCTAAGCGTTACACTCAGTGAGCTCACAAATGTAATGAAATGAAATGTCTTACAAGTTATACATTTTGAAAGGAAGGATTTTATAAAAAGGTTATGAAATGGAAATGTTTAGAAAGTTTTCATTAAAAATGTGAAGTTTTATAATTCATGACATATAGGGCATATTTATGCATTCATGCATGAGATTTGCTTACTGGGCTTTTTAGCTCATTCCATTTCTTTTATTTTGCATTTCAAATGATGTATAGCCAGATGGTGCGAGGAGGTTGCTTGAGAGCAAACCATGATACCATGAAGCATGTTTTAAATAAATTTTACAGATTAAGATAGTTGTTCACTAGAATGATTTTTGCTAATCCTTAAGTTATTTCTTGTTTGGTTTGGCTACTTGTGTTTTAAAATTCTTTTGGGTTTCCGAAACTTCAGTTTGAATAAATTGAGTTTAAATGGGTGGTTATTGAAGGTGCAGAGGAAACTCTGTTGGATTTTTATAAAATCTTCGACAAGGGTTAAGATTTTTTTTTTTTATTATAGTAGTTGATTGTTTTACGAGTAGGGTAATGTAATACTCTCGGCCTAGGACAGTTCCTAATCTGGGGGTGTTACATTTGAAGTCATCATCTATTGTGGTATGGTCTTTCTTCTTCCAAGTTCTAACTATAAACCCTACCATGTATGTTGTAGAGTTGAGCTCTAACAGATTCAGACCTCCACATCTTTGCTGGCTAAGCTTGACTTTAAACTTTTGTTAGATAAATAAGACTTATCACTTTATTGTTGTTTTGTTAATAATGCCCTTATATATAGGGATTGGTTCAAGTGTGAATTATTATTTAGCAAGTTCCCCATGTATTTAGGTCATGTTAACATGGTTGATATTTTGATTAATTCTTGTTTATTAAGAGTGGTATAAGACCACAGCTTATCCATTTAATAAGATAGGCTTCAAACTCCCAAATTYCGAGAATTTTATGTGTGGAGTTTCTTAGTTTCTAACAAAGTGGTATCAAAGCTTTACCACGAGGCCTGATTGAGAGTGATAGAAATAGCAGATTTCTTAGTAAGAGAAAAAGAGAATGAGAGCCAAAAAAGGAGTAAGTGAGAATAGCAGCTGAGGGGAGTTTTGTGCAGCTAGCGACCCCAAAATTCGATGCTACTATGGTCATTGGGCTATGTTGATGGAAAACTTCTTACGTTCAAAGGAGTATCGGCAATTGAATGAAAAGGGAGTCACAGTACCAAAGGATGAAGCTATATTAACAGAAGCTCAACACGAGACAATTGAGGATATGAAGGTGAAGAATTTCAATTTGAAGAATTATCTCTTCCAGGCCATTGACCATACAGTCATGGAAACTATCCTCAACATAGAGACAACCAAGCATATATGGGATTCCATGAAACAAAAATATCAACGCTCTAATAGAGTCAAGCGAGCACAGCTTCAGGCCCTTTGGAGAGAATTTGAAGTGTTGTAGATGAAARAAGTGAGAAAGTAGATGAATACTTCGTTCAAATTCTCACAATTGCAAACAAAATGAAAATACATGGCAAGAAGATAGAGCAGGTGGTGATCATCAAGAAAATTCTGAGGTCTATGACCACAAAGTTCGACTATGTGGTATGTTCTGTTGAAGAATCTAACAATTTCGATACTTTGAGAATAGATAAATTTGCAGAGCAGTCTATTAGTTCATGAGCAAAGGATGTATAGGCATGGGAATGAAGAACAAGCTCTAAAAGTCACTTATGAAAAGAGGTTTGGAACCAGAGGTAGAGGTTGAGGCTTTGCTTGAGAAAGAGGTAGAGGAAAGGGAAGATAACCACTTAACAAGACAACAGTAGAGTGCTACAAGTGTCGCAAGCTAGACATTTTCAATATGAATGTCCTACTTAGGAAAAAGGTTTGAATTATACTGAACTTGATGAAGAACAAGAGACATTGTTAATGTCCTATGTGAAGCCACTAATTTCACACAAGAGGAAGTATGGATTCTTGGCTCTAGCTGTAACAACCACGTGTACAGTAACAAACAATGGTTTCTCAACCTAGATGAAACTTTTAGATAAGTTGTAAAGCTTGGCAACTATTGGAAGACGGCAGTAATGGGGAGAGGATGCATCAAAATGCAAGTTAATGGAGTAATTCAGGTGATTAGTGAGGTATTTTATATTCTTGAGTTAAAAAATAACTTGTTGTATCAATCAATTGCAAGAAAAGGGCTTCGACATTCTAATTCAACATGGAGAGCATAGAATATATCATTCTTCAAAAGGATTGATTATGCAAATCACAATGTCTTCTAATAGAATGTTCATGGTACTTGCTGCTGTACAAACTCAAGATCCAACCTATTTCCAAGTCGCATCAAAAGACAAAACTCATCTATGGCACGATGGGTTGGCCATCTAAGTTTGAAAGGTCTTAGAATCTTGTCCTGCAAGAACTTAGTGAAGGGCCTACCTCTTCTCAAGGCCTCTTCAAAATTGTGCACGAAAGCATCATCGAGACCCTATCCTAATGAAAAGCTTATGGAGAGCCTCTCAGAAACTTCAACTTGTGCATGCTCATATTTGTGGTCCTATCAGCAAAAAGCGGTACTTAATCACATTTATAGATGATTATGGTAGAAAATTATGGATATATTTCTTGAATCTCAAGTCAGAAGATTTTGTCACATTTCAAAATTTCAAAAATCTGGTAGAAAAAGAAACTGGAAATTTTATATGTTATCGTCTTACTGATAAAGGTCTGGAATTCAACAAGATTTGTAGCTCTAATGGAATTAGCAGACAACTCACTGTAGCCTATACTCCACAACAGAATGGGGTTGTAGAGAGGAAAAACTAAACCATTATGAATATGGTCCGTTGCATGTTGACAGAGAAAATGTTTCAAAATAATTTTGGCCTGAGGCTGTCAATTGAGCAATCCATGTTTTTAATCAGTGTCTCATATTGGCTATGAAAGACATGACTCATGAGGAAGCATGGTATGGATTTAACCCTTCTGTTGATCATTTTAGGGTGTTTGGTTGCATTGTCCATGTCTATATTCCAAACAACAAAAGGCAGAAGCTCGATAATAGGAGTTTCAAGTGTGCTTTCTTAGGCTTAAGTGAAAAATCAAAAGCTTATAGATTCTATGATCTTGTGTCGAAAAAAATTGTGATAAGTACGGACGTGGTGTTTAAGGAAGAAGAGGAGTGGAATTGGGGTAAAATTGTTGAAGGTGTCAACGGTGATGTTCTCAAGTCCATATGAAAATGAATATAAAGACGAAATAGAGGAGTGTAAGGAAGGAGATGATGGAGATGATGGTAACCACAACATATTAGAGTAAGGTTAGTTCTATTGCATTACTAGATGAGCCAACTGAAGATCATTTATTGAGTCCTGTTCAAGTAAGGATAAAAAGAGAATCATCATGGATGAAGGATTATGTAAGTGGTGCGGGGTTGTCTGATGAGGAAGAGATGCACAACCTTGTAATGTTTACGTTATCTGATGATCCCATCTCCTTTGAAGAAGCTATCAAAAGTTCAAAATGAAGAGAGGCCATGGGTTTAGAGATCAAAGAAACCGAAAAGAATCAAACCTGGGAGTTCACTACATTACCTGGTTGGGCTAAGAAGATAGGAGTCAAGTGAATATTCAAAACTAAGTTGAATGAAAATGGGGAGGTTGATATATTTAAAGCTCAACTTGTGGCAAAAGGATGCCCTCAATGACTTGGTATAGACTATACGGAGGTGTTTGCTCCAGTTGCTCATTGGGATACCATCAAAATGATTCTTGTTATTGCACTCACAATGAATGGAATGTGTACTAGCTTGATGTGAAAAGCATTTTCTTTCGTGACGAATTGAATGAGGTAATATTCATTGAGACTTCGAGATTATGAGAAGAAGGGTGAAGAAGATAAAGTATACAGATTGAAGAAGGCTTCATATAGGCTTAAACAAGCTCCTCAAGCTTGGTATAACAAAATTTAGTCCTACTTTGTCAATGCGGGGTTTGAAAGATGTTCTTGTGATCACACTTTATTTGTAAGATCAGATGAAGGAGGAAGATTTCTTGTGGTTAGTTTGTACATGGATGATTTTATTTTTACGGGAAATGATAAGGCTATGTTTGGGAGATTTAGTGACTATGAAGAAGGAACTTGATATGTTTGATCTTGGAAAAATGAAGTATTTTCTTGGTGTTGAAGTAGTGTAAAACCCTAGGAATTGTCGTATATCAGAAAAAGTATGCTAAAGAAGTTTTAGAGAGGTTTGGGATAGAGCACTACAATCTTGTAATGAATCTAGTTGTCACTGGGGTCAAACTTGTGAAGGATGAAAGTGGTACTAGTGTTGATGCCTCGACTTATAAGCAAATGGTGGGTAGTCTCATGTATTTGACTGCCACAAGACTAGACTTGATGTATGTGGTAAATTTGATTAGTTGATTCATGGAGAAGCCTATTGAATTACACCAACAAGTTGACTTAAAAAGGGACTGTTGAGTTGGGGATTCTTTACAAGAAAAAAGGAAAAGAAAGCTTGTGGGCATATTCAGACATTGACTATGCAGGAGACATGTGGATGATAGAAAGAGGAATTGTAATACCCGAGATTTCTTTTTATGAATTTTTGTTTGATCGTGCAAATTTGTGAGCCAACTAGGGTTGGATAAATTTCTATGTGGTTGTTATTTCAATAAGTATAGAACTATCGTAGGTCCTTGGTTAGTTAGAGGCTCGACTTGTGGGCCTATTTATTTCTCAATTTGGAAACTAGATTTTTATCGAAAGAAAGGCCCGTTGAATTTAATTTAATGAATTGGATTAGTTATGGATGGGAAGGCCCGAAAGATTTGGGTTTAGGCCCAAGTAAAAAAAAAAAGCAAAAAAAAAAACAAGAGAGAAGAAACCCTAAGTCTTTTTCTTCCTCYCTATTATGCCGCCGCCGTCCTTACAACCACTACCACTCCTCCTCGCCGATCATCGCCGTCCTCCCCTTTCTTTCTTTYTGGCAACCGCTGTGTTTCTTTTTCTCCTTTTGCCTGCCCGATGCCGCTCGTCATGGCCTTTTCTTGCTCTTTCTCCTCTCGCCCTCTTCTCTTCCCTTTTCCCACTGCCGACACTTAAAGTGGCCACTACTCATCACTGCTTGCTATCGGTAGGCTRCTTGCCGCACCAGAGTTCCCTGCTAGATCCGTCCCTTCCCCTACAGTGCTCGAAAGGTGCCGCTCGCAGCACATATCGCCAGTGCTCGATTCTCGGAGCCGCAACCAAATCTRCTCGCATTAGATCTATAATTGCTCGGAGAAGCACTGCAATGTGACCCCCACAGCCAAGCCTCACTCCTCGCTATTATGTGTCGTCCATCCTCGGCTACTACTCGCCGCGGCGGGTTGCTGCATGCCAGAGGCAAGCGACCCGCATCTACGGAAGTCCATAGCTGCTCGAGACGAAGCGCTTCGCCCATATCTGCCTTCATCTTCTTCTTGTTCTCTTTCTTCTTCTCTGCTCGATCGGAGTTGCCATAACAGCGCTCAGAATCGCGATTGCTCGAGGAAGCCTTTCCATGCACCACTTGCTGCTTGGCTGTCACCGCTGCTATCTGTCTTGCTGCTGTTGCTCGCTCGATCTACTTGGCAGGTCCACGCGCTGCTGCTTGCCAAATCCGTGCGCTATTGCTGCTCTCTAGATTCGTCAAGTCCGACCAGACCTTGTGCCATTGCTGTTCTACTTGTTGTCGGAGTTCGCTGGAAAAACTGAGTCCTTGCTGGCTGTTTGCCAGTTTCCAAAACAGCAAGGCCTAGGTGCCCAGGGCCCAGGCGCCCAAATGCCCAGGCAACTAGGGCTGTTGTGCGCGCGCAGCTAGAGCACATGCCCAAGAATCCAATACCATTTCCACGACACTTGGATTTTATGGACTTAAAAGATGAAAAAATTATTAATTGATATTGAAATTTATGACCTATGAAATTATATTCTAAAGTAAAATTGGTGGGAGAATATAGATAGGTCTAATACCCAAGCTAAGGAGCTTAAATTGTACCATTAAAAGACGTGATAATTGGTAATGTGGGAATTAAGAATTGATTAATAGTTGGCAATTGACAATGTTGGAATAAACACTGAATATCTAAGTTGGGACATCGTACTAAATGGCTTTCCTTTTGTAATTAAAATAGGTTGTTTTGAGTGCCTTAACTTTGAGAACAGTCGAGGGATTTCACTTCGCGATTCAAATAAGAAACCTTTAACGTAAAGTACTCCGGGTAAGTAAATTCTCACGTTTCATTAATGTGTATGAATGAATGTATCTGAATTCCTTTAGGTGGATTAATATGTTGTATATAAGATTCTATGCAAGTAAACCCCTATACCGACCTATCTCTTTTGTTGTGTGTTATATGGTGGCGGTATGGGATTATGTTATGAAATGTGTTGATGGTATGTAATGTTTTTACGTGTCATATCTTGTACCATTATTATGTTGAATGGCATGTTAATTACGGTTGTATGCATTTCATGTCATGGGCATGTAGTTAGTGTTCTACATCATTCATGGCCTGAGCCATTCATACATTGAAAAAGTGAATGATTTAGGAAATGAAATTTTAAAAAGGAATGTATTTTATAAATTGTAGCGTGTTCCGGGAAATATTAAAGTTTTTCGAGAGAAGCGTAAACCTAGCCATGAAAAATGTGAGTGGAAAATTGGGCATGAGAGACCGGCGCACCTGAACCGACCCTTTGGGAGGGAGGTAATGATTCACCTCTGGGAGGTGAAGAGATGAAAGGAAAAGTAAAGGAATGTTAACCACTTTGCGGTTCTATCGGTGGAAATATAATCGGGTGTTCCAAAGAACAAATGGCCCACTGCAGCTTAATGGCTAAGCATCCCACTCAGTGAGCTCACGAATGTAATGAAATGGAAAGTTTTTTACAAAGTTCTTAAATTTTGAATGAAAATATTTTATGGAAAGGTTATAAAAGAAAATGATTTGAAAGTTTTCATTGAGAAAGTGAGATTTTATAATTCATGGCATGTAGGGGATATTCACGCATTCATGCATGAGATTTACTTACTGGGCTTTATAGTTCATTCTATTTCTTTACATTTCAGATGATGTGTAGCCAGATGGTGCGAGGAGGTCGTTGTGGACAAACCAAGATACCCTGAAGTATACTCTAAATAAATTTTAAGAATTAAGATAGTAGTTGACTATTTCTTATTTGGTTTAGCTAATTGTGTTTTAAATTCGTTCGGGTTCTTCAAATTTTAGTTTGAATAATTATTGGGTTGGTAAGAGATTGGTTGGAGCATATTACTTTTGACATTGGATGTTTATTTAGGTTGGAGTGTATGTTGTGAATGGATGTTTGAAAATGTTGAGAACTTTATGAATATATGCAAGGGGTAGTTATGGAAATTATAGAGGAAACTCTTTCGGATTTTTATAAAATCTTTGACAAGGGTTAAGACTTCTTTTTTTCCTATAGTAGTTGATTGTTCTATGAGTAAGGTAATGTAGTATTTTCAGCTTAGGACAGTTCCTAATTTGGAGCTGTTATAGGAATTCATGTTATGTTTTATTATTAAGCTTAGGAGCTCTGGCTTGGTCCTCGAAGAAACAACCTGTTGTCACACTTTCCACCACTGAGGCGAAGTACATAGTTGTAGCTTCTTGTGCTTGTCAAGGTGTGTGGATGCAAAGGATACTCGAGAAGCTTGGTGACAAACAAAGTAAGTGTACTATTGTTTATTGCAATAATAGTTCAACTATCAAGCTTTTCAAGAATCCAACTGTGCATGGTAGAAGTAAGAAAATCTATTCCATTTTCTTCTTGATCTAACAAGAGATGAAGTTATTCAGTTAGTGCATTGTAGTTCAAAAGATCATATTGCTGCTAAGCCATTGAAATTGGAAGTTTTCTTAAAGATGAGAGCTACTTCAAATATGCTTAGCACCAAGAGTAAACTGACTACAAATCTATAGATCAGTTTAAGAGAGGATTTGTTGGAGCTTTAGATAACTAAGACTTATCACTTTATTGTTGTTTTGTTAATAATGCCCTGATTTATAGGGATCAATTTAGGTTTGAATTATCATTCAGCAAGTTCTCCATGTATTTAGGTTATGTTAACATGGTTGATATTCTATAATTCTTGTTTTGTAAGGCTGGTACAAAGCCACATTTTGTCCATTCAATAAGATAGGCTTCAAACTCCCAAATTCTATGATTTGTTTGTGCAGATTTTCTTAGTTTTCATCATTGTCTTCTTCTCTTTTTTTCCAATGCCACATTTCACATTTTAGTAGAACTGAAAATGTCAAATTTTAAAGCTTTGATTAATTCCAACAAATTTTCCAAAGACATGATGTATTCATTGAATGCGTTCCTTTTTTGAGCTAATGCATTTATACTCATTTTTGCCAATGTTTCAAAAGTCCATTCACTAGCAGTGTTGATTCTTAGTTTAAGCCCAAAATGCCTAAAACCCCATAAATCAATTCTATTCATCCTTACTGAAGTGCTCAAATTTTGTTCCTTTCTTGTTCTTGCTTTCGTTCAAACAATCACTTTTTCTGCCAAAATAGATAAAATTCAGCCTCTAACCGTTATGAATTCAATTGAATCTTGTTAATCATGCCATTCTTAGGATAATTATGAATTTACACAAGAAAGTTGTAATACCTAAGTTATGAAAATCTAAACCTAGGGATGTTATCGTTTACTCCACTTGAAATAAGATAAATATGATAGATAAGTTTTATCTTTATAAAAGAAAGATTTATTCCCTAATAATTAATTCCAAAAGTAAAAATCCCAAGATAAACCATTCATCAAAAGTGTATATCTTTGTCAAAAATTCAAATACTTTTAAAATAATCAAAATCCATAATAGAGTAAAGAAGATCCGCTTGAATCTAATGTTTACTAAACATTAAAATGTTATAAACTAAATTATTGAAAACGCATGCTATATGAGTTCGAGTCTGCCCTAAATGATCTCCTCGAACCACCTAGTTATCCTCACTTGAAATATAAAATTAGGGAACAGGGTGAACTAAAGCTTAATAAGCAAACTCTATACATAAATGCTTATGCATTATCTATAAAATCTTTCGAAAACAGTATCCCCTTCGCTTTAACATTTTGAAGTTAACTTTCAATTTCTGCCCTGAGCTCATTTGATGTATCGCTTTACCATTAAGCTCTGCAGTAGGTAATTATTGTTTAGAATCAAATTATTTCTATTGGTAGCACTGCAAAGCAGTTAACTTTACTTTAACATTCACATTGACATTCACCTCMCAAAGAGGTTAACATTAATTTCATTTTCACTCTATAAAAAGGGTTGGATTGGATGAGCTGATCTCCTGCACTCTTTTTTCTACTCTCATCTTTCATGGCTTAGTTACACACTCTTTTCTTTCCTAAAATTAGGAATTCAAATGATGAGAAAGCAGCATTTTCCAAACTCTAACTTTTAAAACATTTGCCTTATTAGATTCATGAACATGCAACATACTAAGATGATGCAATATAATGATTAAATATACATGCATGAATATTGACCATATATTGATCACATAATTTAGAGATCTGACATGTGAATAAGTAGAAGTTCACATACTTGAAAATCAACCTTAAAATCAAACTCAATTCACAATAGAAGTTCAACATAAATGAGAATGGTTGGGGGGGCGAGGGAGGGAAGAGTTTACTTACCTAAAATACTTAACAGATTTAATTTACTTTAACAGGATGCGAAGTGTCTTGGCTGCTCCACAATATCAATGTGCAAAACATCCTAGTTCTATTACAAAGAAAATATTTTAAAACAAACATTCTTGAGATTTACCACTTCAAGTTTAAACCGTCGACTCCTATGAAAACAAGCATAAATCACAACTCAAGGCACGAAATTATGCAATTCCAACTTTATGAGTTAGATGACTCATGGGAAAGAATTATCAATCAAAATCATATTAAAATTCAAATTATAAAACTCTCAAAACTGTTTAGAATTCACCAATAGAAACTGTAAACCATCTTTCTTTTTCTGTTCGAACAATAATTGTTTAAAAATTAATTTGGAATAGGAAACAATGTCAGAAAATTATAAAATTTACATAGAATGTCGAAAACTCTTAAATGTTCATCATATTTAAAAAATGAGGTAAAAAAGACGTCATCTGAATCTGTGAATTCTTGCTAAAAGTTTCATAAAAACTCCTATCGAACTTCAAATTATGTCAAACCAAGACCAGACAATAGATAATTGATAGGGGAGTCATTTTCCAATTTGAATTGTCAAAAAATTAAACGCATAATGTCTCTTATGGTTGTTTTAAAATTGAATAACAATATCTCTAAATTGCTAAACTCCTTGTTTCATGCAAAAATCCCCCAATTTCATGCTTAACTCTTTTATGCCTACGAATTAAATACATATATTCACACAAATAGCAATATATAAAAAACAACATACAATTTACCCAACCTGAATGATCAACTAACTTTGTCCAAAAATTCAAGAATTGCATCCTAAGGGTAGAAATTTAATGAAAAATGGTGAAAATTTACTTCTTTTGTATTGTGTTGTCTTGAGAGGGAGAGAACTCAGGGGGAAAGCGATTTGATTAGATGAGATGGAGTTGTCTAGTGTTTACATGAGAAACTAAGAGCAACTACTAGGGTCTTTTTTCCCCTAATGAACTTGGACCAAGAAAAGCCCAATTTGGATTATGGTCATTTAATCTTTGTTGAGGCTAATAATAAGGCTTTAGGATCTTGGGTTCCAAAAATAGTCTCAAATAAATTATACCAAGAATTAAATAGTTTGCCTAAGACAAAGGTTCCCTCTAACTCAAAATAATTCACCTAAGTAGATATATATTCTGAAATTAATGAAATTAATAGAATTCTATTAACTAGATAAATAAGTTCACACAATAAAATAATTCAACAAATAATAATTGTAACGACCCTAGATTAAGAACTATCCTAATCTGGGAATGTTACTAATTTACCCTCACATAGTTTTTGAAAATTAAAAAAATAATTTTTTTGGGATATTGTAATACAAAGGGTTTACAAAAAAGTTTGGCAGAGTTTTCTCTGTAATATCAATATATTCACCCTACATACAATCAGAAAATTTCACACCCAACATTTCTAATACTCCACATATAATGAAATCACTTCAAACCCCAATAATATAATTTACCAACAAAATAATCATAAATTTAAAATTCAACGGAAGATTTTTAAAATAAAACGAATAAAAATTTAAGCATTTAATAAGTTCATAAATCAATAGAAAATTTAATTAGCATAAATGAYTCTTGAGTATCAAAGCCTGCTCCCATACAATCTCAACACACCATCTGGCTAGTCATCACCTGAAACATAAAGTAAWGGAATATGAGGTGAACAACTAAGTTCAGTAAGTAAATTCCATGCATGAATGCATGTATCATACACTATATGTCATGAAGTTCAAAATTTTACTTTGTCAAAACTTTCTAAAAATTTTCATTTTCAAATCGTGAACTCACCTGGTGTAATGCCTAGCTATTAAATTCTACAGTGCACAATTATTATTTGGAACCCGATCACATTATACTGGTAGAACTGCAAAGCAGTTAATATTACTTAATTTTTTCCTTTCACTTTCACCTCAAAAGAGGTGAACATTACATACTTTCCCACATTATAAGAGGGTTGGGTTGGGTGCGCCGATYCTCGACTCCCCATTTTCGACTCGTACCTTTCATGGTCTAGGCTTTATACCAATTTTCAAATTTCTTATGTTTGGAAAAAAACATTCGACGTTTAAAAACCACACTTTTCCAAACTTCATTCTTTGAAATATTTGCTTCCTTGGATGCATCATTATGCCCATGCTAGAAAATTGTGCAAAATACTATAGACTATATGCATATGAACATGGATCACATAAACTCTAAACTTAAACTTTCCAACATGTCATTAAGTAGAAAAAATTCACATACTTGAAATAAAACCATAAATCATATCACATAAAAGCAATCCAATTATAACCACAATACACATGCAATATAATTAATGGAAATGTGGAAATTTACTTACTTCAATATAAACTATGAACTCACATTCAATTCACATAGAGATATGCAATCATAATAACAATATACTTGCATCATAACTAATGAAAATTTTTAGAATTTACTTACCTACTTCAATATAACTCATGCACTCATATTTAATTCACGTAAAGCAATTCAATCATAACAACAATATACATGCATCATAACTAATGATAACGTGAGAATTTACTTACATGAAAGAAAGAGATTTACTTACATAGAACTCACATCAATTCACATTCAATTCACCTAAGAGAAATTTAATTATAACAATAATACATATGCATTAATGAAAATGTAAGAATTTACTTACTTGAAGTCCTTAGTAAATTTGGTTACATTAAATCGCTAGCGAAGTGCTTTGGCTGCTCACAATGTCAATGTGCCACAATATCATAATAATATTACACAAMGAATATTCATCAGAAACTTGTTTAACCAAATACATGCATTTAATATAGGTGTTCACCATTAATACATTCATCATTTATCCTATGGGTGTCATTAACCAATAACTTTCAAATTTAAATTTCATGCCGGTAATAATCGAACTATTAATAGTATAAATTAATTTCATGACTCCTAATCATTTTTAAAACAGTAGTAATAATAATAATAATACTATCACAATATACATTACACTATCATACAAATCCTAAGTTTCACATTAAATTGTATTCCTATATATTTCTAGAAACATATTCTCCTTTTACTTTATCATACTAGCTTAAATTTCAAATTAAACATATTTCATATTTTTCCTTAATTATTATTACATAAAATAAAACATTGGCCATTCGATTAATTTAAACGACGAAACTAAGGATTCACCTTGAATCTCAAAAACCCTAGGCGTGGTATCGAGTCTAAGATGTAATGGTATCAATCGCGCTCCGAAAAAGGATGCGCTTGGGGCGTGAATGTGCGGCTCATGTGCAACTAGTTCAAGAGGATAGCTCACGGTGCTTGGTCGCCTAAGTGCACGATAATGACGAGAACAGAAGAGATAGAGCGGTGTACGTCACCGATAGAGAAGAGGGGAGAGAGAGAGAGAGAGAGGGAAGGCTAGTGTGGGTGAGGATAGAGAGAGGAGGTGGCAGCGAGGGGGGGGTTAGGGTTTATATTAAAGAAGAAGATGAATAGTTATCTTTTTCAAGTCATATATATATATATATATTTGAAAACTAACTTAATCCTAACCAAAATTCCTTTGTGGGTCATTTTTATTCCTTAACCAACTAAGCCCAACTAAATTAAGATATATTAGTTTTCTTCTGGCCCAAAACGAACTCTAAATCTGGTTTTAGATTTGAATAAGAAGATAATGGACTCTAGTGGATCTAGCCTAAATTAATGAACTAAAAATTATAATTAAATTAAACTAACAAAATTTCACATTTAAATAATTATACTCATACAATAATGCACAAATAAATAACCAGTTAGAGAAATAATAAGATGGTGGTTCCATCTTTTAGATCTCCCCAACCAGCGTAGAATACCCTTACCAAGTTAATGTAAGGTTCTTCTGGATATAGTGCAAACTCCTCCAACTTAGATATTCAAGGTTTATTCCAAGAATGTCATTTGTCAATTATTAATCCATACTTAGTCTCCACATTACCAAATATAACGTCTTTTAAGGATACAATTTAAATTCCTTGGTTCGAGTATTAAATTTAATTTATGTTCTTCACAATTTTACTTTAGGATATAATTTCATAAGTCATAAATTTCAATATTAATTATTAATATTTTCACCTTTTAAGTCACAAAGTCCAAGAGTCTCGGGAATGGTTTTGGGTCGTCGGCATTGGGCATCAATACGCTTGGGCGCTTGGGAGCTGGGTGTCTGGGCGTTGGTCTGGTGTTGGCACCTAGGCCTTGCTGCTGTTTCTGGAACTGGCCACAAGCAGCAAGGGCTGATTTTTTTCCGGCGAGCTCCGGTGACAAGTAGATTAGCAATGGTGTTTGTTTGGACTTTGCGGATCTGGCGGCGCGCAACGTGCAAAAAGGAGCACAACGACTCTCTCAATTTTTGCAGTGACAACCGAAGATTCGGAGTCCCTTTTTGAGCGGCGAGCGGAGGAGGAGAAGAAGAAGAAGATGAAGTCAGATCTGGCGGCGTGATAGAATGTCCGAGCAACGGGTAAGACGATGGATCTGGCGAGCAGTAGCTGCGCYCGTGGACCAATGAGCAAATCGGGCGAGCAACAATAGCAGCGCGATAGGCAGCGAACTCGATGGCCGATTCAGGAGGCTCCAAATCTGGACGACCTCTGGCCAAGTGTGTGGACTCCTGGTCGAATGTTCACGAGCCGCTGAGCGATGCACACAGATGGCTTCATAGAGCTCTTGCGTAGTAGCTCTGGAACTCCAATGGCAGAGTTGTGTCGGCCAAGAAGAAGAGGAAAGAACGAGACGAAGACGAAGGCCGATCCGGACAGCGCACTTCGTCACCAGCTTGGCAGCGGGAGGAGGGGAGAGAAGAGGGAGAGAGGAGCAGAAGAAAGGAAAGGCCATGATGAGGTGTCAGGTAGGCAGAGAGAGGCGCGGTAGCGGTAAGTAGGGTGGGTTAAGGTTCTGGCGGCGGCGGCGGCGGTAATGGGGGAAGAAGAAGAAGAGGATTCTAGGGTTTCTTTTTTTTTTGGTTTTTTTATTTTTTTAACTTGGGCCGTAACCTAAATCCTTCGGGCCTTTCCATCCGTAATTAACCCCAATCCATTAAATTAAATTCTAATAGGGCTTTCTTTCGATTAAAATCTAGTTTTTCGAACAAAAACGAATAAGCTCAACAAGGCGAGCCTTTAACCAAACGAGAACCCTAATCCGACAAACACGATAATTCAACACTTATTAATGTATAAATAAAATATTAACCACATAGAAAATTTTATCGAACCCTAGTTGGCTCATAGATTTGCACAATCAAACGAAAAATCCATAAAAAGAAATCTAGGGTGTTACACATATCCATGAACAATCTTAAATGCAGATGAGGATTTTCGATGGCCATTCCGCAAAATTGCCCCACTATTTGTAGCATTTGGAACATGACTGGTATAAGTTTCAAACTGTTAGGCTTGAATTTTAGGTCTCACAATGCCAGAATTTAGGTCATGCAAAACTGGTATAGCATATTCTCTTATATTACGGTCTCTGTTATCTTGCAACGCTGCATCATTTACACGATGATGTTTTAGGGTCTTTGTCGAGGGCATATGCTATAGGAACTTGTGACTTGGTTTTTGCTCTAGTTCTCATAAACTAGCATTCTCAGTAGCAAATGGTAGCTGAAAAAGATTAACAAATGTGAAAAGCAAGAAAGTTTACACAATTTGGCTTCATTGTAGCCTATCCCTCGCAAAGACACTAAAAACTTGTTGGGCTTATTCTATTGTGATTAAACTAGCACATGCACAAGTATATGCGGCCCAAAAATAGTAAGAGTGAATAGGACGTCGACCCAATAAGGATAGTTAAACGAAAGGACAAAAATAAAAGAGATAAAAATGCTGTAGGAATAGAAAAGGGGATAGTTAATGGGGATGACTGAAAAGTAAATGACTAACAATGAGCAAATAAATGTAAAATGACTAAAGTAAATGTATATGAAAGTAAGACCGAAAACTGTAAAAGGTCAATGGCAACAATTAGAAACTAGAGTCAATTTTGGATACTATAGCACTAATGAGCAATTCTCATGTAATGTCTTACATGAAGGCATCCATAGTGTAAATGTAAGAGATGWAGGGAGACTTGACCACTTTTCTATTGTAATCTTTTCAACAATTCCGAAATGCTATAGGATCATTCACTAGTGAGATAAGTATCTTTATCTCTACCAAATATTGTAGCAACAAGATACTTAAAGGTTTTAAAGATTGTTATTCCTTAACAYGTAGTAAATATTTTGTAGATTTCACTCAGCATAAAAACAATATGACTATGCCCATGATATTTGGTTACTTAATTTGTCAATAGTAAGCTTCGAAAACAAGTAAGTTTGGCTTATTGCCTCCTAACTCGAAATGAATACCTTCATCCTCTCAAAAAGTATGCTCAACATAGACTTAAACAACCTTGATCTTGGATTTTCAGCTCTATCAAGCTGTTCACCCTTGAAACGGTTAATAAAAATGCAGCTATTCTAGAAGTGTAGATTCAGAACCAACAAAGAGCTCTTGCCGAATCGCGAAAGCTGAAATTATTTGCATGAAACTCTAAGAAAGCTTTAGATAGACTAAAGATGGATTACACYATAAGAGAGGTGACTTTCGTCCTTTTCTTACCTCTAATTACAACTGAAATGTAGCCAAACTAAAATGGTTTCTTCTGTCGAAGAGAACCTTAGCTAAGTCTAGGAACTAACTTCTAATTGCTAAGAAAAACTCAAAACTTCTCGTCTCTGTTTGAAGTATTGTTCTTAATATAGAGCCTGAAATGTAGCTGAGTTGGCCATTTCTATAGCATTCGTCTTTGAGAGATCAATGTTGACTCATTAGAGATTCTTCCTATAGTGGCTATTTCGGTAATATGACCCTCAATACTTTTCATCTATCTAGCCATTTTGGGTAAATGCAGACCACCTTCTTTAAATCGTTTTCACTCGGATTTCTCATTAAATGTATGAGATTTGTGTTACTTTGTTGAAAAATGCATATCAAACCCATTCCTCGGAATCATGAATGTTGTAGCATTCTTGTTACCATGCAAAACTTCCTTAAAAATCAAGCTTTTTAGGTTTCTAATAGCTAGTTTTGTATTCACAATTGTATATCGACTGAAATAGTAGAATTGAAGTCACGAACCAAGATAACTTGCACAAATTCATAAAGAATCAATCAAAGTTGAACAAAAATGGGGATCAAAATAGGGATATTTTCAATGTGTATTAGTTTTTAAAAGTTGTGGCCAAAGTCCTATATATACTCCTTGTTTCAATAGTTTAATAAAAAGCCATTTGACAAAAAATATGCCTAATTTGGACAACCGAACTAGGTTAGGGCACGTCCGATGTACCGTTCGAATCCTCGCTAGAGGGATATCAAGCTTAGCATAAAGAGCTTTGGACATCCAAACCTTTATACCAAAGTACCCTTTGGTGGAAGTACAATAGACATTCTGAACAACCGATGTTACATGAGCTAACATCTGAGACCTCATTATTAGAACTTAACATTAGCCAATTTTGGATGGCTAAGGTTAGCATAACCTAAGTCTGGATCTGGTTCAAACGCAATCCTTGRAACCTTTGGACAACCAATTTCCAGCCATATATTGTCTGAACCTTCACTGAAGGGCTTCAGACTTGCAAAATATGCACTTAGGACTGTCAAAGTATCTGGATCATGAGTACAAAGTTTGAAAACACTTTGGATATATTCCGCTTGAAACTTCAAAGGCCCTAAGCACTTCTTAAGTTAAACGCCTAAGCTTTCCACAAAGATAAACCTTTAAAGACATTTTTATCAAGGTTTGTGCAAGAATTCAAAAGCTTTAATCAATGTAATTGAAATCTAAATCTAAGTACATGAAAGATACACTTAAAGTCCTATATACTTAGAAATTGTCCTATAGATTACCTAGATCCCTTTTTGAATGAGCTGAGTTGCTTCAATTGAAAGTCCATAGAGTTCTTGATTTCAAATAGGCTTATCAAATGTTCCTAAAATGATTCACACACAATGTAAGCATAATTCATTTATCAAAATCCATAGAATACCACAGAATAATATCATAGGATTTACAACTCGTATTTTGTCAACTTCTCTAGGCATGATTTGTATATAACTCAGCCATAGAAATTTAACCCTAGAAATATAGCTAATTAAGTACCGAATTAATTCAATTAGAAGGAATTACTGACTAAGATGCAATATTCTTTTAAGGGAGATGGTTAGTTCATCTTGGCATTTATTGCTTCATTTGAATCCTTTTTCCCTATCAACAAAGAAGAGAGACATAAGTATATTCTAGTAGAAAGGATGACTCTGGTTAGAGGAATTGGAACTTTCATCTCTGAAGACTCAAATTCAAAAATTAAACTGCGAGTGGGACAATTCTAGTCCAAGGAATGGTAAGGGATAGATTTTCTCATGGGAGGGGTGATATAGGAGGAAATAATTGAGAGGTATGTATGATAAGTTCATGTCAAAACTTCCCCTCAACAATATATAGGTCTATTTATCATAAGATCAATAAGTATAAAGACCTATGGTTTAAAGTTTATAACGAGTATTACTTAAGCATATTAAACCATATCAGATATTTGAATTTTTTTGAAAGAGTTGCCTTTATAATCTGAGCAATTTCTAGGAATTAAAGCGCCACATTTCACAGCAAAATCCCAATCATCATGTTCTCAATGAAGTTAGGAAGGCTCCCTCTTAATATAAACATGATTCCAAGAGGTTAATAACAAATGAATACATAAAATGCATTCATAAGATAGAACGTTATGAGAATATATACAATGTTAAATAATGATAGATAGTCAAAAAACCAACAGGGCTTCAATATCCTTCAAAACAGTTAAAGAATACCATATCTTCATTTGACTAAAAGTTAAGTAGAAGTTAAGCAAGTTACAACTAAAGATTACTAGCATAAGCATACATGCATAACTTAATTCAAAATTGTTAACTTAACTACACTGCCAATATTTCTTTCCCTTTGGAACTATCAAAAAAAGCAAGGGATCATTGAAAGGCATTGATGTAAGTGCAAACACACTCTTATATGTGGAACTTATCCAATCATTGAGGTGTGACATTTCTTAAAAAAGATGCACTTGCATTTATAAAGTGTAAGCAAAGTATTACACTACAAGTATAAGGCACATCAAGTGTTAAAGATTCAGTTTGAGCAGTAGGATGCWCTTCATTTGTTGTAGCCTCAACTGGATTGATATTTGCATGGCACTTACACTTGCATCACTATGGCTGCACTTGATGTTTGCACATGGGAGGTACTGTTTCTTATTCTCCTTCTAATCAAGGGAGTTTCAGGCTCCTCTTTAGGTTCTTCATCAACAATGCTTAGAGGGTTTTCTTCTCTTTCTCCTGGACCTCCCTTGTTTGCCCTTTTCCAGATGTTTGAACTTCTAGTCCTTCTCTTTGCTTGTTGTGCTGGCTACTTTGGTTTTGGAACAATCTTTCTTTTTGTTTCCTTGGCCTTTTAGTAGTTGGTTCTTGCACTTCTGCTTGAGTTTCAGCTTCCATAGCACCATTCTTAGCTTTAGATGCAGCTCACTTCTATCTAGTTTTGTCATTGCTCTTTTTAAGGTTAGATCTTCACTAGTGCTTTGGCTTGACCATTCATAGAGGTAAGAAAAATTTGTAGAATGAATTTTTCTTCTTCCTCATGTGCCTTTGCAATTTCTTCAACGGTTRTAGCTTTAATTATTCTTCCTTTTGCATTTGTAGCCTTCATTTTCTGAGTTTTCTCCTTTGCAACTTCATTTGTTCTTACTTCATCAATTGTAGCTTCTTTCTCTTGCTTTTCATCCATAATCTCTTTCAATTCAGTTTCAAGAACACCATCTTTTGTCTAACTTTCAACTAATGCAGCCTCATGAACAGTTTCAGCTAGAACGTTTACTATCGTAGTGCTTTGTACATCTTCCTTTTTCAGATTTTTAGCAATTTTAGCCACTTGGATGTCAACTTTGTCCTCCATTTGAGTGTTATCCTCACTCACAGTGAGAGGCTGCTGTGAGTTGCTTGTTGAAGCTATCAGATCTTCAAATTTCCTTTTAATCCCTTGATTTGGTGTCTCATCTCTTCCATTACATGCAAAATCCTCTTGATTTTCTCTCRTTTGGGCAGCAGTATTTTGCAATATTCTAGTCAAATCCTTTTGATTTTCATCCATAAGTTTGATTATCCCTTCATGCTGATCACCAAAAGTAGCAACAAGGTTTTGAAACCTTTCTTCCTCTTTTTCATTCACTATCAGCAACGCATCCTCAAGTTTTTGATGTAATTCAATAATCTTCTTGCCTTATTCATTCAACTTTAAACCTACAACTCTTAAAAGAGTTAATATCATCAAGAACAAGATATAAAAGGTTTTCCGTTGCATCAAATCTATCATGCATTGTTAGATTTTTACTTGAACATACTTTTTCATGCTTTCTTCTTCTTCCCTTRCTTCTTCTTATTTCCCTTTATTCTCTTCCATTTTCTTTTATTCTTCTTCAACAATCTCATCTTCTTTGACTTCTCATTTATCAGAAACTTCAGTAGCTAGTTCTTCCAATAGACTTATTCTCACAGCTTCATTTTCTACCATTTTAGTGTCCACTTTCTCTTCTTGCAATCTTTCTCTTGCAGTTTGTTGCTCCATTTCATTAGCAACTTGAAGATCATACTATACTCCTTTTACTCTCATCCTTTTGAGCGCTTCAACATTCAAGATCTCCAGATTCTTTTCCCCATCAACCAAAGGCATATCCAATGCCATAAAAAACTTTTTCAATGCCATAAAAGACTTTCTCAAAAAGCTTCCATATGGTAAATTTATATTCTTAGAACCCTTAGCCAAATGCATATGATTAAGCATTAAATAAGAAAAATTTAACTGGCTTTCTCTTCTCTATTATATACATATCACAAACATGTACATTAAACTCACAGAAGTTTTCTGACCTTCATTAGGTAGCAAAATTGTTCTAACAATTCTATGAAAAATCCTGTGCTCAACTGAATTATTTTCTTTCCCTTGCCTAGCTTTCACAAAGGTTCTAGCACATGTTAATATGGAAGTAAAGTCCTCTCAATTGAAATCAACAAGTTGGAATTATTTATTTAGTTCATATTATTTAACACCACATGAGGAAAATTTAAAATCATATTCATTCTATACAAGTCGAAGGTCATCTCGCTATGCTTCACTCTACACACCTAAGTTACTTTTTCTATTTCTTCAGCCATAATTCGAGTGAGGTTAGTATAAAATTCATGAATTAAGTCACAATAGATGTCTTCATCAATGTTCAACATATTATGCTAACCTTATTCATTAAACATGATTTGTAAATTGGGAAAGGAATCTAGTACCTCAGCTAAGACTATGCTGTTTGGAATAACATTCTTATTCTTTGATTTAAATTCTTGATACTTGGAACAGCTTGCATCAGTGAGGAATCTCGTGTTGGAAGCTATTGTTCCTCTCAGAAATGATTTTAGATTGTTCATTTTCAATAGCCATTGAATAAGTGTTTCTTCTTCTTTCTATAGCATCAAATAGAGCTCAAATTATTTGTAACAGCTTGTGGAAATTGAGGGTTTTGCTTGCAATGATGTCTAGCTTGTGGAAATTGAGGGGAATGTAATCAGCTTAGGCACAAGCAAAAAAAATCAGAGAATTCGATGTTTAGATGTATTTGGGAGAAGTGGATTGCAGTTCAGACTCTGAGCGCACATGGTCCATAGTAGAAATATAATCGTTTTTATACTTTTCAGAAAGTTTGGCTTATTCGGATGATCAATGTTGATAGACGTTGAAAATATCCCTATTTTGATACCCATTTTGCTCCAATTTGAATGATTCTTTATGAATTTGTGCAAGTTATCTTGGTTGTGGCCTCAATTATGCTATTTCAATTGATATATAATTGTGAATACGAAACTGGCTATTTGAAACCTAAAAATCTTGATCTTTAAGGAAGTTTTGCAAGATAACAAGAATGCTACAACATTTATGATCCCGAGGAATGGGTCTGACGTGCATCTTCCAATAAAGCAACACAAATCCCATGCATTTAATGAGAATTTTGAATCAAAATGACTTAAAGAAGGTGGTCTACATTGACTCCCGAAGTTTACCCAAAATGGCTAGACAAACAAAAAGTATTGAGGATTACATTATTCGAAATAGGCACTACAAGACGAATGTCTGTTGAGTCAGCAGTGACCTGTCAGAGAGGAATGCTATAGCAATAGCCAATTCAGCTACAGTCAAGCCCTATATAAAGAACAACACTTCAAGCAGAACACAGAGTTAGTTTTTCTTAGGAATTAGATGTCAGCTCTTATAGTTAGCAAAGGTTCTCTTTCACGGAAGAAACCATTTTGGTTTACTTATATTTCAGTTGTAATTTAAGTTAAAAAAAGAGAAAAATGCATTGGGATTAGGTGGTGGAATTAGGGTGAAGTCACCTCTTCTATAGTGTAATCCATCTTTAGTTCTATTCGAAAGCTTTCTTAGTGTTTAATGCAAGTATTTTAGCTTTAGCAATTTAGCAAGAGTTCTTCATTGGTTCTGAATCTACACTTATAAAATAGCTACATTTTCATTAACCGTTTCAAGGGTGAACAACTTGATAGAGTTGAAAACCCAAGATAAAGGTTGTTTAAGTCTGTGTTGAGCATACTCTTTGAGATACTGCAGGTATTCGATTAGGGTTAGGAGTCCATAAGCTAAACCTACCTGTTTTGGGAACTCAATATTGACAAAAAAAGTAACCAAGTATCATGGCCATAGTCATATGGTTTATGTAATGAGTGAAATCCACAAAATAGTTAGTAACGTTTCAGGAATAACTAATCTTTAAAACYTTTAAGTAACCTATTGCTATAGCATTCTAGTATGTGACAGAGATAACAACACTTATCTCAGTAGTGAATGATCCTATAGTATTACGAAATTGTTGGGAAGATTACCATAGAAATGTGGTCTGATCTCCCTACCTATATTTTCTGTACGGATGGCTTTATGCAAGACATTACATGAGACTGCTCATTAGTGCTATAGTATCCAGAACTGACTCTAACTTCTAATTGTTTCCATTGACTTTTTACATCTTTTTGTTTTAGTTTGATTTTACTTTTATTTACTCATTTTCAATCATTTACCTTTTAGTCATCCCCATTAACTATCCCCCTTTCTATTGCGATAGCATTTTTACCTCTTTTATATGAATTTTACACAATTTTTCCTTTCATTTAACTATCTTTGTGGCATCGGCATCCTATTCACTCTAACTACTTTTRGGCTGCATATACTTGCAYGTGTGCTAGTTTAATCACAATAGATTAAGCCCCAATAAGTTTTTCACGCCATTGTCAAAGATAGGCAAAAGTGAAGCCAAATTGTATAAACTTTCTTGCTTTTGACATTTGTTAATGTTTTTCAGCTACCATTTGCTACTAGAAATGCTAGTTTATGAGAACTGGAGCAAAAACAAAGTCACAAATTCATGAAGCATCTATCTTTCACAAAGAGAATGAAAGAGTCATCAGAAAAGGAAGAAAAAAAGTTAAGGATGGAAGCATAACAAGCAAATGGGGCAAAACAGCGCAATAATGACTCACCTCGGGCTAATAATGCAGTATTGCAAGATGACAGAGACCGTGCTATAATAGAATATGTTATACCAGTTCTGCATAACCTAAATCCAGGCATCGTGAGAGCTAAAATCCAGCAGTTTGAACTTAAATTATTCATGTGCCAAATGCAACAGACGGTTGTACAATTTGGTGGAATGGCCAATGAAGATCCTCATCTGCTTTTAAGATTGTTCATGGAAGTGACTTATTTCAACTCCACAAAGTCTCAAAAGAGGCATTGAGAATGAAATATTTCCCTTTTCAATGAAAGATAAAGCAAGAGAATGGTTGAACTCTTTACCTTCGAATTTTGTAACATTATGGACTGACTTGGCTAAGAAATTTTTGATGAAATACTTCTAACCTACAAAGAATGCAAAGTTAAAAAATGAAACTACCTCATCTCAACAACATGCGATGAAACCTTGTATGAATCATGGGACAGATTCAAGGAATTGCTTAGAAAATGCCCTCATCATGACATTCAACACTGGATTCAAATGGAGACCTTTTACAGCAGGCTCAATGCTCAAATAAGAATATGGTTGATGCTTTAACAAATGCATAACTATTATCAAAATCATATAATGAAGCATTCAATATATTGGAGATAATAGTGAGCAACAATTATCACTGGAGAATAACTAGAATGGCAACAACAAAGAGAGTTTACGGAGTACATGAAGTCGATTTTGTAACAGCATTCTCAGCAAAAGTGGCATCTTTAACCGATATGCTAAAGAACATGAAGTTGCCAGCTGCACAACAAACGCAACATCAAGCCATTGTCAACTGTGTGGACTATGGAGAGATCCACATACTTTTGATAATTACCCATCTAATCAGAATCTATGTGCTATATTGAAAATTTCACCAAAGGAAACAATCATTTTTCAAACACATATAACCCTAGATGGAGGTGCATCCAAGTTTCTCATGGAGTAATGAAGGAGGAAATGCTATAGCAAATCAACAGCAGASATCATTTCATCCTCCTGGATCCTTGCAGTAGAATCAACACCAAGGACCAGTTCACCATGAATAACCATCCTTAATGGATGCATTATTGAAATAATACATGTCTAGAACAGATGCCCTCATTTAGAACCAGGCAACATCACTGAGGAACTGGAAAATCAAGTATGCCAAATTGCTTTAGCATTAAGCACAAGACAACAAGGCACCTTGCCCAGAGATACTGAAAATCCATAACTGAAGGAAAGGAGCAGTGTAAAGCTATAACCTAAAAAGTGGAAAAGAATTGAAAGAATCAAAAGCTACATAAGGAGCAACAAAGGAGATGACAACTACTTGGAATACCAATAGCATTGAAGAACCAAACCTATAACTAGCAAGGGAATCTGATGCTACAACAATGCAACCTAGTAATATTCAGGATAAACTACCACTACCTTTCTCTCAAAGGTTGATTRCAAGGCAGCAAGATAAGAAATTTAACAAGTTCTTGGAAATCCTTAAGCAGCTGTATATCAACATACATTTGGTTGAATTAGAGTAAATGCCCACCTATGTCAATTTCATGAAGGAAATCCTATAAAAAAAAGAAGGTTGGGAGAATTTGAAATAGTACCATTGACCAAGGAATGCWTACCTATCTTGCAAAACAAATTGTCACAAAAATTTAAGGACCTAGAAGCTTCACCATACCATGTACAATTGGGAATTCTCAATGTGGAAGAGCATTGTGTGATCTTGGAGCAAGTATTAATCTTATGTCCATGTCTATTTTCAAATAGCTCGGGATTGGAAAAGTAAGACCAATCACAGTCACATTGCAATTGGCGAACCATACCTATGCATCCTCTAAAAGAAATATTAATGATGTCTTAGTCTAAGTTGAGAAATTCATATTTATAATAAACTTCATTATCTTGGATTATGAAGCCGATAATGGGTTTACTCATCATTTTAGGAAGACCATTCCTTGCTACAGGAAGGATGGTGATTGATGTCCACAAAAGGGAATTAACAACGAGGGTAAATGATCAACAAGTTATTCTCAACGTCTTCAATACACTAAATTTCCTAGATGAACAAGAAGAGTGCTCTACATTGAGGGAAGCTGAATCAATAGATGCTAAGCATGTTGAAGAATGTTGTAGCATTCTATACTGAGATGATGAATAAAATAGCTATGAGGAAAGTGAAAGCTTAGATAATAATGCTGCATTGGCATGGGTGAAATTTCAACAAACTTTTGAAGGAATTGACAGGAGATTTAAATCATTAGACTTATTTCATAGAAGTGTTAAACTACCCAAACCATCGATTAAAGATCAACCAGTTGTAGAAGAAAAAGCATTATCATGTCATCTAAAGTATGCTTATCTTGAGGAAGAGAAAAAGTTACAAGTTATCATTGCTTTAGCAGACTAACAAAAGGAGGATAAGCTGTTGGCTATTCTAAAAAGTCATAAAAAAGGCTTTCAATGGACAATGGTGGACATCAAGGGAATAGCCCCACTGTATGCATGTATAAGATCATCTTGGAAGAATGTTGTAGCAATTCTGTGGAACCTTAGACGAGACTTAACCCAATCATGAGGAAGTTGTAAAGAAGAAAATCATCAAATGGCTAGATGCTGGAATAATTTAGCCAATTTTGCATAGCCAATGGGTGAGCTAAGTTTGATATGTTCCAAGGAAGAGAGGTGTAACAATGTCAAGGAATGAAAAGAATGACTTGATCCCAAAAGAATAGTAACCGACTGGACAGTAAGAATGAATTATCYGAAGCTCAACAATGCTACAAGAAATGATCACTTCCGTCTACCATTCATGGACCAAATGTTAGATATGCTTTCGGGAAAGAATATTACTGCTTCCTAGATGGATACTCTGGATACAATCAGATTGCTATAACACCAGAAGATCAGGAGAAGACCATTTTACTTAACCATATGGAATGTTTACTTTTTGAATAATGCCCTTCGATTTTTCTAATGCTCCAACAACATTCTAGAGGTGCATGATGGCAATGTTTACAGATATAATAGAAAAAACTTTGGAAGTCTTTATGGACACAACTTATCAGTTTTTGGAGAAACATTTAAGGAATGCCTAGACAATCTTGAAAAAGTACTGATCAGATGTGAATAAACCAACTTGGTATTAAATTGGGAAAAATGTCACTTCATAGTTCAAGAAGGCATCGTATTAGGACATCGAATCTCAAAGGAAGGAATAGAGGATGATAAAGCAAAAATCGAAGTCATTCAGAAATTGCCCTCGCTAACCAATATGAAAGGAGTGAGGAGTTTTCTTGCACATGCCGATTTTTATAGAAGGTTCATCAAGGACTTCTCAAGGATATCAAAACCTTTATGCTCTTTGCTACAGCACAACATGCCATTCAATTTTGATGATTGTTGTAGCAAATCATTTGAATAGCTCAAAAAGGCATTGGTTTTAGCTTCTTTCATAACAACACCAAACTAGACATTACCATTTGACCTAATGTGCCATGCCAGAGATTATGTAGTGGGAGCAGTACTCAAACAAAGAAAGAAAAATCCTTTTCATCCTATTTACTATGCAAGTGAGATCCTAAATAAAGCACAACAAAATTACACATCCACGGAGAAAGAATTGCTTGCGGTAGTCTTTCCCTTTGAGAAATTCCAAGCTTATTTAGGGGGAACAAAAGTGATTGTTTTCTCATACCATTTGATAATCAAATAATTGATCTCAAAGAAAGATGCTAAGCCAAGGTTGATCAGATGGATATTATTGCTACAAGAGTTTGATGTGGAAATTAAAGACAAAAAGGGGACAAAGAATCAAGTGGCTAATCATTTGTCTAGATTGGAGAAAAAGAATAAGATTCCTAAGTGTAGATTGCTGAATCATTCCCTGGTGAACAAATTCTTGCTATCTCRAAAGATAAAACACCATGGTATGCCGATATTKTCAATTACCTAGTCAGTGGGATCAAACTTTCAGGACTAAGTAATCAAGAGTTGATGAAATTCATGCATGATATGAAGTATTACTATTGGGATAAACCATTTCTACATAAGCTTTATGTGGATCAAATCATGACGAGATGTATCACTGATGAGGAAATTCAAAGTATGCTACAACATTATCACACCGCACCTTATGGAGGACACTTTGGAGGAACTCGAACTGTTGCTAAGTACTTCAAACTAGTTATATTTGTCCTTTATTGTTTAAAGATGCTTACTACAGCATTACCAACCAATGATGCTAAAGCAATGGTTACATTCCTCAACAAGAATGCTTTTTTGAGGTTCGRTACACCAAGGGCTTTGATCAATGATAAGGACGCACATTCTGCAACAAGATGATGGGCGAAGTTCTTGTACAATGGGGTAAGCCATAAAATTACTACAGCATACTATCCCCAGACAAGTGGGCAAGCAGAAGTGTCAAACAGGGAAATCAAAAGGATTTTGGAAAAAATTGTTAGTCCAGACAGAAAAGATTATCTCAAAGATTGGATGAGGCATTATAGGCTTATAGAACAGCCTTCAAGACACCATTGGAAATGTCACCTTTTAGATTAATCTATGGAAAGGCCTACGATTTATCATTGGAATTGGAGCACAAAGCACATTGGGCAATCAAAGCATTTAATCTTGATTTGAAAYAAGCGATCAACATAGGATGCTACAGCCTAATGAAGTGGATAAATTTAGAAATGCTACGTACGAGAATGCAATAATGTATAAGGAAAAGACCAAGAGATAGCAAGATTAGAAGATTCTAAAAAAGGAATTCAAGAAAGGGCAACAAGTTTTGCTATTTAGCTCTAGGTTGAAATTATTCTCTAGAAAGTTAAAGTCTCATTGGTCAGAACCTTTTGAGGTCATCAAAGTACACCCTTATAGGGGCACTCAAATTGAAAGATGAAAGGAATGGCGAAACTTTTCAAGTCAATAGTCAGAGGCCTAACCATTATCAAGCTGGAGAAAAGAAAAGAGAAATAACTTCCTTAACACTTAGCAAGAGATGATGAAGGATGCTGCAACAAAGTCAGGCTGAGGACCGTAAACTAACCGCTGAAGGGAGGTAACCTTAGTTTTTGTTTTGTTAATTTGTTTTATTTTGATTCTTACTTACCCTTAATTTTACTAACTTTTGAAGGCTAGAATTCAAGTACACCATTTTGACGAATTTTTGTAGAGGAAAGAAAATCTATAAAAGGCAAAAGGAGATGAAAAGCCAAGAACTGCCACGTCATCAATAATTGTTTGATTCAGCAGAAAAGTGGATAGGTGGTTCCATGCCATTCATCGTCAGAAAGGAAAAGTCCAAATTGGACTCCTATCCAACTGTTGTCTTTCTTGGAACTCAAAAGCTATAATGAAAATAGCAAAAAGAGGGAAAACTTTGGGGATTAGGTCTAATCAAAAAGCAATTTTTGAGTTTGAATAAGAGAGTATATCATCTAGAAGAGTCTACACAGTAAAAATGATTGAGAGAAAGAAGAAGATTTATACCAAACATCAAAGCGTTCAACAATAGTGTGCAAACTGGCTACCTCCCCAAAGATACTATCCCCTTTGCCAAGGTTCACAACCGATGAAGTAGAACCCGAAATTTTTCCTTTATTAATTTTTGTTTGATCGTGTGAAATTTTGTGCCAACTAGGGTTGGAAATTTTATATATGGTTTATATTTTTAAATCGCACGTTTAATAAGTACGAAAATAATGTCTGTGTCGAATAAGAGTCATTGTTTGGTCAAACACTCGACTCGTGGACTTATTTATTTATTAGTCGAAAGTTAGGCTTTTTATCGAAATGAAGCCCGTTATATTTAATTTAAGGATTTTGGGTTAGGTATGGATGGGAAGGCAGAAAGGTTTGGGTTACAGCCCAAAATATAAAATTTAAAAAAAGGGAGAAAATATATAAAAATAAAAAATAAATAAAAAGAAAGAAAGAAAAGAAAAGAAAAAGAAAAACCTAAAGAAAACTCTTCATCTTCTTCCTCCCGTAACCCACCGCTGCCACTCCCAGGAAGCCCTACCGCCATCACTATCTTCTTTGCTTTCTGCTATTCACCGTGTGCAACCACTCAATCGACGACGAATCGCTCAGCCGTTGGAGGATTTTGTCGTGACTCGCAGGCCACGAGAACCCTTGTGGTCCGCTCACTATGTTTAGAGGTTTGCAGCTCCGCTTGCCAAATCGCTTAATGCCTTAGTTTGGCGATTGACGAGCGCGCGTCTCGAGTCGACTGCTGCAACGCTCGCGGTTACAGTTTCGTCGTTGAGCTGACACTGATCGAGTCGCTGCAAAAGCATGCTAGGAGGGCCGTTCGTTCTGTTGAAGCCAAGCAGAACCACTTTCAGATCTCTCTTTTTCGGCTTCCTTTCTCTACGTCTCAGGCTCGATTCACGGTCCCTGTGGTCCGTGCCATCCAGCCAAAACCGGTTCGTCAAGGGCATGCATCCACGCCTCAAGATCTTGTATGCCAACTTCTTTTTTCTTCTTCTCCTGCCGACCTTAGACTTTCCAGATTTGCCCTGTCGTCATCTTCTACTCCTTCTCTGCTCGAAGCCATTGCCAGATCTGCGCCGTTATCATCTTTCTCCTTCCTCTGCTGCAACAGTTTTTCTTTTCAGTTAAAGTCAAAATCTTCTTTGCCGTGGTCGTCACTTTGATCTTTGTCCATGCCTGCTCGCTTATCGACATTGCCCGCTGTGATCCACTGTTGAGGCTGAGGTCGTGACTCTCACTGTGGACTAGAAAATCTCTTTTGGCCCTGGTCGTGCGCAAAGCGCACCAGACCAGCAGGCATCAGGCACAGCAGCAGCAGGAGCCCAGATGCCCAGGCCTGTTGCGTTGCCCCAAACCTAGCCCAACGCCCGGGAATTTCTAATACCATTCCCGCAACTTGGATATCGTGAAATTTAAAGGTGAAAACATTAACACTTGATATTGAAATTTATGACTTGTACATAATTATGCCTTGAAGTGAATTGGTGGGAGAACATAGTTTAGGTTTATATCCGAGCTAAGGAGTTGAATTGTATCCTTAAAAACGTGATACTTGATAATATGATAACTAAATATGGATTTATAAATTGATAAAGGACATTCTTCGATTAAACACATAATATCTAAGTTGGGACGATCGAACTAAGTAGACTTTCTTTCTGTAATCAGAAGTATGTCATTTCAAGGCCTTACGTTGAGAACAGTTGAAGGAGTTCACTTCACGATTTAGTAAGAACCCATCAACATAAAAGACTCCGGGTAAGTAAATTCTCATATCTCATTAATGTTTATGAATAAATGTAATTGAACCCTTTTAGTTAGTCTAATATGTTGTGTATGGAATTGTATTATGAAGTGCATTAATTGTGTGGAATGTTTCATGTGTTTCATATCTTGTACTATTTGTCAAATGATATGTTATATATACGGCTATATGCATTTCATGTCATTGGCATGTAGTTAGGGTTCTACATCACTTCTGGCATGAGCTATTCACACATTTAAGAAGTGAATGGTTTAGGAAATGAAATTTTAAAGGAAAATGTTAAAGTTTTGAAAATGTTAAAGTTTTCGGAAAGAAGTGTAAACCTAGCCATGAAAGATGTGAGTGGAAAATGGGGCGCAGGGGACTGACACACCTGACCCTACCCTCTTGGAGGGTAAGAAAGAATGTAACATTCACCTCTTTGGAGGTGAAAGCATGRAAGGAAAAGAAATGTTATATTAACCGCTTTGCGGTTCTACCGATAGAAATGGAATCGGGTTCCAAATAAGAATGGTCCACTGCAGAGCTTAGTGGCTAGGCATTACACTCAGTGAGCTCACGAATGAAATGAAATGGAATGTTTTACAAATTATATATTTTGAAGGAAAGGTTTTGTAAAGAGATTTCAAAAAGGGAATGTTTTAGAAAGTTTTCATTTAAAAAGGCTAAATTTTATGATTTCATAGCATGTAGGACATGTTTATGCATTCATGCATGAGGTTTACTTACTGGGCTTTTTAGCTCATTCCTTTTCTCTTATTTTGTATTCCAGATGACGTATAGCCAGATGGGGCGAGGAGGTCGCCTGTGGGCAAGCTATGATACCTTGGAACATGTTTTAAATAAATTTTATGTAGTAAGATAATTGTCCTCTTGAATAGTTTTTGCTTACTATTAAGTATTTCTCATTGGTTTAAAGTCTTGAGGTTTTTCGAATTTCGAATTTCTATTTTGAATAAATTTTGGGATAGTGAAGATTTATTAAAGTACATTTTTAACTCTTTTGGATATTGTTGAGTTTTAAATGGATAGTTAATTATTTGAGAGTAGAGTGATGTAATATTCTCAGCTTAGGACAGTTCCTAAACTGGGGGCGTTACAAAAAAGAGGCATGATGATGTCTTTAAGAAGAAAATTGTGCTAATAGGAAAAGGTTTCATCTTTACCAAAGATGCTAAGTAAATCTTAAAAGTGTCAAGAAGAGCATCTCTCATCACAAATGGGAGAAGTTTACACAACATCTAGAAGATTCCTACCTTAACTTGGTAAGGGAATTCTACGTTAGTTTGGGAGATCTGAAAGATGGAAATGTCATGGTAAGAGAAGTAGCAGTAAAGCTAGGATCAAAGACCATTAACAAAACATACGAGGACCCTTGTGGAAAATCCGAACATGAGAAGATGGCCCTTGAAGTTGATKATGACATGAATGAAGAGATTTGAAAAATCGTAACATTGGAAGGAACAGAGTGAAGTGTATCAGCCATTGGAGAAAGGATGATTCTGAGGTCCTCAACCATCCCTTTGGTTAAAGTCTTGTATCATTTTCTTAAATCCCGTCTCACCTCCACTACCCATGATTATACAATCTCTCATGAACGTATGATGCTTCTGTATTCATATTCTTACTCGAAAATTTATTAATGTTGGTTGGGTTATCTATACTGAGATATGTGCTTGTGCTGAAAAGAGGGAAGGTAAACTTTTCTTTCCTTCTCTCATAACTTTGTTGTGTCAACAAGCGAGAGTCTTCATAAACCCAACTGATGAGATAGTAAAAACCACTGCCCTATTAATAAGCAAGATATAGCAAGGATTTGTAAGGAGATAGGGAGGCATCTACCCCACCACAAGAAAAAGGAAGGATGCAATTACTGAGTTGATACTAAATGAAGAATCTGACACTGAAAAATCTGAAATTGAGAAGGAAGCTGAGAAAGAATCAGAAAAAGAATCTGAGACAAAAGATGAATTCGAGAAGAGAGAAGACAAGGAGATAGAGCTTGATAATGATAAAGTCATGGAGATTAAGAAGGGTGAGCCTATTCTAGCTAAACCTATTAGACATCAAAGAAGCGAGTTCATTGAGGTTAAGGAAATATTAATAATGCTTCAACAATTCCAAAATCAATTGAAGGAGCAAATGGCCAAGTTCTAGGCCTATGTGGAAAAGAAGGATGTTGCGGATTGGATAAATATGACTAAGGCATTGAAGGTGAAGAACACACGTGTCCATCAACTTTCCCCACTAAACTTCTGCCATAATCTGATCCTGAGGAGACTGATGAGGATGCTGGGATCCTTATAGCATAGCTAGGACAACCTTATCTACTGATCTACCCAGAGAGATGTGTGAGCCCTCTTTTTTTGAAAAATTAAGTGAAGTTTGGGATGAAGTTTGAACAATGTTTTTGATGTTTTTCTATTTTGAATATTTCTGCTTACTACTTTGTTTGTTTTTGGCCGTTGAATATTTGGCATTTTGCTATTTTAGTTCAATTTTATCATGCTATGAATCATCTTTTATAGCAAATATCTGTTTCACTGGATATGCTTAGTTGAACTAGTTATGCAAGCATGCTTAAGGAAATTTTTGCAATTTGATAAATCATTTGGAATAGGTTAAGGTGTTAATAATACATCGACTGTGCACAAAAATTCTTTTTCTTGATAAACTCACAATATGTTGCAGTTTAGTAAAAGAAGGTTTGGGTATTGAATTTGAACTTGACAAGTTTCCATGAAAATCGTTGTTGCTATGAGCTGGATTTGGAAATGATTTTTGAATAAGTTTTCGGGAAAAGAAAAATAGCCTTAAATTGAAAAACTACTCCACTATTTTTAGTACCTAAGTAACGAGAAGCAATCATGTTACCCATGTATACTTTTACATCAAAAGGGGAACGAGATAAGAGTATGCTATAGCAACTTGTAAGTTGTGATAAATGATAAATAACCAGAGGAAACCATGTTACTCACGTATGCTTTTGCGTAAAAAGGCATTTGTGACACAAGAAAGTACCTATTGAAAAATCATGATAATGGAAAGCACCCCCTTTGCTCTTAATTTTTGAATTCTCGTAATAAGGCTCTTTTGCATCAAAAATTTTTTGAATGAAACTTCTATTAGATGAATTCTTTAGTACTACAACAAACCCAGTGATTTAAAAGATCGTAGAGTAATTGCTAAGTTTTACTTGTTTTAATTCACCGGCCTCTCTTATTCAAACACCTTGTGCTTAATCACTTTGATTTTGCAATTTTTGCTGGTTCCTTGACTGCCCTTTGCTACAAAATGAAMSCAAGAAAGTTATCTGATATGGATGTAATGCTATAACATTGCTCGAGGACTGGCAACATTTAAGTTTGGGGAATGATAGACATTCAAAATATTCTTATTTTGATCCCCATTTTTGTCCAACTTCGATCGATTCTTTATGAATTTATACAAGTTATCTTGGTTTGTGGCCTCAATTCTACTATTTCAGTCGATATACAATTACGAATATGAAACTAGCTATTTGAAACCTAAGAAGCTTAATCTTTAAGGAAGTTTTACAAGGTAACAAGAATGCTACAACATTCATGATTCCAAGCATCTTGCATAATTTTTTAGAACTTTTTGCACAAAGATTCATTAGTAGAATTAAATATAATATCATCCACATAGATTTGCACAAGTAGTATGGCTTTTGAATAATTAATTTGATTTTATGAAAAGAGTTGTATCCACTTTTCCTCTAGGAGAAATATTTTCAACAAGATATCCAATTAATCTCTCATACCAAGCTCTAGGAGCTTGTCTCAAACTATGCAACACTTTAGTCAATTTGAAAACATGGTATGGATACAATTCATGAATAAAAGCGAGAGGTTGCTCAACATAAGCTTCCTCCACAATAAAGCCATTTAAGAAAGTACTTTTCACATCCATTTGAAAAAGCTTAAAACCTTTAAAGCACACAAAGGCAGGTAACATATGGGGGCAAATGTTTCATCATAGTCAATACCCTCTTCTTGATTGTACCCCTGAGCTACCAATCTTACTTACTCCTAACTATTTCACCAGCCTCATTTAGTTTGTTTCTAGATACCCATTTAGTACCAATTACTACTGATTTTTGGATCTAGGTACAAGATTCCATACAAATGATTTACCAAATTGATTCAACTGTTCTTCCATGGAGACAATCCACAATTCATCATTTAAAGCACTATCAATGTAAGTTTGGTTCAATTTTGGAAAGTAAAGCAAAATTATCAATAAATTGCCTACGAGTTCTTACACTTTGTGAAAGATCACCGATAATTTACTCCTTTGGATGAGATTGCTTAGATATCCATTCCTTTGGCAAGTTGTTTCCAAATTGATCATGATTTTCATCATCTTGTTCTTGCACATCCTCATATCTATCCTCTTCCACCTTTCTTCAAGATTCATTCTATCAATTAATTCTCCTTTGGATTGATCTTTCTTGAATAGATCATATGAAGGACCAACTTCCTCATCATCCTTTCTCAAAGAGTAAGAATAAGATTCATCAAAGGTAACATGCAYAAATTCCATAACAACAAGTGTACGTTCATTGTAAATGCTATAAGCTTTCCTATTTGAAGAATAACCAAGTTTATCTCTACTATTTAACACAAAACACTTGCATCCAAAAACTTTTTAAGTATGAGATGTTTGGTATTTTTTTTTTTTCCAGAAAACAAATTCATAAGGAGTTTTTCTAATAAGGGTCTCAACAAGACTTGATTTCCAACATAACATGCGGTATTGATAGCTTCAGCCCTAAAATATTTTGGCAAAGTATTTTCACATAACATAGAACAAGAAATGTCTTGTAAAGTATGATATTTTCTACCAACAACACCATTTCTTGTGGGATTTTAGCTGCTGAAAACTTGTGAATAATACCAAGTTCCTCACATAAGGAAGAAAAATCTTTATTGTAAAATGTTCTACCATTGTCACTTCTAATAGAAATAAGTTTTGTGCCAATATAGTTTTGAACACGTTTGAAAAGGTTCACAAACTCTCAATGTAGCATCTTTGCTAGTAAGAAATAATACCGAGTAAATCTAGAATAGTCATCAACTATTAAATAAGCATATTTCTTACTAGCTAGGGTAGCTGTCCTCATGGGACCAAATGATACGGGAAATCCTAGCAAGTGTAAGAGGTTGTACTGCATAATATGGAAAAATATCGACCCCACAAAGAATTAAATCCTGATTACCATCCGTTTCAAAGCCCCAATGTTATAGATTTATTATCATCCTAACATATTAATTAGCATTGGATATTAGGCTTTATAAGACATGGTTTTTCGTCCTGATCATTTTGAACAAGTGAGGGAAATAAAAGAACTTTCATTAGAAAACATCTTTCTAAGATTGCGAAGAGATCTCACAATATTCTTGCACTTCATCGTTGAATCTGTTCATGCTAAACCTTTGAAAATCTTTAGCAGAGCGTCTACTATCTTACAAAATATCTTCCTAGTGAAATCCATATCTTAACTTTGAGCTTAGAACTACCACTATCATCACTATTGAAGAGTGATATAGATCTAGCATTTATCTATAAAAATTTGTGCGAGTTAAGGTTGTCGAGGAAATAAAACTCTTTGGAGAGTGAACCTTGTTTCGTAAAAATCAAGGTTGTGTAAAGCCCTCTTGTGGGAGAGCCTTGTAGCAGTGTGCTGAGAAAAAGTCTAGAGTGACTAGTAGAGTCTGAAATCCTAAGGTTGCGTTCTCAGGTAGTGGATGTAGATCTGATAAAGGGATCAAACTACTATAAATCACTTGTTTTGTTGTGCATTCACTTTTCTTGTTTGTTTATGTTGTTTTAACTGTTTACGCGAAAAATACTTGGATCCTCTTTCATTACAAAACTTTGAATATATTTCAAACAGAGTTGAAAAATATATTGGGTGGTCTCAAAAATTTCGAAGAAGTAGCTATAAGCCAATTTACTCCTCACTCCTCTCGAGTTCTTTTAGATTAACATATAGAACATCAATAAAACACATATCTTTTCTCCCCTAACAAGAAAACATTATTCGAAGTATGAGAAATTTCACAACTTTGAGCATAAATTAAACAAGATAGAAAGTTCATTCCATGCTCCAACTTCTTCCAAACAATAACCCATCACATAGGAACAACTTTTAAGGAGAAGCAATAGTTATGATACCAAATTTGATATATGTTGTGAATTTTTCATAAACAAACACGAGAGAATAGCAAGAACATTATGGGAAAACCGAGAAATGAAGAAACAACAGGAAGCCCTAAGTATGTTAATTAGACATTCACTCGAAAAACCCTATTAAAACTAGCTACTAAAATCCCTTCAATAGAATTTGTTCCTCCCCAATATACACTCTAAGAACCTAAAAAAAAACAAGGGAACTTGAACCCCTAGTATAGTAATTGAAAGCAACCAACCAAATTCCAAGTAAGAACTCTAAAACAACAAAAGAAATAGAAACCCTACTTGAGAAATTAAAATGGATTGTCCACAGATTTAAAGACAAGATTTATGGATGCATTAAGTTCTTTGAATAGTCTATGGAAACAAAACTAGGGAGTGCTCTTAACTCTCCAAGTTTCACTTGGACTCCTACAAAATTTTACCATCTAGGGTCCCTCCCCCGAATGAGGATGAAATAGAGTATCTATAGTCCTATAGCCCTAATTGGGTTAATAAAAATAAAAATTATTTGGTTTGGATTTAATCCCAACTTGTTACATCGTAAGATATCTAAAATATCAAGTTAAAATATTAAAATAACTTAAGAAATAAAGTTGGAAAATATTAAAAATAACTTAAAAAATAAAGTTGGAAAATTTAGCTCCACGATAGAAGCGAATTATCAAATTCTCCGTCCATTTAGGTCATCAAGAAGATCAAATTTATCTTATATTCTGAACAAATTTTGTACGTTCCGATCTTAGATTTTCAAAACATCTTGAATCATCTCCATTGGATACCTAGGACATAAGTTATGATCATTTTTTCTGAATAGTGTCAAAACTAGAGTGATGTCAATGAACATTGAGTTTGCACAGCACTTAGGTGGGACAAATGAGTTACTTAGAAATCTTGAGATTTCTTCTACAAAGTTCTAGAAGACCTCCTCTTTATTTAACTTACATAAGGTTACTAGAAATGCCCTTGAACAAAAAGACTTCACAACATCCAACTTCATTTCACTTCTAAAGTATATGAGTTGTCCTCATGATTTTTCATGAGTAAAAATTCCTTTTCAACTTTGTCAAAGTCTTCAAAACTACTAGAATTCAAATTATTTCCAAAGAAGATTTTTCACTCCTCTTGAAGCTTCATTACTTACGGCCTTATTGATGGTCCTCTATAGTTTGAATCTTTTATTCTACGAGCTCTCTATTTATTAGATGAGTCCAACAGTTGAAGATGAATCCCTCAATTTCAACATACTTCAATGGTGCCTAAAAAATGAAAGAACATTTTCAATCTTATAAAAGATGCCACGAGATATTTTGGTTGTGTCGGAGTCAACTAAGGCTTCGRGAAGTGCCTTCATCGAGAGCAATTGAAGATTGGACAAGAGAATAAGTTAGTTATCCATTTCAACATTATAGATTCTTATGTCCATCGGTGATTATTTGAAAAGTAAAAACCTACAACAAGGATTGATTCTTCATGCTCTCTAGGACGATTTTGGAAGAAGAAGATGAAAATGAATAAGAGGATCAGCAAGATTCWTTTTTGAATATTTATTGTATTAGCTTGTATTAAATTTTAAGTTTTAGCTTTAACTTTTTAATGGGAAGTTAGCTTATTTTTTCCCTTCAGCAATTTACAATTAATGATAAATGTCCCTAAATTTTTCTTTTACATTATTTTGTCACTCAACTATTTTCGATTAATGATAAATGTCCCTGAACTTTTTTCACATTATTTTATCACTCAACTATTTCTATTAATGATAAATGTCCCTGTACTATTTTTAAGAATTTATTTATGCCACTTAGCAACATAAATGAAGTGGATGAGGACTTAAAGGATCATATGGCTAAGAGGTTAAAAGCGATAGATACTTCGGACAAAAATGAAATTGGTTCAATCTATGCTGCTGAAACTCTCTTGGGAAAGCCATTCTTGAAGTTTTTACATTATTGTGGTAAGTCTGTTGTTTGACTATATCTACTAGGATATCTAGAAGAGTGCAAATCATCACATAATTCCTCTGTAGGTCTTAGGTGATTGTAGCACAAGGACCATGCATTTCCTTCCCAGTGAATCCAGCAACATATCTACTTTTTGAAAATGTTGTCCAAGTGAGCTCCTCTTTTAGTTCGTATACCATTCTTGACAGCTCCTTTTTGTCTCTTCAACATACGAGGGTTATATCTGGTAAATGAAAGCCCAAATAAGGTTAGAACACATTGTACTGATAAGTTGAAGGGCTTTTATTTCCTTTTCTAGCAAAGAAGTACCTTAGAACAAATGAAAGCTTAGATGCATTTCATTTCCTTGTCCACTCTAATTCACTACAACCAGGATGCCATAACTTTTGAACTTYGGTAAATCATCTAGGTTGTTCTGTTTGTACTTCATGGCATAATGGTTCCTCTCCTTTAATTATCAAGGAGGACTTTCTTGCTTCTTGTTGTATCTTAAACTCGTTGCTTAGCATATCATGTTCCTAGATCCATGAATTCCTTGGTAACACATCTCAAAGTTGTTCTTCAAAAAATCTTTGACCTTGATTCATCATGTCCATGCAATCCATTGGAATTGGTAAATGCTAAATGCTTAAATGTTTTCCTGGGTGTTTTTGAGAACTGACCATGAAATTGGTGCTCATTTCCATCACAAGAAGATATGTAACACCCCCAGATTAAGAAACTTTATCCTAACTAGGAATGACATCATTTACTCACTGACACGAATTTGCGAAAACTCAAAAGAATTGAAACCAAATAAGAAATACTTAATAATAAACAAAAACCATTCTAGTCAACAACCATCTTATAAATAACATTTCTTTAAAATAACTTCAGGGTATCTTGGTCTCCCTACAAGCAACCTCCTCACACCATCTGGCTACACATCATCTGAAATGCAAACGAGAGAAATGGAATGAGCTATAAAGCCCAGTAAGTAAATCTCGTGCATGAATGCATGAATATGCCCTACATGCCATGAATTATAAAAACTCACTTTTTCAATGAAAACTTTCTAAGCATTTCCATTTCGTAACCTTTTTACAAAATCTTTTATTTCAAAATATATAACTTGTAAAACATTTCCTTTCATTACATTCGTGAGCTCACTGAGTATATCGCCTAGCCATTAAGCTGCAGTGGGCCATTTGTTCTTTAGAACCCGATTACATTTCTACCGGTAAAACTGCAAAGCGGTTAACATTCCTTTACTTTTCCTTTCATCTCTTCACCTCCCAGAGGTGAATGATTACCTCCCTCCTAGAGGGTCTGTTTGGGTGCGGCGGTCCCCCATGCCCTATTTCCCACTCACATCTTTCATGGCTAGGGTTACACTCCTTTCCAAAAACTTTAACATTTTCCTGAACACGCTACAATTTGTAAAATACATTCCCTTTCAAAACTTTATTTCCTAAACCATTCACTTTTTAAATGTATGAATGGTTCATGCCAGGAATGATGTAGAACACTAACTACATGCCTATGACATGAAATGCATACAACCGTAATTAACATGCCATTCGATATAATAATGGTACAAGATATGGAACACACAAAAACATTCCACACAATCAACACAATTCATAACATAATTCCATACTGCCACCACATAACACACAACAAAAGAGATAGGCGGGTATGGGGGTTTACTTGCATAAAATCTCATATACAACACATTAATCCATCTAAAGGAATTCAGATACATCCATTCATACGCATTAATAAAATGTGAGAATTTACTTACATAGAACTCAGATTCAATAACAACAACACATATACGTTAATGAGAATGTGAGAGTTTACTTACATCATACTCAGATTCAATACACATTCAATTCACCTAAGAGCAATTTAATTATAACAACAACACATATACGTTAATAAGAATGTGAGAATTTACTTACATAGAACTCAGATTCAATAACAACAACACATATATGTTAATGAGAATGTGAGAGTTTACTCACATCGAATTCAGATTCAATACACATTCAATTCACTTAAGAGCAATTTAATTATAATAACAACATATATACGTTAATGAGAATGTGAGAATTTACTTACCTGGAGTCCTTTACGTTATAGGGCTCTTATTTAAATCGCAATATGAAATCCTTCAACCGTTCTCAACGTTAAGGCACTCGAAACAACCTAATTTTGATTACAGAAGGAAAGTCCGTTTAATATGACTGTCCCAACTTAGCTATTCGGTGTTTATTCCAACAATGTCATTTGTCATTTGTTCATCCATACTTAGTCCCCACATTACCAATTATCACATTTTTTAAGGGTACAATTTAAACCCCTTCGCTCAGGTATTAAACCTAATCTATGTTTTCCCACAATTTTACTTTAGGATATAATTTCATAGGTCGTAAATTTCAATATTAATTAATAATGTTTTCACCTTTTAAGTTCGCAAAGTCTAAGTGTCTCGGAAGTGGTATTGGATTCTTGGGCATGCACTCTAGTGGCGGGTGCAACAATTCTGGGCGACTGGGCATCTGGGCGTCTAATAGCCTGGGCGCTAGGCGCTGGCCACCTGGCACTGGGCACTGGGCTCCTGGCACTGGCTCTGGCACCTAGGTGCTGAGTGCCTGGGTGCTTGCTGGGCGCCTCTGCTCTGGAAGCCGGCACACAAAGCTTCGATCCGGCAGGAGGTTGAAGTCTACTAACGATGGTGATCAGATCTGGGCAGAGTGACGACCAGCAAGGAACTGGCTGGCCGTGCAGTAGAGCATTCAAGCAATGACAAGACGAGCACAGATCTGGTCAAGGAATAAACAGATCCGGACGGCTCTGCTGCGTCGACCAGCCGAGCACTRTCCTTCCTCTGTCCTGGTGAAACCGTTGAGCAGAGAAGAGGAAGAAGATGATGATGAAGGTAGATCTGGCTGAGCAACAATCGGTAAGAGGCAAGACAGAAAGACTTGCTGCACAGCAGAACATCCGAGCGGATCTGGAGGCTTCACGCTAGCATCGACTTCAGACTCGATCGATCCGAGTGTGAGCTAGCAAGGATCGAGGGCAGAGGAAAATAGATCTAGCTAGCAGGGAAAACTCAAGTTAAGTCGTGTCTGTTCATGCCACGAGCGGCTTTGAAATCTGGTTGCGGCTCCGAGCATTGAAGACTGATGAGTCACCCAAATATATGTTGCGAGAAGGGATGTCTCCTAGCACTGGCGTGGGCAAGAGATCCCGAGCAGAACTAAACTGCGAAGTTGCAGGCTTCCAGTAGCTATCAAGTTCTACCGACCACACGTGCAAAGAGAAGAGATGGYGGATCTGAACAGTGATATCGCAAGCTTCAGGCAGCGATATTGGCGAGCAGAGGGAGAGAAAGGAGAAAGAGGTGAGAAGAAAGAGAGAGGAGGAGGAGGGCTACGATGATCAGCGTCGTGCAGATAGAGGAAGAAAGGAGGCGGCGAGTGCGGTGGGAAGGAGTGGTGGTGGCTGTGAGGATGGCTGCGGCATATGGGGAGGAAGAAGAAGACTTGGGGTTTCTTCTTTTTTCTTCTTTTTTTGCTTCTTTTTTTATTTTATATTTTAGGCCGTAACCCAAACCTTTTGGGCCTTCCCATCTATAATTAATCCAATCCTTAAATTAAATTCAACGGGCTTTTTTTGGATAATGGTCTAAATTCCGACTGAGAAACGAATAGGCCCATTAGTCGAGCCTCTGACTAACTAAGGACCTTACTGTGACATATACGAAAATTCCACATAGAAATTTATCCAACCCTAGTTGGCTCACAAATTCGCTCGATCAAACAAAAATTCATAAATAGAAATCTCAGGTATTACAAGATATGCTAGCTTCATAAGCTAACTCCTGGTCAGGGATTTACAATGATTTACAAGAGTCTTGGTAAGGGAGAGACACCATATAAAACTAAGCTTGATTACAACCAAGCATGCTAACATTTTTTATTGACTTCCCCCTATAGGAGTTCGTACTAAAAATGCCCAAGCGATAGCAATGCAGACCTCGTTCTTCCGAGAATGTGGGAAAACTCTGTCTATTTTTTATTTAATTTTTTACATAAAGATAACTCTTGGGACTTTACATGAGTGTCCCTATAAACGTTAGATACAAAAATTTTAAAATACTAGAAAAATCATTTACAAGTAAAGATAGTATAAAAAAGTTTCGTAGATTTTGATCGCATAACTTATTAAACATCGTACTGCCTATTTTTAAGGTTTCTCTCTGTATCTAGTAGGGTTTCTTGTAGGGGCATGGCCTAGGGTTCTGCCCACTTCTAGTTTTTTAGCGTCGATTGGCCCTCTTTCTGATGGTTGATTCTTGGGGAATTATGGGTTAGGCCATGGAAGCTAATATTTTGCACAAACTGGATGACTTTAGGATCTCAGCTAATGAGGATATAGCGATCAGTGTCAYGGGTGGGGAAGTGTAGGACGGCTTACAAGCATACAACACCTGCTGTGTTGGCGGCTTCCTTGCTGATAGAGAGATCAGTTTGCCAATAATACGCCCGATCATGCACAGGGTCTAGGCCTCGAATGAGGTACACATTACTCGTGTTGCATTCAACACTATACTTTTATTTTTTCCCACATTATATCTCATGACTAGGGCATTAGAGAAGGGTACACGGTGCTTTGAGAATACACTCTTGATTATGCATAAATTGGAGGAGGGTTTTGATTATACTAGTACCTTTTAAACATGTTTTATTTTGAGTTCATATTCATGTCTTGCCAATTGATTGAGGGGCACAGGAATGTAGAGGCGGATTGAGCGGCCGACACCTGCAGATGATGAAACAAAATTATGCAGAAATATGAAGTAACAGGCAGGGTTCAATGATACGTACTGGTTTGAGGGCGAAGCCAGAGGTGACTATGGCAAGACTGAAGGCAATGGGCAAAGAGAGGGGTATACACTGAAGAGAGACAATGCAAAACTGGTTCAGAATAGAGTGGAGAAGGGTCCTAGCGACTACATGAGGTGAAGCTCGACATTTACCTATCGTATTGGAGGCTTCTGCAAGGCAACTTTGCCAAAAGCAATGAGTTTTGTAACATGGAATTTCAGGGGTTGAGAACCCCGTGCAATTCGGGCTTAAAGAGGCTGAATTTACAAAAAGATCATGAGTTGGTTTCTTATGTGAAACGAAAGCAACCAATCTGCGCATTGAAGGTGTTATGCGGAGATTAGGTTTGCAGGATGGGTTTGCGGTAGAATAAAGAGGCCTAGGAGGAGGACTAGCAATGTTCTAGAAAGTTGAATGGGATGTCGTGTTGTAGTCTTTCTCCATGCACCACATAGATGTTTGGATTGACACCAATGATGGCCGACCAAGTTAGTTGTAATACTCACAATGTTATTTTTAATTTTTACGAATTTAATATGATCATAAAATTTATATGTCAATTCACTGATTTATTTATTATCATGAAATTCTGGTGTTTTGGTTATTTTGCATCGAAAGGACTTGGAGGCGCTAATGTCCGATGTGCCAATTAGAATTTAATAAATTATCTCTATTATTATTGTTTAATTGCACGTTAATGTGAGAGTACATTTATTTAATTATGAGATTTATTATGCTAATTGAATTAGAGGTTTAGCTAATTAATTTAGGCTCGACCCATTAAAGCCCATTCATTTCTTATTCGAAACCTAAAGCTAATTTAATGTTGAAATTCGGCCTAAAAAAAAGCCTGTAGACTTTAATGGTGTTGGGCTTTGATGGTTATGGGATAAGGAGGCCTAAAAGGAGTTTGGTTAGGGCTCAAGCTTAATTTAAAAAAAAAAGGAAATTATGTTGTTCAGATCCGTTTCGCTTAGACACTGCTCATATCGGAGTCGTTATTGCCCTTGTTCAGTTGTCATCTCTAGTTTCCATTCTGATTCCTACTCTTCGTTGTGCTTGAATTCGTCTAGATCCACACCAGTTTGCTAATACTCATTGCTACACGTCGATCAGACCAAGTCCACCAGTTGATGCTAAATTTTCATGTGGGTGGCTGCGTTTGTCTGTGATCTCTGTGATATTGCATGCTAGTAGTTCCCCATTTCTGCCCAGATCTAAGCTCATTTGTCCAGATCTGAAGCTTAATGGTGTTTCGGTTGCTACTTGTTGGCTCTCTTCCGTCACCGACCAGGAATAAACCATCCAGAGTCACTCGACTTGTTGCTTTCCAGATCAGCTTCTGCATCGCCTAGACAGAGACACCGGTCACTTGCTGCTGGTACTTAACCGGAGCTGCTGGAGTCATTACAGATTTCTCTACTCATCGATCTGCTTGGCGAATAGTTTCTATTGTTTGCCGACGTGACCAAAACTGTAACATCTCGGATTTTACTTTTATGAATATTTATTTAATCTCGTGAAATTGTGCCAACTAGGGTTGGACATTTTATATGTGGTCAATATTTTTTAAATCGTACRTTTAATAAGTGCGAAAATATTGTCCGTGTTGAATAAGAATTATCGTTAGTTAAAARCTCGACTCGTGGGCCTAGTTATTTATTAGTCGAAAGTTGAGCTTTTTATCGAAGGAAAGCCCGTTATATTAAAATTATGGATTTTAGGTCARATCTGGATAAGAAAGCCTAACGGGTTGAGTTGTGGCCCAAATGAAATAAAATAAAATAAAATAAAATAAATAAATAAATTTTAAAAAAATGGGAAGAAGAGAAACAGTAAACCCTAGGCTGCCCCTCCTTCTTCTTCTTCTTCTTCTTCTGCTTCCCTTCCAGCCGCCGCCGCGCCGCCACTCTCCCTGTTGCTGTTGAGAAACCGTTCATCTCCTTCTTCCCTTCCTGCCGCCAGCGTTGCCACTCTGCCTTTGCTGTTGAGGAATCGTTCATCTCCTTCTCCTTCCTTCCGCCGCTGCCGCCACTGCCATCCTCCCTATACCAGACCCGACACTGCTCATCGTGGCCTTCCCTTTCGCTTCCGCCAGAGCCCTCACCGATCCGCCATCTCCCTTGCTGCTCGCGACGCTCCGACGTAGCCCGAGCTGCCACCATCGTCGTCTTCTTCTCCCCTGCTTGCGGACCTCCAGATCTGTTGGTCCACCGGCTCGGCTCAGATCYGTTCGACCTCTATTCTACTGCTGCATCGCCGTCAACCAGTTGCCGCGACGACACCGTTGTTGACCGGCGGAGACAGCGCGGCCAAGGGCACGATTTGCCCAGTGCAGAACAGGCCGCAGCAAGCGAGGAGGGAATAAACAAGGTACTAAGAATTTTTTGAAGTTGTAAAGGCTTTTGGTAATTTGGAAAAGGAAGTTTGTTAGGGTAAAAGATTGGCCAGTGAAGGATTTTACGCACTTGCCGTTGTGACGGTTTTACTCTACATTTGAACAGATTTGATGTCAGTGATTGCTGTTACTTTGTGTATGCTAAATATATTCTTCTGCATCTATTATTTTATTATGTTATATTTTTGTACTTTAGTGTTTGTGTAAGGGGAAATTCGATCTCATGATATTTTCTATGTCTTGTTTTTCTAGCTTGAAAGCAGTGTTAAGTGTGTAGTTGTATTTTTAAGGTGTGTTGTGTATAGGTTGTTAATTTCTCATAAGTAAGGTGTATAGTTATATTTTGTAAGGGGTGTTGTGTATTTATTGGGGTTGTCAAATTTTTATTAAGTTTATAAGTAGATAAATATTATAACTTATCTCTTAACTGGAATGGTGCTTCAGATATGCCTTTGCTCAAGGGATGTAATACCAGCCTTTATTTGAGCGTGGTTGGCTTGAAGTGCATGGTACGGTGAGCTTTATTCTTGGAGTTAAGGTGGTTATTAGGCTTTGCATATTCTTTTGCAATGACCTAAAGGCTTGCAGTAAGGTTTCCCTTATCACGTTTACACAAGCCTCGGGATCCCGCTACTGTCCCGCGGACTCGCATGCCCGTGCCTGCATGCTTCGCCAGCACGGCGACCCGGCAGCCGCATTGGCGCGTAACCCGCGCGCTCGGCGCCTCACCGTGACACGCAGGACGATTGGCGTCCGCAGTACGACCGCGGACCACACAGCTTGTGACCCGGCGGCCGC
>MEJB01000071.1:413978-426230 GCA_001752375.1 Rhazya stricta
AATCGGGTTCCAAATAACTATGGCCCACTGCATAGCTATGTGGCTAGGCTTTATACTCTAGTGAGCTCGCGAACGAATGAAAGGAAATGAAAAGTTTTATTGTAAGTGAATTTTGAAGAGAATGTTTGTAATGAGTTTTGAAAAGAGAATGTTTTTGGAAGGTTTTTCATTGAAAAGGGGGAACTTGAATCTTCATATGTAGGACATGTTCATGCATTCATGCATGAGGGTTACTTACTGGGCTTTTTAGCTCATTCCTGTTGTTTATGTTTTTCTTGCAGATGATATGTAACCAGATGGGGTGAGGAGGTCGCTTGTGGGCGAGCTTTGATACCCGAGAATTGGTTTTCGAATTTATTTATGAAATAAGATAAATACTTCCGAATGTTTTAAATTATTGAAGTTTCTTTGTGATTTTCGTTTATTTTGAATGGTTTAGAAAGACTTCCGCTGTACTTCTATTTTGAATAATTATTAAAATGGTGAGGATTTGTTAAAGTTTACTTTTGAAATAGATAGTTGTTTATTTTGGAACGGAATGACGTGGCATTCTCAGCTTAGGACTGTTCCTAATATGGGGGTGTTACAAAAACAAAGGACGTTCAGCTCCGATCCCCACTCGTCGTTTACTCGCCGTGCCCGTCTAGATCCAGCTAACTTGTTGCCCGGAAGATCGCCGGAGTTTGTCACCGGAATTCATCAATTGATTGGAAACAGAATATCGGGAACGTTTGTTGGAGTTTGCTAGGTGATCAGGCACTATGCGCCGTGCCATGTCGCATGGGCTGCACGTTCATGAACAAGCCACTGTTTGCTACTTGTACGCACACCCGAGGCACACTTTTTTCCAAGAGCATTTGACAACATTCACCTTACACTATGCTTAGGATTTGCTGGATTAAAGATGAAACCATTGTTTGTTCGATTTCATTAATCAAATGACTTATGCAATTGTGTTCCGTATTGATGATTGTAGGAAACGTAGATTTAGTTTATAATGTAATTAGTTGAGAAGTATGTTTTGATTTAAAAATGTATTGTGTTTTGTGTTATTCATTTGCCATTGTTAGGGAGAGTAAAAAGCCATGAAATAATTTATACTCTTGGGAATATTTTGCCCCTAATTTAATACGTCATTTATTTTATTCTTTTACCAAAGAATTTTTTTGTCGCAATTTCAAAACTCATTTGTTTTACATCTCGAGTCAAGAAATATTACTCCCAAATTGAAAATTTTCCCTCAATCATCACTAAAAACGAAAAATGTACAGTAACATTTTCACTTTCTCCCCAAAAACTTACAGTAAAAATAATTAAATAATTACTCTAATCACTTTCTACTTACACAAAAACAAAAAATAACCTAATCAATGTACATGAGCTTTATTGAGTTTCTTCAAAAATTTGTCCATTGAACAATTCCCTCATTGAATTGTAGTAGAAAACCATCCCACCCTGATTTATGGGGGTCTATCCTGATCTGCAATAACTTCAACATTTCCAACTAATCCCTCATCCAACTTCATCCCTTTAACTGAAGGAAAATTCGTCTGCAAAAATCTTCTTCTTGTCGACGCCAACAAAGATCTGTAAACTTCTTCACGGTGGTCTGAAAAATCTATTGTTGTGTTGAAGAAGAGGAGTTATACATTTTATGTAACTAATAAAGTCGCTTATGTTGTACCAAGTACAATTTGCATACAATTTGTTGGTTTTTTATTTTTTTTCCTCCTTTTAAAGTGCAACAGCACACTTGAATCATCGATTATGACATTACAATGTGCCAATTATGATGGAACTTTTTATAGAAGCCATTGCTTCGACATGCATTGAGCTTCTTCTTGTCACATGTGTCGATTATGCATTTCACTTGAGTCGATTGATTATGGATTTCGCTTGAGTCGATTATGCATTTGGCGTGTGTGACGATTACCATCAACACATAACATATATACCACCTCAGTAACAACTATGCATGTCGCCTGTGTTGATTATACATTTCGCCTAAGTCGATTATGGATTTTGCTTGAGTCGATTATGCATTTGGAGTTTGTCGATTATGCATTTAGCGTGTGTGGAATATGCATTTCGTGAGTGTCAATTATGCATTTCGTGGATGTCGATTATGCATTTCGCATATGTCAATTATTTGTTTCACGTATGACGATTAACATCAACATATAACACATATACCACCTCAGTAACAACTATACATGTCGAGTGTGTCGATTATGACATGAATTTCCATTGGCATTATATAAATTGTTAAAATCAATTATTGATATATGGATAGTCGATCTACATTGCATGCTTTTACTACACAGAAGTATAAATATTTGATTATTACATTAAACTATTTGCAACTRACATTTGCGTCTTTTCTTTGTAATTATTCAATTACTTATTTGTCGCCTCATCTTCAAGCTGGAATACAATAATATTCCGGTATTACCTAAATTTTATATTTTTAAATTCGCATTCTTCGAATACTATAATGACATGTTTTTTAATATATCAGTGTATGATACTTTCCATTAGGATTATCACTCTGAAACTGGATCCAACACCTATACATCCCTATCTAGGAAACATAATAGAAAGGTTTGAATCACTGTAATTGACTTATGCTCAGTTCATTTTTGGGTTGTTACATATAATTCTTTTGTGTTCATCATTCAGTATGTACTCTGTCCAAATTATGTGCACAATTCTATTCATTATTTCGAACTTGCGAATAAATATTAGATGGCGGAGGATGCCGATGCTTATGGGTTCCAGAAGTAATTGGACTACCGAACAAGAAAATGATTTCACAAATGATTATAAATCTGTAAATGGTATGTGCTTTAGCGGGAAGTTTGTTTCCACTGCACGGCAAAAAATTTTAGAAGATGTTTTAGAACAAACTGGAAGGAAACCGTCCCTCAAAGAGTTGAAAGCTAAATGGCAACAAATGAGAGACAAGTATCACCTGACGGGTTGGTTGATTGAGACATCCAGCCACACCAGGGCCAGCTGGATCTCGTAGTTACATACTATTAGGGTTGAACCATGGCAATGGAAAAAATGGATTAAGGTAATATTCTCCAGTTGCTTATTAATGCTTATATAGATAATATTGCTGAATTACCTTTCTTTTGGCTATGGTAATGGCTTGTTTTGGTGTTAACTGCAATATAGGAGAAGGAAAATGTGGGGCCTTTCCAGAAGCAGGGGTTACCAAATTATGTTAAAATGAAAGAATTATTTCACGACGCCGGTGCCATTGGTTCCAAATCTAGGTCATCCGCTCATCCACCAGTTATGATGATGCCTCTCCTATTTCATTTATGCAAGAAGATCGTTTTCCCAATGTTAATGACAAAAGAGTAGTGTGTGATCATGATAATTTGGAGGTGATTGATGCTGATGATGATGTCATTACCTATGATGGGCCTTCTGCTAAAACTAAAAGGAAGCATTGGATATGTACCACCACTTCGAGCAGCAAGCGAAGTAAAAGTCAATCATTAGTTAAAGGGCGAAGAGATAGTCCACAAACTCGAGCATTTGAAGCCTTCAAACAAGCTCAAAAGCTAAAGCTATGTCTTCTTTCTCAAGCTGTTGAACGAAGTAGAGTCATCATACCCAGTGTCATCGAAGTGTTTGTCGTATTGCAACACAACTTCTCTCACTTAACTGATGAAGAGATGATGCGACTGAGGCCTTTCATCTTTGATGATAAATGGCAGAAAATGTTCATGATATTACAACCTACTTATCGGGCTATTGCTATCGATGAAGCATTAGGTAGCACATGATTTCGGTTGTTTAGCTATTACCTTGAACACGACATTGTCATTTTTTTTGCATCTATCCTATTTATGTGAAACTTTTTAGAATTTAATTTAGAGTTGAAATTTACTTCAAAAATGCTAGTTGTTAATGATGTAGTTTTGGAATATGTGAAACACAGAACCGTCTTTACAATGCGCTATATATTTGAATGGATGTTTCACTATTATCTGTATCAGTGTCTCCTAATATGACGTAAGTATTATTGTTTGTACTACAGGTACCTACTGATATGGAAACAATTGATAATTATGATACAATGTTAGATTATCTACTTTCTAATGAGTGTGACAGGGATGATATTGATGAGCTGAAATGTATAGTTGTTATGTCCAAACTAGTTAGACTCCAGAAACAACCTTGTTGAAATTCGCATTTTAGTGGGAGGGATTGGATCCAAGAGTTGTTGCATGGCAACCTTGTAAAAATTATGGAAAACCTTGGAATGACATAATTAACGTTTCAGCATCTATGTAATTTGTTGGTCAGCAGTGGTATTTGGGAATACAAAAAACAGCATCGCGTTGATGTTGTTGAAAATCTTTTTATTTTCTTGCATTGTGTGACAAGGGGATAGAAACAAGCCGACCTCGCCAAAAGATTCCAACATTCAATTGAGACTTGTGCCCAGCACGTTAAAATTATGTCTTGATTGTTTGTAAAGCTTTTAACAGTACATCCATCGTCGAAACATGCATAATACACATCCTCGAATCTTATAGATGATTGATACTACCCATACTTCAAGGTATGCAATGAATACAACGTATATGACCTATACTTGAATTGTTATTTTTCATTACTGAAGATCTTTTTTATTTCAGGATTGCATTGGTGCAATGCATGGGACGTGCATTTCTACTTGTGCTCCTGCAGACCACATCGAGGCGTACCATAATAGGAAAATCAGATTTGTCAAAACGTTCTTGCTATCATTGATCATGACATGCAATTCATGTATGTATGCATCAGATGGGAAGGAAGTGCTCATGATTGTAGAGTTTGTAAAGATAAAATCAGCAAGTAGTCTAATGGATTTTCCTTCCCACTGGCAAGTAAATTTCATTAATTATTCGATAAGGTAAAGATGTTTATTTTTTTTTTTTTTGGGTAATAATATATATGCAACAATGTTAATGCTGCATTGAACAGGTAAATATTACCTTGTCGATTCTAGATACCCAAATCAACCTAGACTCTCGCACCTCTCAAGGGCACACGGTACTATCGTAGCGACTTTTCTGGTAGAACAAATTTCTGTAGTCCAAAAGAGTTGTTCAATCATCATTACTCCTCTTTTAGAAATATAGTGGAGAGAGCATTTGGCATGTTGAAAAAAAGATTTCCAATACTTAAGAAGCAATGCCACCTTACGGTATTGATAAACAGGCAACCATTATTATGATGTGTTGCATTGTGCATAATTTTATACAACATAATGACATTGATGACCAAATCTTTGCAAACCAGCGATATGACAATATAAATGATTAGCCATCCAGTTTGAGTGTCCAAAATGATGACCAAATTGATGAACTTTCAGTCTTTGGTGCTTCCTGACCCCAAATTTTAGAATGGAATGCTTTTAGGGACTCAATTGCAAATAATATGTGGGCTGCTAATTTTTCATAAATCTATTTGTTCTACATTACAAGATTGTATTTCTATATTGTTAGAATTAAGTGTATGATTTTATTTGTATAATGTTATCATTCTCTATAGAATTTTATTTCTATAAGATTGTATTTCTTAATGTTATTCATATATGATTGTATTCGTGATGGATCTTCCTTCACGGTGGCCTGCTATGAGAAAGTATATTGTGTGCAAATAGCATCACGGAAGGAAACCATGATAGGCATGTCCATAACCATTGCAAGCCTTGACCAGCAATTGTGTGCAAGCTCCATCACAGCATCCAATAATGATGGACAATCCTTCACTGTGGCCTGCTATAAGGAAGCATATTATGTGCAAACAAAATCACGGAAGGTAACCATGATAGGCATTTCCATAACGATTACAAGCCGTGATCAGAATTTAGGTGCCAGCTCCATCACAACATCCAACCGTGATGGACAATCCTTCACAGTGGCTTGCTGTGARAAAGTATATTGTTTGCAAACAGCATCACAGAAGGAAATCGTGATAGGCATTTCCATAATGGTTGCAAGCCGTGATCAGCATTTGGGTCATTCACGCTGACCTGCTGTGAGGAAGCATATTGTGTGCAAATAGAATCATGGAAGGTAACAATGATAGTAATGTACATAACGGTTTCATGTTGTGATTAGCATATTTGTGGCAAGCTCCATCACAGCATCCAATCGTGATGGACATTCCTTCACAGTGGACTGCTATCAAGAAGCATATTGTTTGCAAACAGAATCATGAAAGGAAACCGTGATAGGAATGTACATAACAAGTTCATGCTGAGATCAGCATTTGGGTGCAAGCTCCATCACAGCATGCAACCGTGATGGACAATCTTTCATGGTTGCATGTTGTGAGAAAGCATTTTGAACTGGATCACGAAAGGAAATCGTGATAGGCATGTCCATCACTATTGCATGCTGTGATGGAACATTAACCAACTGGCAACCTTACATGAAATCATACAATCTAAATTCTTGATTACATTTAAACAGAGGTAAAATTACACAATACTCTGAATACAACATAAATCTTCAACTTCTTTATGTATATGCTAATCCAAGAAAAAAATTAAAAAAAAGTCATTAGTTATCCCTATAGAACATCTATTTTTTAAAATTGTACTACAAAAATAATATCCCTATGCACAAGCTAAAAATCATTATAAAAAGTGTATGCCAAAAAAAAAAAAAAACTATACGCCATGTCAATGAGTGTAAAGTAATTGCAAAAATAATATCCCTATAAACCATCTAATGAAGTATTCACTTATCTGCAAAAATAATATACAATGGTATTTCTTTTTTCAAAGTGGTCAAAATCTTGTGCAAAAAGATCGGCTGCCATCTTTTGCCTCCAACTTAGCATAAAACTTTGATATATCATGTTCACGTCGTGTCCATATAGGTGAAATTCGATGTCCTTCAACGTGAACATGCCGCAATTGTGGCTGCAAATTTAAAGAAGTGTTAAGTCAATTTGATAAATATATAAATAACCATCTTGATTGCATATGATATGACAAACATACCTATTTCCTTGTTTAGGCATTCTCAATAGCCGCTTAAGTATGAATGGCAAAGTATGGTCATATCCTTCTCTTGCTTTGCCATAAATGAGCCACGGAAGTAAGTTTATGAAGCACTGCAACTCCTTCCTGAGCACCTTCTCACGCCTTACCCAAGGGGCACTATCAAAAACAGTAATTGCATGCTCGTCCACGTCAATTTCTAGAGCAATCCAATGTGATTTAGTGCAAACTGGAACATACAAAACTTTGCACTCCTTCCATGCCTTTCAGAGTGCAGGAGCTTCCCCAAGGACATAATTCATGACAGCTTCATCAAAAATGAAGAATTCCATGTGATCTTTGTCCTGACGACTATCAATATGCGCGTGCTTCATAAATTGATAAAATCTGGAGTCTAAGATGGTAGCGTCTTGTCTTAACAGGTTGGAATACTTCATTGATCATTGTCACATATAGCATAATGAGAGATCTATATGTTGTATTACACATTYAATTGAGAACATTAGTCTATTACACTTTCAACATTAAACAAGCTAAACAACTATTTACTTACATCATCGGTAAGCCAACCATTTGCCTTCATAATGGTATGAAAGAACAATTTATTAACATCCATCAGGGGAAAGCTAATAGAATCCCTGAAAATAGCATGAACATGTAAATGTCTACAAGGCCAGAAAGGGAAAATTTAAACAATACAAAATTTTACCCGACAATTTTATCCTGAAGCCATGTCTTCAGGTCTTCCATTTTAGTGGGATTGAATGCTTGAACTAGATTAAATTATTTTACCCCTTCGTTATTGCTCCTCTTTGAAGGATTTATGAAAGGTGACTACAGTGGAGGGGCATCCCTCTTCTTGGGCATTCCTCCATCTCGAGGAGAATCATCTTGCAGTGGCAATACTGCAGTCTTAGACGCCATTTTTGTGGAACGGGGAGTTACAACAGGAAATCCCTCTTCATTTCTTACAAAGTTCAAAAAATATTGAGCAATTCCCAAAAAAAACATTTATATGCAATTTTGCTACTTTAAAGAATCATTACAATATATATATATATATAGAATCGACCTTCAATAGGGGGAGTGGAAACAATGAAGGCAGTTGCAATTAGAAAGCTCAAGGCTGGCTTGTTCTTCTGGTTGTACTGTTGCCATTTCTATGGGAGGGGGGAGTGGCAATAGGAAATCCCTTTTTATTTCCTTACAGAGTTGAAAAAATAATGATCAATTCCCATGAAAAAAATTAATATGCAATTGTGCTACTTTAAAGAATCATTAGAAAAAAATTATATATATAACCGACCTTCAATATGAGGAGTGGAAATAATGGAGGTAGTTGCAATTAGCAAGCTCAAGGCTTACTCGTCAATATTTGGAGAGTTTCAGCTACACAAATAGAAAAATATAGGTTCCACTAAGATGCTTATAAATTATTCATTTTAATCAAGTTTTTTATATTGGAATAAGGAAAACCACATTCCTTAGCTTCTTCTTCTGGCAGTACTGCAATCTTAGATGCCATTTCTATGGGAGGTGGACTGGCAGTAGGAAATCCCTCTTCATTTCCTGACAGAATTCAAAAAATAATGATCAATTCCCATAAAGAAAAATTTATATGCAATTGTACTACTTTGAAGAATCATTAAAAAAAATTAATAACTGACCTTCAATTAGGGGAGTGGCAACAGTGGAGGCTATCATGACCACCAAGCTGAGGGCATAGTCATCAATATTCGGATCGACCTCAACTACAGAAGAGAGAAATATAGGTTCCACTAAGATGCTTATAAATTATTCATTTAAATCAAGATTTTTATATTGGAATAAGGAAAACCACCTTCCTTAGCTTCTTCTTCTTAAACAGTGGGAGGAGCATGTTTTTCTCTTTCATCTCTTGCTATGTGACCTCCTGAGGCCAACTCTGAAATTAATTGATCGAGGCTCGCCTCTAACCGATTCAACTGATTGGTTAAGTGCTTCTCAACAACATCCAATTTCCTCTCAACCACCTCAATCCTCTGATTAACTCTCTCAATTTTACTTTTATCCCCCTCTATCCTCCTATCAAAGACTGCCTACATCCTCTCGATCAGATAATCATTGCACGAGAGGGATGAGTGAGGGGGGATAGGTCTGAGGGGGCATGATGAATTGGAGAAGCGGTTGGTGTATCAGCCTTATTTGATGTAGCATGAAAAGGGGAGAGATGATCCTCAACAACAGGTGAAGATGCCTCCTCATCGATGTTGTCATCCTCTTCATTCGAGAATGGAACAAATATCTGCCAAAATTGTTCCTCAGATTCCTAGGAAGTACTGACTAACTTCCTAATTACCTTAAGACTATGTTCTTCAAAAAAAATAGGAGACTGAGGCATGGTCTGGTATTGGGCCCTACGCCTTTAAAGTCCATTTAAGTATTCTTAGAATTCTTTCTCCAAAGTAATATACAGACTTGGTGACTAATTTAGGGATGGCTTCAAATGCCCAAATCTGTAGAAAGGAAATACTTATCGAATTAAAGCCACAACACATTATATGCAATTGCATTATGTTATTTAATACATAAATAGAATTTGGAAAAAATTTGAATATGGCTTATAACATGATGGATGGAGGAAATCCACGGTAGCTGATTTCATATGATTTCTTTTCCCTGGATTTCTCTATTGCCTCAGAATAATCCTGTCTAGATAATTCAATAGTTTCTGAAAATGATTTTTTTCCCCTTTCATAACTATTGAATCTATACAAATCATCCACCAAGTAGAACCATGACAAGCTCACTGAGGTATTCTCTTGCTTTGCAGATGAAACATATATCCAAAGCAGTAACAGCCCAAACTTATACTTGTACATTGGATCTTTGCATTTTTTGAATTTATCCAGAACCACTGATCTTTTTAGGTTTCCTTTAAACTTTTGAAAGTATTTGTTTTATAGATTAGTGACTTGGCCTTTCTTAGAATCATCTATATCATCGGTTCTATGAGCTTGAAGCCCAGTTACAAGAGGAAACTCTTCAAAACTAAACATACATCCCCTCTCCCCAAACTGAAACCAGACTTCATTCTTTTTTTTTTTTTTTTTTTTTTACCTAAACTTAACCCTAACCAAAGTTCCTTCATTTCTTATCCCTTAACATGCTAAGCTCAACTAAATTAAGATCTATTAGTTTTCTTCTAGCTCAAAATCGAAGTCTAAAGTTGGTTTTGGATTTGAATAAGAAGAGAACGGACTCTACTGGGTCAAGCCTAAATTAATTTACCTAAAAATTATAATTAAATTAAACTAATAAAATTTCACATTTAAATAAATATACTCAAACAATAATGCACAAATAAATAACTAGTCAAAGAAATAATAATTTATTTCTAATTCGCACATTGGACGTTACGGCCTCCAAATCCTTTTGCTGAAAGATAACCAAACCACTAAAAATCATGAATATAATTTAAATTAGTGATTTAAAATATAACTTATATAATTATATAAAGTTTGTAGAAACGAAAAATAAATCTCGGGTATTACAGATATAGTGATCGCAATTCGAAGATCCATCATATATCCTCAAAAGATAAAGAAGCTCATAGCAAAATGGGATGGTCCATATGTAGTGTAAGAAATGTGTTTTAAGTGGTTCGTACAGACTTGTTGACAAAGATGGATTAAGCATTGGCCCCATCAATAGAAAGTATTTGAAGTGCTACTATACATAAATTGTAAAAAGTTTAGATAGCTCCTTAGTGTACGAGCCTAAACTAAATATACTATTTGATAACAGCTAAAACTATCTAAATGTCTCAACAAAAATTGAAGTCGCGCCTAGCCTACATGAGCTAAAATTGTGAAAAACAACCACCAAAGGTGTCACATGTGGTGAAACTGCTAAAACACGCCAACAAGTTTAGGATGGTACAAATAGATACTCATAGCCTGCATGAGCTAAAATTGTGGAAAGCAACCACCAAAAGTGTTACATGTGGTAAAATTGCCAAAACACCTGACAAGTCCACGTTGGTAAAAATGGATACTCTTGGCTTATAAGATTTTAAATTGTGTATGGCTCTCCCTATAAATTCTTTCACATTCACGAACTACATTTTGACTTGATTCTTTTTAAAGGATGCATAAGCAGCTTGGAAGTTATTCTCCGAGTTCAGTCATAACATAACAAACTAGATAGTCTTTAATTGAGTAATAGTTTGTAAATAAAAAAATAACAAAAACAATGGAAGAAGAAATGCATACTTCATTTATTCATTATATGCAAACAAATGTTTGAGCAGAGGGCATGAAACAAAGTCCATTCAAACATTGAACTTAGAATTAACTATCTCTTACTTGTTTGCTTCAAGAAGCTCCTTCATATGTTCCAAGTTCTTCATAACTCGTCAGACTAAAAAGGAGTATTTTCAATTGCAGCAACCTCTTCTCTCTTGGTAGAATGAATATCTTCCAGATTCTTCAACACTTTGCGGCTCCTCTCAAGTGCGACTTGAAGTTCTTTCTTCCTCTTCTCAAGAGCATCAAGTTCCTCTTGCAAGTTGTCAATCTTTGTAGATATCATTTGTTGGCTCATCTCAAACTCCATGAGTTACAACTTGATCCTAGAAAGAGACTCAAAATACATCTTCTTAGTTATCAAGTCACATGCAGAGACATTAAAGAGTCATATTTGCAGGCTCCTCCAAAAAGGTCAATCAAATACCCCTTATAGGTAGAAAGATGAATGGAACTAATCTTCTTCATCTCTTCAAACACGATCCACACTTCTTCTTGAACAGTAGAAATGGACTTAATTGGCATTCGAGTAAGCTTCTCAGCAACTTGGCTTCAGAAAAGTTGAAGATATTGAAGTTGAGCAGCCTTTATAATGTCAACTCCATGGAACATAGAAATGGTAGCAACAACAGCTTGCCTTTGAGAAGGCCTTGCCCTTTCGTTGCATGAAGAAAGTGGTGGACCACTTGTCTCCAAAGGAATGCTAGTTGGTTCATACAACAGGGTTGCTAATCAATGGCAGAGCAATCATAGGAGATTGAGTAGTATCATTGTCATTCTCGCATAAGTCAACTAGATAAGTCACTCTCAATCTTGTCCATAAAAAGAGGAACAATCCATAAGAAAGAAACTTCAAGTGCCCCTAATTGAGAAAATCAAAGGATTAGAAGAAGTCTGAAATTTAAAAGTATTTATGTTAAGAATGATATACTTACATGAATTGCTAAA
>MEJB01000071.1:429319-470331 GCA_001752375.1 Rhazya stricta
GCTCTTATAACACCAAGCATACAAATAATCTATCCGGGGTGCGCAACTAACGCGCAGGCGATGGTGTCACTGGACGGTGCTACTCGAACAGAGTGTCATGCAGTAGTGTCTCGTATACAAAACATCTCAAACGGAGGGTCGAATCGGTGACCGGACCTAAAAGATACAGTTAGCCTGTGAACTAAAAGTAATAATATCAAATAAGAAACATTCATATAAAACGTCAGTTCATATACCGTATATCGCAAGCTAGTGTTCGATCGGATGACGATAACTCTAGTCGTAGTTCGCATCCGCTGAGAACATTAATCGGTTCGTGATGTTACGGGCATTGCGCAACGCTCGATGTACAAAACAATCGTATCACATTACAAAAACGGGCACGATGATCTTAAGCTAACACCTGGAATCGTTCGTAAAGTCTCGATAAACTAGGTGATCGGCTACGTGGAACGGTCTTTTTATCTAACTCCCATCTTATCTCACCGGAGAACGTACGTACGTCAATAACCTATACATAATCTTAAACAAAAACCGGGGTAATTGTTCGTTAGCGCCCTTAACTTTCAATCGATTAGCTTGAGTAAGTCATCGTGGCTAACGGCGAATCGTATCCGCGACGTAGTCTTCTTTTTTTTCTTTTTCTTTGTCTTACTTCAACCAAGTCAAACCCTCCCTCCCCCTACGACTCAAATCAAAACCTGCTCCAAAGGAGAACATTGACCGGAAGGTTCGAGTATCTTGGCGTACCTATATCACTAAGATTCTTTCCGTCAGGTGATTTCAGATATTTTTGTCTTATGAAGAGTTTCAATTTCTTTTGGATTTTTTCTTACTCACGCAAGACCTATTTAGTTTCTTTACGTTTCTCCAGTTACGGCATGTTCATTTATTCAAAAACCCGACCAAATGACGAAACCTATATACAAAAGTAGACGGTTCGGTTCTATTATGGAGTCACTCGGCGAACAGTACAAGATGAACCCAACTGCTAAACATATCTAAGTTATCACATACTTTTCCGCCTTTTTTAGGTAAAGTCTTCTCTTTTAATCAACTTAATAGCCCGATGCTGTCGCTAATAAATTCACAACACGGCACCGTTATGGATGAACCCATCACAAGCGACACTGTGAAGACTCTAATGGGTGCAAGCTTTATCACAAAAGGCCACCGTGATTGGCATGTCCATAATTGTGGCCTGTTGTGATAAAGATAGCACATAATATTCTCTTCATAGAAGGGCACTGTTATGGACTAAACCGTCACGCTGGGTTGCTGTAAAAAACATATTGGGTGCAACCTCAATCAAGGTAGGTCACCGTGGTAGGAATGACCATAACGGTGGCCTTCCGTGATGAAGATAACACCCAATATCCTCTTCATAGTAGCAAACAGTGATGGGTGACCTTGTGTTATTACTATTATGTTCGTTTTTCCTAGCTAAAAAGCCATAATGATGGACACTATTTTACTAACTCAGTTGATTCTGCACAGAAGGCCACCATGGACACTGTTTGCTGTTGTGATAGTTATATTGGGTGCAAACGCCATCACRGTAGGAATCGTGGTGGGAATGTACATCACGGCAGCAGTCCATGATGAAGGTAGCACCTAATATACCTATCTTAGCAACAAACAGTGACAGGTGAACTGATGTGTCATCATTATTGTCTGCAAGGTTCATCACAAGGGGAAATCGTGAAAGACAAGCCATCACGGTGGGCTGATGGGATAAACATATTGTTTGAAAGCTTGGTCACAGAAGGTCACCGTGAGAGACATGTCCATCACGGAGACAGATGCCAGAAAGATATACATCACAGTATTATTCACAAACCGTAGAAAATTCCATTTTGATTGCATGTAAAGCAAGGTTTTTACCTTATGACAAATGTGAAAAGATAGTTGAGCTCTTTTGCAAAGTTAGGATGGAGCAAAGCCCGTAACTCGGCCCATAAAATAAGGTTTACCTTATGRTGAATGTCTGGAAAAGTAGAAGTAGAGATGAAGACGAAATGGCAAGAAGTGAAGTGGAAAAGCACTATTTCCAAACATATATCCGTTAATGAAAAAATTACATGAGTTGGAGTATTATCTTCATAGTAGGGCACCATTATGGATGAAACCATCATGGCGGGATGTTGTGAAGAGTATTTTGAGTGCAAATTTCATCACGGTGGGCCACTATGATTAAAGTGTGTCCATCAAGATGGCCTTATATGGTAAAGATAGCACACAAAATTCTCTTCACAGAAGGACACCGTTGTGGACTAACCGATCATAGTAGGTGTCTGTGAAGATCATATTAGGTGCAACCATCATAAGGGTTGGACACCGTGGTAGGAATGTTCATAATGGTGGCCTTCTGTGATAAAGATAGCACACAATATTCTCTTCACAGCATGGAACCATTATGATGAACCCATCATGGTAGGGAGTTGAAGAGTCACATTAATGAAAAGTCACATGAGTTGGAGTAGTGGTGAAAATGAAAAGTAACCTAAGTTGGAGTATTCCCTTATTTTGGTAAAGTGGCTTTTCACAATACTATAAAAAGTTGATTATCAGTAGTAAAAATTTCTCTCATAGCATAATTGACATTGCAGAAAGCTTCAACCATGGTTCAGGCAAAGAATCCAAATCAACCGAAAGGCAAGGAAAAGAAGCTATCATTGGTGGAAAGCTTGAGGATAGGCCTTCCACATAATTACCATATAGAATCATATGTAGATAAAAGGATGAAAAACACTCCGGCAATGGACTCCAGTAACATCATATGTAAGYTGTTCAAAAATCGATTTGAAGAGAACATGAAAGAACGACCCGTTGTTCTTGGGAAGCTGCCTAAGTATGAAGAATTAATTAAACTGCCAAACTTAAAAACCTTGTTTGTAGTCCAACAATGAGATAATCTATTTGCTAATCATAATTGTTGTCCAAATCTAGTTCATTTATTTTACGCAAACCTGCATACTTTTGTGAATGAATTTAGAGAGTTGTTTATTTGGTATTATGTGAAAAAGACAAAAATTAAATTGAGTCCATCCACTGTAAATGAAATTTTTGACTTACAGGATGGGGGTTTTTTCATTAYAATGAAGGATGATGATTGTGAAGATAATGAGCATGATGTGAACTGAAAGGAGATTGGTAGTTATTTGTTCAAGTGAGGGAATAAGGGTCCTAATTCCATGAACATATATGGAAGAACAATTGCAATGGTGATTGTACAATATATTYAGTGTAGAGCTAGAAAAAATATGACAGGATTAGATTACATATTGACATATAAGGTAATGAAGCAGGAGAAGATCAACTTTGGGGATATATTTTGCCATAACATTGACTTGACTGGCTGTTCAAAGAAAAAGAAAAGAAAGTTGCGGACAACTGTTGACTCATATTATTGAGAAGCATAAGGTTTTTGCAGCTAAGGTTGATGCTATTGAAATGACGACCTTAGAAACGTCCATGCAATTTTAGGTTAAAAAAAAGAAAGAGGAATTTGAAGGGAGAATTAGAAATGCAGGACGGTTCAGGTGTAAAAAAGGAAGTTGATGAGAAAAAAGGTATGGCTGAAACTAGGGATGGTAATGGTGCATTGATGAATAAATTGGAGAATATGGAAAGAAAAATGTGTAGAATGAAAGAATTAATGAAAACCATTAAGAGAAAATAGATAGAGCAAGAGAAGTATATGCAAGAAAAGTTTGATCAAATTATGATGTTATTGCAGGGTGGGAAGGAATGGGAAAAATGTACAGATGAATCAATGAGGAAGGAAGTAGAATGCAGAGCGCAACAACTTCAAGTAGGGAATGAAAAGGGTGATGCAAATGATGATGATAATATGGAATGTGAAGTTAATGTTGATCATCTCATCGGTGACATTGTTATCCATGGATGATGAAGAAGTTCATATTAAGGACTCTTAAAGTTGCCAGGAATTTTGGTTTGGAAGATGGTGGCTAGGGACTTGGTGGATGATGGAAATGAGGAAAAGGTGTAAGGCAGTAACTGTTAGTGCACACCATGGTGGCCTGATGGTAAGAAAATTTTGTGAATCATTTTGGACAGTAATTGGCTTTTTGAAAATGACACTCTATAGCCATGTGTAAAAAGTTTAGGATTCTTATTAATATTATCTATTATGACTTATAGTTGTTCGCACTTTGCGCGATGAAGTTTTAGATTTCTGTATTTCAGAAATTAATGAATAATCGACAAGCAGAGTTGACAATTTTCACATAACATTTACATGACCTACTATCATCGATTATAAACCATTTGCTAATCGATTAGACAGTTACATCTTGAGTTGTTTTGACATAGTTACAATAATATAGGTAGGTACCCACATGTCGATTAGTGCTTTCTAGGTACTTAATTATTCATATGTTTTGTGCAGTTTCTTATAGACAAAAATCACTATCAAAAGTGGATTATTGCATATAATTAATTGATCGTAAAAGTAAAGGTAATTGACATTCGCAAAGGGTAATCGACATTAGCATAATCGATTACTATACTAAAGGTAATCGATATTGACTTGGAGGAGTGGTTGAATGTTCTTTATAAACATTTGAATAATCAATTATTTAGTCGACTATTCACTATTCCTTACACCGCTTGAAATCGTGATAAGCCAGATGGATTTTATATGTTTAATTATTCAAAATCATGTTTTGTGAAAGTTAAGCATTATGTTGAGTAGTGAATAATTTTTGGAAAAAGATWCATTTTATCATTTCTAATCCAAATGTTTTCTTAACCCAAGAAATTTTTTAACTTTAGAAACAATTTGAAATTCAAATATTATAATTTTTCGCCTCCCCTTAAGGAAAAAAATTTTCCTCCCCTTGCCTCAAAATCTAATCCAAATAGAGCTTTAGTGTCACTACACTACGTGATAATGAAGTGACACAACAACGAGCCACTATATTTTTCATGGTACTGCAATAATTACTTTTGCACAATGATCGTGGATTCTTGTTACTATGTGGAATAGTGTCACTGGTATTTCGTATCCGCGTGGGATAGCAGCATTGATCATCATGTGTGACATGTCACACGTTTTTCTTTTCTTTTCTTTATTATTATTATGAATTTCTTTTATCTTGTTTGTTAATTTAACCATTGAAATATATATTAAGGGGATATTATTTGTGATGCCTGAAATTTTTCCTTTATTAATTTTGTTTAATTTTACGTGAAATTGTGTGCCAACTGGGGTTGGAAATGTTATATGTGATTAATATCTTGAAATCGCACGTTTAATAAGTACAGAATATTGTTCGCGTCGAATAAGAGTTATTGGTTAGTTAAAGGCTCGACTCATAGGCCTATTTATTTCTTAGTCGAGAGTTGGGTTTTTCATTGAAAGAAAGCCCATTATATTTAATTTAAGGACTTTGTGGTTAGATTTGGTTGGGAAGGCCCAAAGGGTTTGGGTTACGACCCAAAATATAAAAATAAAAAAGAAGAAGAAAATATATAAAAAATAAATAAAAAGAAAGAAAGAAAAGAAAAGAAAAAGAAAACCCTTCATCTTCTTCCTCCCGTAACCCCCCTGGCCGCCGCCGTCGCCGTTGCCGCTGCTTCCCTTCTGCCTAACCGACGCCGCTTGTCGTGGCCCTTCCTTGCTTCTTCCTCCCTCTCCCTCTTCTCTCCCCTTCTCCCACTGCCGACGCTTGAAATGGCCGCTGCTCTTTACTGTTCGCAATCGACAAGTCGCTCGTCGCATAGACCACACCGGTTCTCGAAGGACGCCACTCGCAGCGCGTGTCGCTAAGGCTGACCACTTGCTCATGTCGCAGTGAGGCGCACACCGGAAGACCATCCGGTCCTATCGAGCCAAACAGACAACTCCAAGTCTCTTCTTTGGCTTCCCTCTCTCGCTCTCGGGCTTAGATCAACGATCTGTGGTCCACGCTATCACTGACCAAAACATCTACCCGAGGCGCGCGATTCGCATCTCCAAATTTGGTAAGCCATCTTCTTCTTTTTCCTCTCGGGGTGATCGGATCTACATGACTCGACACTCGCCAGATCTGCCGTCGTTATCCCCTCTCCTTCTCTGCTCAATTGGATCTGCGCGACACCATTCGCTAGATCTGTCGCCATCATCTTCTCTCCTTCTCTGCTCGAGCGGATCTGTGCGACACCATTCACTAGATCTGCCGCCATTATCTTCTTCTCCTTCTCTGCTCAACAGTTTTTCTCTTTGACTGAAACAAGATCTCTTCCCGCTGGCTGTCACTTTGCTCTCTGTCTTCGCTGCTCGTGTCGCCTGTTTCAGATTTGCAGTCCCTTGCCGTCAACCAATCGCCARAAGTTTGATCAGAGACAGATTGCCAGTCAGTTGAGTTTTTGGCCAAGAATAAGGGAAAACAATAAGGCGCGGCACTCAGCGCCAGTCCGTGCAGTACCAGGCGCCCAGCAAGCGCCAAGGTGCCCAATGCCCGGTGCCCAGGCGCCCGACGCCTAGGCACACCGACATCTAAACGCCGAGGGCTGTTTTGCGCCCTACTTGAGCGCATGCCCGGGAATCCAATATCGCTCCCGCAACATTTGGATATTGTGAACTTAAAGTGAAAACGTTAACACTTGATATTGAAATTTATGACTTGTACATAATTATGCCTTGAAGTGAATTGGTGGGAAACATAGATTACGTTTATACCCGAGCTAAGGAGTTGAATTGTAACCTTAAAAACATGATGCTTGATAATATGAGAACTGAATATGGATTTATCATTGATAAGGATATTCTTGGATTAAACACATAATATCTAAGTTGGGACAATCAAACTAAGTAGACTTCCTTTTTGTAATCACAACTAGGTCATTTGGAGGCCTTACGTTGAGAACGATTGAAGGAGTTCACTTCACAATTTAAGTAAGAACCCATTAACATAAAGGACTCCTGGCAAGTAAATCCTCACATCTCATTTATGTAATAAATGAATGTAATTGAACTCTTTTAGTTGGTCTAACATGTTGTGTATGGGAGTGTCTATTAAGGTGTATTAATTGTGTGGAATGTTACATGTGTTCATATCCTATATTACTTTTATGTCGAATGATATGTTAYATACTGTTTCATATCCTGTAYTGTTTGTCGAATGATAAGTTATATACGGTTGTATGCATTTCATGTCATGAGCATGTAGTTAGAATTCTACATCACTTCTGCATGAGCCATTCACACATTTAGATAGTGAATGGTTTAGGAAATGGAATTTTAAAGGAAAATGTTAAAGTTTTAAAAATGTTAAAGTTTCGGAAAGGAGTGTAAACTTAGCCACGAAAGATGTGAATGGGAAATGGGGTGCACCTGACCTTACCCTCTTGGAGGGTAGGGAAGAATGTAATGTTCACCTCCCTGGAAGTGAAAGTATGGAAGGAAAAGAAATGTAAATTTTAAGTACTTTGCGATTCTACCGGTAGGAATGGAATCGGGTTTCAGATAAGATGGCCTACTGCAGAGATTATTGGCTAGGCGTTGCACTCTAGTGATCTCATTATTATTTTGTAAACCTCATGCATGATTGCCTAAACATGTCCTACATGTCATAAAATTATAAAATTCCGCCTTTAAGATGAAAACTTTCCAGATGGGGCGAGAAGGTCGCTTGTGGGCGAGCTACTACCCGGGAACATGTTTCAAATCAATTTTATGTAATAAGATAATTATTTTTTTAAATGGTTTAAATTCTTGAGGTTTCCACGATTTTTGTCTTGAATAAATGTTGGGATAGTGAGGATTTGTTAAAACACATTTTTACACTCTTTTGGGTATTGTTGAGTTTTAAATGAATAGTTTTATTATTTGTGAGTGAAGTRATATAATATTCTCGGCTTAGGAAAGTTCCTAATCTGGGGATGTAGTATAAATTAAAGGGATATAAATCAAGGGGATACTTTACCCATTTATCCTTCATCGTTTTTGTAGTTCATTTCACTAAGATTATTTTCTATGACATCTCTCTAAACAATCGAAAAACAGTCAACAGACATTCAATATGGATTCTCCGTTTGATCTAAATTATATATTATTTGAGGTAAATTTCATGCTTTTAATTTTTTCTTTATTTCTCAAAAAATAAAATTGGATGGGTCTCATGCATGGCCCATTGAGGAGCACGCCGAGACCTCGTACCCTACCCATGTTACCCAAGTGGTTTTCTTCTTTTTTTTTCTTGTTTTGTTAATTAATTTTGTTTTGACAATTTTTATTTATAATTACTAATTATTTTTTAATTGTTAATTATTTTCTCCATTGTCTTAAATTTTTTGCCTTACTAAATATTAAAAAAAGTTACATTACTAAGTATCTCCATATTGTAGTATTTTTTGCTAATCTTGTTATATTATAAGTGGTTAGTTAATTCTTATTCATTTGTCAATTAATTTCTTATTAATTTTTCTTATTGATTGGTACTATATAGTTTCTTAATTTAATGTTATTAATTGTTATTTAAATTTTCTTATTAATTGTTGTTAATTAATATTCTTTTTAATTTTTCTATACAATGAAAATATTGATGATGAACAATAACAACATATTTGACCTGATTTCAGTAAAAATTTGGCTACACATGTGCTATTTAAAAGTCGGGATGAATTGGTAGGTTGGTTGTAAACGTTGGTACTCCATTGAATATCTTTATTATCATTAAGAGTTCACTCAAGGAGAATAGTATTTGAGCTGTGACTGCTTGAATTTGTTGTGAGTGCTCTAGATCTTATAGGGAAAACAAATCCGAAGAAGGGAAGAAAAAATGACAATTTACTAAGACAAAAACATGTCGAAAGGAGTAGAGCATAGGGATGGTACTTGGTGTAACACCCCCAGATTAAGAACTGTCCTAAGCCGAGAACGTTACCGACTTAATTCTCATATATCTAAAATTTCAGAGGAAGCTTTTGGCAATAAAGGAATAAATTTTAAACTTTCAACAAGTTCATAAATAAATAAAAAATTTAATTAACAGAACAACTATTAGGTATMAAAGCCTACTCCCAAACGATCTCCATGCACCATCTGGTTCATCACTTGAAACGTAAAATAAGAAAATATGGGGTGAGCTATTAAGCTCAGTAAGTAAATCTCATGCATGAATAAAGCCCTATATGTCATGAGTTATAAAATTTCACTTTCCCAATAAAAGTTTTCTAAACATTTCCATTTCGTAAACTTTCTCATAAAAACTTTGCTTTCAAAATGTAAAAACTTTTCAAACATTTTCATTCCTTTAAAGTCATGAGCTCACTTGGTGTAATGCCTAACCATTAAGCCCTGCAATGGGCCATTATGCTTTGGAACCCGATCACATTTTTTACCAGTAGAATCGCAAAGAACATTATTTAATCTTTTCCTGAACATCATCTCATAAGAGGTGAACATTACATAATTCCCACCCTACAAGAGGSCTAGGTCGGGAGCATCGGTCCCCCACGCCCCATTTCCCACTCACATCTTTCATGGCTTTGGTTTATACCCCTTTTTCAAAATCCTTAACGTTTGGAAATCATTCATCATAAAAATAACATCTTTAAAAACTTYATTCCCCAAAACATTTACTTTTCCAAATTTCATTCTTTAAAAATATTTCCTTTCATGAATATATGATTATGTCCATACAAGAGAATATGCAACTAGTGCAATCTACATGCTCATGGACCACATGAACCCTATCTTAAAATTTCTAACATGTCAATGAGTAATAATATTCACATACTGGAAATAATATCACATTATACACATAAGAGCAATTATCAATTCACATTCAATTCACATAAGAAGATTCAATCATAACAATAATACACTCGTATCATAATTAATGAGAATGTGGTGATTTTCAAAAATTCACTGCAATATCCATTATGAGTTCACATTCAATTCACATAGAGATTCAATCATGATAACAACACACTTGCATCATCACTAAATGCGAATGTCGGAATTTACTTACATAGAACTCAGATTCAATATGCATTCAATTCACCTAAGAGCAATTTAATTATAACAACAATACATATACGTTAATGAGAATGTGAGAATTTACTTACATRTAGTCCTTAGTAAATTTGTTTATTTTCGCTAGTGGGATGCCTTGGTTGTCCACAACATTAATGTGTCACAGTATCCTAATATTATTATACAAAGAATATTCATCTAAGACTTGTTTAACAAAACATATTCATTTAATATAGGTATTTACTGTTAGTACCTTCATCGTTTTTCCTATGGTGACTTAAACCAATAATTTTCGAGTTTAATTTCCATGTCAAAACAAATCCCACTACTAATAGTACTATTTAATTTCATGACTACTAATCATGCTTAAAATAATAATAATCTTAATCACAATATACATTATTTTATCATACTAATCCTAGATCTCATATTAAATCGTATTTCGATATATTTCTATAATTATATTCTCCTTTTACTTATTCGTACTAACTTAAGTTTCACATTAAACATATTTCATATTTTATTTCTTAATTCTTATTACATAATGCAAAATAGGCCATTTGGTTAGTTTAAATAAAGAAACTAAGGATTCACCTCGAATCCCGAACCTTAGGTTGGTATCGAGTTTAAGATGTAATGGCATCAATCATGCTCAATAAAGAAATATGCTCCGAGCATGCGAACGGCAGTCCTAGTCGCACACTTGCTATGCGCACGCTACTGGCTCGAGCGGATGGCCCACGGTGCCTAGTTCGCCTGGTCCTCAGGTCGCCTAGGCGCCTGGGCCCCTGGGCGTCGGGGCTCCTGATCGCTAGGCATCTAGGCACCTGGCCACCTAGGCGTCAAGTCGCCTGGGCATTTGGGAGTCTGGTCGCCTGGCATCTAGCCGCCTGGTTGCTGGGCGTCGAGGTGCCTGGGTGCCTGGTCGCCTGGTCACTTGACGAGAATGAAGAAGATGGAGTGGCGTTTGGCACCGGTAGAGAAGAGGGGAGAGAGAGAGAGAGAGAGGGAAGGCTGGCATCGGTGAGGGCAGAGGGAGGAGGAGGCAGCGGTGGTGAGGGGGTTAGGTTTTATGTTAAGGAAGAAGATGAGCAGTCATCTTCTTCAGGTCGTAAATATATTTTTTGAAAGCTAACTTAACCCTAATTAAAATTTTTTCGTGGCCCATTTTTATTACTTAACTAACTAAGCCCAACTAAATTAAAATCTATTAGTTTTCTTCTAGCCCAAAATCGAACTTCGAATCCAGTTTTAGATTTGAATAAGAAGAGGACAGATTCTAAGGGGTCAAGTCTAAATTAATTAACTAAGACTTCTAATTAAAGTTAAATGATAAAGTTTCACCTTTAAATAAACATACTCATACATTAGCGCATAACAAATAATAATCAAGGAAATAATTATTTATTTCTAATTGGCATATCGAACGTTACGGCCTCCAAGTCTTTTCGCCATAAATTAATCAATTTACTAGCAATCATGAATACAATCTAATTAGTGGATTAGAACATAAATTGTATATATATATATATATAAAGTTTGAAAAGAAAAACATAAACTAAATCTCGGGTTGGAGTTTAGATGTTCAGGAACACCTCCACAATCAGGATTTATGTTTGTATACTGATTGGGATTGACTGGGAGTCATGCAAAGCTAAAAATGATACATAAATTTTGAAGAATGAAGATCCAAATACTCTAACATTGATATAGAGTATCTACAATGAATGGAGCAAGACTCGAATATATGATAGAGGTGTACAATGATTTAGGAGCTACTGAGGAGTCTGACAGTAAGCTATTATTAGTGGTATAGATCTATTCTAGGGACCAACGTGCTGGCGATGTGATRTTTGCGCAAGAAATTTGTAGACATGTTGTAGATTTTCCATAAATGTGGTTATGGACTGTGCATGCAAGACTAATTGATACAAGATGTCATTTTTTGAGATCGTTGGTGTAGCAMCACAGGGCAGAACTTTGCCATTTTGAACTCATTAGGAAAGAGAGGAAGGATAGTTACATTTGGGTGCTTTAGTGTATTGCACAGTTATTCAGTACATATTAGTTGCTGCCGGTCATTGTTACTGATAGATAGTTAGCTCTAAYAAATGCTTTGAAAGTTGTATTTTCAAGAGTCTCGTATCAACTATGCATATGATACATATCTAAGAATGTGGAGACTAGAGCTTCACATGTTACGAAGAGTAAGAACATCGAGATCTCATTCTCACTGGGTGTGTGAAAGAAAGTTGTTGATTCTCGTAGTTTGAAACATTATATGGAGCAGCTTACAACTTGCGTGAAAAATGGTGTAAGTTCCCCACTTTATTGGCTTATGTAATGGTTTAATATTCGTGATTTTTTTAAGAGTAGAAAAAAGAAAATAAATAAAGAAGGCTAGTTAGTAAATAAGTCATATAAGGGTATTAACGAATAATTAATTTATAAGTTATTATATGGTTTGTTTTTAGGATTTTATTAGGGTTAGTATATGTAGTCTTTTTCTTTTTTCATGCCTCGATATTCTGGACATCAGGGGGCCAGGAGTTAGCATCAGAATCCAGGAGCGAGAGGGGAGCGTCATTTGATACTACGCCAGATGTAGAGGAGGTCTACCTAAGTTAGAGATTTAGCGAATCTCCGTAAGGTAATTGGAATAAGAACTTATGATTTTCTTGAAATTTGATTGTTTATTTTCGTAAAGATTACGGTCCGGACATGTGTGATTATCTGCTAAAACTGTTTATGTTACGACTTGAATGTATGGAACTTTTTTTTGGGAACAACATCAAATCTAAGTCATAGGGGAAACATGTTCCAAATTATGTCTAATTATCCATGTAGCATGGATAAAAAGTTATAATTTTTATTTGTCTGACTATCCTGCAGGAGTACTGCTAGGCTTGAATTCAAGAATCTGACCTACAGACTTGGTACGATTTTCATTCTTGTTATGTTTTTTTTTTAATTTATTAAATTGTTAGTTCAAAATTTTTAGTTCTTCTTAGGTTGTTCAACCAGATATTCGATAAAATCACACATGATACAGTGAAAAAGTTAGTTAAAGAGTCTCTATGGATGGGATCCACGAGGCAAATCCTTGACTTTGTGCATGTGCTTTGAGGAGGACACACGGGCTTCCATTCGCCTATGATATGTGAATATGACATTCTTGCCTTTGACTCTTGAGACAATTACGATGGAGCATCCTTCATACGCATCACACTCGAGTACTTGAGATAGTATTCACATTTCATAGTATTGGAGTTGACACTTGACAGTCTTCTACTCCCCTTACATCCGAGTTGGGCAATATCTTGTCATTCCAATGTCTATGGATGGAATCAATTGATGAACAATCCAGTTTAGAGATGGACTCAATCGTGATGTACTCTTGTACTCAATTGTTACATTTTTATTGATGTATTCAATTATTATATATTAGTAAATATATTTGTTCCACGTTATTTTTCAAATTGTTAATATGTTGAGTATTTTAATTAAATTCATGCTATTAAATAAACAAATTAGAATTACATGGATTATTCATCTATAAAAATATTTTTTTATTATAAAATTTATTTGTGGTTGAACCCTTGTTGGCTGTAGAAGTTTTGTAACTTTTGAGTTTAGTAGATTTGAAAATTTCAAGGGTGTGACCCTAGGTAGTGGATATAGATTGTAAGGAAAATCAAACCACTATAAATCTTATGTTATGCTTTTATTTTATTATCATTTATTGTACTTGATTGCTTTTCTTTGTCTTATATTTTAAACCTTCCACATAACATTTATTATCCCCACCAAGTGTTTGATAATTTTTATAAAAGAGCAAAAAGTTTTATTAATTTGCAAAATATTTTATAAACTTAATTCACTCCCCTCTTGAATATATTTTATGTAGCATTTACACTAGGCTCCAGAGATAATTAAGATTTAAGATAATTTTAGTTGCACTTTAGGCCCTAATTTTGGAGTAATTGTAATTCTAGCCAATTATTTATATATATATATATATATATATGTATAAAAGATGTTATGAGATGTTCACTACTTGCAATTAGATAGATTTTGTAGATCTTCATTCCATGTTTTTCATTTGTATTGTAGTGATAGTATGGAGGACGATGTGTCTATCGATAGTTTCTTTATTTTGTGCAGTAGTTATTATTGGAATTAATATTGTATGCAATTATAACATGCAAATATATTTTGTTATAAAACAAGTGTATAAATGATAGATAAATCAATGAGTTACAGTACAATTGTTCTAGATAATRAAGATTACAAAAGGATGGATCGAGATAAGAGATTAACTCTCTGCACTTAAGACGAATTTGACCTGCTCAAGGCTTATGATTGAACGGCAACTGTCTCCTAAGATACAATGATCCTTTTTTGCAATAGAGACACTTCAAATCACGAGAAACAATGATTTAGAAAGTATTTTGTACTCTCTTAAGGTGAAAAAAATAAACTCTCAATAGGAAAAATGGATAAGAGATTCCTATCAAAGTTAGGAGGAAGAAGAGATGATAGGATGTTGAATGAATGAGTTTCCAATGTGCATGAGGTCTATTAATGTTGGATTGTGGCTCTTGGTCGTAAATTGAACAGGCAAGTTTCTCTATTCAAGATAAGCTCCTTGTTCAATAGACACATTAATATTCCAACTAACACAACTATAAAAGTTGTAAAGTGTCAAYYTTTAAAATAATTAATTTGTCATTCGACAAGAAAGTAAAATTTAGCTTAAGGGAAACTTTGTAACATATTACAGTGAATTACTTTCATAAAATGAGGGTGAAATTTTTTTGTTTTTAGTTTCCAATGGTCAATCCTTGATTGATTGTCAATAAACAACATGGAGCAACAGGGGATTAAAACCTTGGCCTTGATTGGCTATTGTTTCTTAAGAATCGATTAAGGTCGATCACTAGTTCTTAACCATSGTTTAACGCCAGTTTCATTAATCGAATACAACTAAGCCACTATTAATTGATCATTTAGAATCTTATATCTATCTTTTTAACTTTTCAAATTCAGAAATCTACCTCAAAAATATTTCAATCCAAATGAAATTTTCCATCAGACCACTTTTTAACTAAAAAAATGAATTCAAATTTCAAAATTTTTATTTTTTCTACCTCCTTCARATAAAAATTCTTTCTCCAATAAAAAAATAATAATTATTTATCCAATAGTTAATTCAAATGTTCCTCTGTTGTTAGGTATAACGATAATATATTGTGTGCAACGATATAAAATTCCTATTACACCTTCATACATATCAAAGTCTTTCTGTAACACCCCGAATTTTCCTTTATTTAATTTGTTAGATTTTACATAAAAATTTATGTACCAACTAGATTGGACATGTAATCGTGGACTAAAGACTCGGCTTGGGAGTCTATTTATTTATTTAGTCGGAAGTTGGATTTTGAATGAAAGGACGTTCGTTATGTGTAAATTACAGGTTTTGGTCAGATCAGGATGAGAAAGTCCAACGGATTGAATTATGGCCCAAAATAAAATAAAATAAAAAGAAGAAGAAAACCCTAAGTGATCCGCTTCTTCTTCTCTACTTGACAAACCCTTCATCTTCTTCACTTTACTGCCATCGCCACCGCCGCCACTCTCTCGCCACCTGACTCGATGCTACTTGTCGTAGCCTTCCCAACTCCTCCTCTTTTCCTTTGCTTCACGGCCGGAGTTTGAAACCACAGTTCGCGATTGGTCACCGCACCAACTGTCGCTCGAAATCACCGTGCGAGTCGCTGGCTCGACACCGCCAGTGCACACGGGAGACCRCCTGTTCTCTCGAGTCTCTTCTCCGATTTTTCCCTCTCGTTCCCRGACCGCTCCAGATCCGGTAAGCTAGCCATCTCTTTTCTTTCTCTTCTTCTTCTTCCCGACGTAATTCGATCTGAACGATCATCGTCGGAGCTGTCACCGTTGTTGTCTTCTCTGAGGGAAGGACCAGAACCATGCGACATCGTCGCCGGACCTGCCTCGTTACCTACCGCTGTTTGGCGTGAACCGATCTGTGCGGTCGTCACCAGATTTACCACCATTATATTTTCTTCCTCTACTCAATGTTTTCTTGTTGGACAGAAGCCGACCTCTTGCTGCCGAACCTTGCTGCTCGGCGCAACCAGAGCCGCCGCCATGTTTTCTTCCTCTGCTCAACGAAGTTTTACTTCAGTTTGCCRTTAGTCTAGCCTCTGTTCTGCTGTCGCAACGTCGGCCATTTCCTTGCCGTCGATCGGTCGCCGGAAGCCGACAGAAACCTTGTGATCGACTGAGGCAAATTCTGGTTCAAGAACAAGCCCGGCACAACAGTGCCAAACCCAGCGCGTGAACAGGAGCCCAGCGCACGCGCCTTACTACCCGACGCTCAGGCGCACCGATGCCCAGATGCCTAGGGCCATTGTGCGTGTCGCCTGAAAATGCACGTTCGAGAAATCCCCATCTTAAGTAAAAGCCTATCCACGTAAAGGACTTCGAGTAAGTGATCCTCTCATTCATATCATTTTTAAATAAATGAATGCGAATGCTTTTAATTGTTAAGAGTATCATGTTATGTAGGTAATCATTTTATGTCACTGGACATCTGGAACGATTACCTCTTACTGCTTTGATGATTGGTTTGTGTGGAACTATTATTATTGTCATAAGATATTAAGCGTTAATGGACATAGGAGGACGACTAAAAGTCGTCTAATTGTAGCGCTGCATGCATGTAGAGTATGTATGTATTATAGTTTAAGAATGTGGCCGACATAGTAAATTCTCGAAGATTTCTCTGTTTTGCAATACTTCATTTTACTAATACGACACTCAAACATTACGCTATTTTATCGTAAGACTTTACTAATATGTGCGGCATTCATGTCATTCATTGCAGTCAATGTAGTTAGAAAGCGTTATACATCCTCATTTTGGCATGTGCCGTATCACCGCATCTAGGAGTGAACGGTTAGACAAATGAATTTTTGAAAGAAAAACCGTTAAAGTTTTGGTATGGCAAAGTGTTAATTTGCATATTTTTATTTAAAGAAAGGAGTGTAATATTAGCTGAATACATACCAGCAAAGATGTGTGTGGGAAATGGGGCGTGGGACGACGGGCCACACCCGACCCTACCCTCTTGGAGGGTAGGTAAAATGAAAATGGAAATGTTTTATTGGAATGAAATTTTTTTTGGAATGGTTTGACGCTTTGCGGTTCTAACCGGTAGGAATGGAATCGCTGGTTCCAAATAAGAATGCCCGCTACAAGCTTGGTGGCTAGGCTTACACTCTAGTGAGCTCGCGAAAAATGAAAGAAAAGGAAGAAGTTTATTGTAAGTAAGTTTGAAGAAGAATGTTTGTTAATGATTTTTGAAAATGAAATGTTTTGGAAGGGAGAAACTTCAAATTTTCAACATGTGGATTGTTTCATGCAATTCAATGCATGAGGTCAACATTAGTGGCTTTATTAGCTCATTCTGTTCCTTACATTTGCTTGTGCAAGAATGGTAATGTGACACAGATGGGAGGAGAGGAGTCGCTTGTGGGCGAACTTTGGATACCTGAGGATTGGATTTTCTCTACTTATGTGTATAATAAGATTAACTTTTTTAGATGTTTTAAATCCCGAAAGTTTTTGTTTTTGTGTGGTGTAATTTTGAATGATTTAAATAGTCTTCCGCTGTATTTATTTTTGAACAAATTTTAAAGTCTTCCGCTATATTTACTTTTGAACAAATATCCGGTAAATATTGGATTTCTAAATAGATAGATGTTTATATTCTAGTAGAATGACGTAGCATTTCCGAATTAGGACGGTTCCTAATCTGGGGGTGTTACACTTTCTCTGTGTAGATTCTTTTCTCTCAACTCCTATACTCTAATTTAGAATTTTGAAGCTTGAAATTTAATTTTTTTGTAAAATCTTTCCGGCTAACTGTTAGTATTCTTTATGATATATTTAAATATGTATTTATTCTTTATCAAATTTTTTGGTCTAGAGAAGAGTTGCCACTAGCGCGTGTCCCGTCGGTAAGGACTCTCTCACCAATGGTAGACCCCAAAAGTTAAAAGATTCAATTTTTGTTTTGCCTTTTACTCATTATTTTTTTAATTCAGAGACTTTATGATGATAACATTTAATTAGAGAGATTTCGTGAAAAAATTACAATTCAAACTTCAAAATTCGATATTATAGTTTAGTATTCGAGAAGAGACAAGTGTATAGAGAGAARGAATTTGATAATTACAAAAGAAGTTTTTACAAAAAATTTTTTTGTTCATATATAAATATGTAATTATAATTTTTTATAACTACGTGTAATTGTTATATTTTAACGTATTTATATAGAAGTCATATATTTTGTGAATTTGAAAAATCATCCGGATAACTCTTCTAGAGAAACAAACCATTAATTTATTATGATCAATTAGCTAGCATTTGGGGTATCAAGAGATACAATAGAAATTTGCCAAGAAATTCCACAAAAAATGGTCTCTCCTGATGGAGAGAATCTTAACCATTCAAAATTGAATGTGGCTAACAACGAACCACCCAAAATTAGTTAGATTAATTTATTTAATGAAAATATAGTTATGTTTACTTCATCCATTGGTTATTCTCAAACTCCATTGGTTGACATTTTTCTTTTTATTTATTTACCAGTCTCCGAACATTTAAACCAACTAATTCAGTTCAGAAAGCACCTATGAATATGTCGGCCAAATCATGCAACATTTTGGCGTGTACATACACTTAGTAAGAGTTGAACATCCAACATTTCGATTGATTAACATCTCACTATATTTATTTATGGAGCTAATTTGAAAATTTTAATATAAATATAAATTCTTTTTTTAGTTTCATAATACATAATTAATTTCACTCAGGAAAGATTCTTTATTATATTATTTTCTTCATTGATCTTCATCTCCCTTGGAAAACACCACAAACGATCATCCAAAGATTTACATTTTAGAGGTTTTAATTTTGAATGATCAGATCTCATATGCAACTTTCTTGCTTCCTCAATCAAAGGATCCTATAATTCATTCGAGACCCTTTTTTTTATTATTTTTTTATTTTTCTTTGTCGTGAGACAATTAGTAGATGTTAGGAACAAATCAATTTTCCATATTTTATACAAGAAGTGTAAACCTAAAAATTATCTATAACTACAAGCCAACAGTTAAAAGTTATCTAAGACTTGCTTCTCCTATTGAGCCTGGAAAGTCATCATAAAAGTACTCTTAAAATATATAATCAAAATATTAAAAAATCTCAATAAAAAACAAAAGAAAAAATAAAAAGAGGCAAAAGGATGAGAGAGATGGTTAGAAGGGTTGAGGATTTTCTAATAAACTTTCTTAATATATTCCATCTTATACACTTTTATACTAATCAAATTATAATGTGTATTTATTTTAGACCTCTCTAATATTATTCTTCTCATGTCATATTATATTCTGATCGATATATAAGAAAATATAGCATAAAAATATATTAAAAAATTCAAAATCCAAAAATCGGTTAGAAATATGTTAGATAAAAATAATGGCGAATMTACCAAAGCTTCTTATTCCCTATCCGTTTTTGTCTTTTCGTTTCCTCTTTCTTTTTAGTTGGGATAATTCACAAACATTTTCATCTTCTATAATTGCAACAAAACCCTTGTGGTTTGAAAAATTTACTACTAGACGCTTTTGATGTGACATTTTGGTAATAAAACAAACATTATATTTAATATTAAGTCATTCCTCTTTTTTATATTTGAATTAAAACTCTTTAAATAGTGAATTTTTTTTTTCTTATCATATTCTCCTGTAGTTTTTTCCTTTTCTTTTTTTTCACAAATTCTTAACGTTAACTATAAATCACTTATATGACTAATTGGACATATCTTATTTACTTTATTTTCAAAAATTCTTAAAAAATATAACATAATTATCGAGAAATTATAAAAGAACTTTTCCATGTGTAAAAATTATATATTAAAAATCAAATTTTGTCATTAGTATTTTTTTATGGTCTGATATTATATGTACCGACTTTTATCATCAATTAGGGTTAACAGCTGCCTCAAACAAAGAAAGTAATATAACTTTCCAAATGGAAGGGTTTAATTTAAAATCGTTGGGAACCTCTGCTATTTTCTGTAATTACATTTCTCCGTACACATAAATAATTAAATAATATTCCGAATTTTCTCCCACAAATAAAAAAAGAAAAAAGAAAAAGGAAAAACGAACCTTGCACTTTTTTAAAACCTCTATYCTCCCGTCTCTCCCCGACCGTATCTTTTCTCATCCACCTCTCGCAGCCGTCGTCACTGCTCTCAGCCACCGCACAAGGCCGTTGCCCCTCCCTCTGCTAGCGTCAACGCTGACGCTCGCACCATTCTCTCCTCATAAACAGCTACTCCTTTCTGCCACCTCTTGCCCTCATCCCTCTCGCTCTCTCGCTCTCTGTACCACCTCCGCCATACAGCGCCACCACTGCTCCCTCCTTTTTTGCCTATAAGCTCTGCTACTGCCGATCCACTACAGCACCTCTTCAGCACCGCCTTTACATGGCAGACATCTTTGCTCCCTCAATCTTTTCCAATTTGCAGATTTGGAGATCTTGACTACTAATTTGGTGATGTCTAGTGCTAGTTTTCAAATTTCTTTTGGTTTATTTCTTAATTTCTGAGATTGATTTGGAAATTTCATTTGAGTGATACATTTAGCTGGATTTCGAGGTTGAGACTAGTGGTAGTGAAAGTTTTCGATTTGGACTGACGTGGGGATGGAATTACGTGCTTCGATGAATCTTGGAGGCTTTTTATGAGAATTTTTCAATCGAGATATACAATTCGAATCACTTTTTAGTTTTTCCCCAGCTTAGTTTTCGTGATAACCAAATCAAGAATCAGTTCAAACGTATAAAGTTCTTCCTTGGGAAGAGCTTAGCTTATTATATATCTCCCTGGAGAGAGTTTGGGTTGAGCACAGTTCTAGGGTTTTGACAACATGAGGAAGAAGCTCGATACGCGTTTCCCAGCTGTAAGTCTTTTCCCTTTCCCCTAAAATAATTTATTTCTCCATATATTGGGTGAAGTTGATTAATTGTTTACAAAGTTCATAATTTTCTTGAGTTTAATCTGTATGATGGCTTTTATTCATTTGTAATGAAGAGTAAAGTTGCAATTAAATGAGTTGGAGACATGAAAATATTTAAGCTATCAGAAGAGCTTAGCATCGAGGCTGGTGACGATAGGTTTTGATTCACTATAGGGTGAAATAGGCCTTTACAGTAACTATGATAGTTTTTCATGTTCTTATAATGAATATGTGTTTTTATTTGGTGCTCAGATATCTGATCGCATTGTTTCTCTTCAGATTTTGGTTGCATCATTGTGTAAATTTAGTAATTTGAAATGTTATTTGTTTTGCYTGTGTTTCTTGGGGAAGATTGCATATTGTTGTTAGATGGTAGTTGCTACCTAAAGTGGCAAAAATTATGTAAACTGGTTCCATTTTGTATTGACACTGGTGTTTTCAAGTGCTATACTTGTTTCATTGGGAAAAAGGTAAATTCTGTTTGAGTACCAAATCACTGAATTTTGTGATTCTTTTATAAGTTTTTTATGTTTATTGATTCACTGTGTTGATGATTGGGTAGTCCAGGGGTAAGTAGATCTACTGATTCACATTTTCTGAATTATTGGTTTGGAATCTTTAGTTGGATTTATTTCTTTTTATGATTATTATGGTGCAGAAAGTCTACTCCTTTAACAATGTCAGGTTTCGCATTTTATTTGTCTGGAAGTGGAAGAACTATTCCTGTGCTTTTAAGATGCATCTAGTAGCTAATGCTTCACTTGATTTACTATTAAGCTCAAATTCTAGGTTTTGGGGGGCTCTTGGAGGAGGGTGTCGGAAAAAAGAGAGATAGTTGTGCACTGAGGTTTGATATTAAAAAGAAATAGTATGACAGTTTGGCTTTTGAATATGCACCATTTAGTGTGACAATCAGAGTTCGCGTAACAGTTTGGCTTTTGAATTAATATGACATGTGGCCTTTCAATTTCACTTAACTCTGATGGTGAGAGAAATGAAGGCAGGATGAGTATAACAAACAGATTAGGAGAACTGGCATCTCCCGGGATCTGCAGATTATTTCTGAGCAACCTCATGCACTGGTATGCCCTTTTATGTGATTGAATCATCTCTAATTGACTGTCTCGTTATTTTGTGCAGGCCAGGATCAAGAAGATCATGCAAGCTGATGAGGATGTGGGGAAGATTGCCATGGCTGTACCTGTTCTAGTGTGTATGTTTCAAAATAACTTATTGTTTTCAAAGTCTTTTGATGTGTTATTATATAGAATTATGTTTGTTTGCGGTAAACTTGTTTTATACTATTTTCTCTATTTTAGATATATGAGAGTAAAAATTCTTTCAATGTTCAGCTAAAGCACTGGAATTATTCTTGCAAGATCTATGTGATCGAACTTATGATATCACTCTTAGGAGGGGGGCGAAAACCGTGAATTCATTGCACTTGTAAGCTTCTTTTGAAATATTGTCTTTTGATTTTATTTGTTGGATTCTAGATACATTTGTGGCTCGTTATTGATCATGATTCTGATAGTAAGGGTCATTGATAATCTGCAGGAAACAATGTGTACAGAGCTATAATGTGTATGACTTTCTGAGAGATATTGTCAGTAGGGTTCCTGACTTGGGTGGTACAGAAGGCGCTGGAGATGGAACAGCACATAGAAAAAGGTTTTTTCCCCCCCTCTTTTTTTTCCTTCTTTTTTTAAAGTAGGTTTTAGTCTTTCTAGCATTCTTCAGTTTGTCTTAAACTTCAACATCCGACATCATTATAGTGTGCTAATGCCACTGTCTGTTGCTGCAGGAAGGTTACTGTGGACGAAGAAAATGATAGCGATGATGAATATAAGAAGAGCCATCTGGTAAGCATTAACCATCTTATTTTATGAGTGTGTTCGCTTCATAGGAATTTAAATATGGAGGGTCCTACTGCTGGAATTGAGATATTTAAAAACTTAAAATCCTAGAGGGCAAATTGCTGTTTCAGATGTCAATTGTCTTAGTGTGCTGCATCAGAAAAAAGGAATCAGATTGAGATGAACAGAAAACGCTTGGAACAAAAATTACAATTCTCCTGAATCCTGAAATGTAATCTTGTTATTGTTTCAAAAACAATATACTTTCAGGACTTTTTAGAGTTAGAAGTTGCCCCGGCTCCTGTCCACTGAGGATAAGAATTAAAGATTTATTTAGGATGATATTTGAATCATGGGGGACCCAGGATACTAGCGTAATTGGTTAAAGCTCTTCTAAGCAAACCAAGATGTTCATCATGGACGTATAGGTCTCACCCATTCCTCTTTCATCTTTTCTTTTGGGGGGGGGGGGGGGGGGGGTTGTGTTGGGGAAGGAAGAAAATAGGATATTTGTGATCAGGGACAACATGGAACATTAAGAGGTACAATAAACAGTTTTCAGACTATTCACCCCTTTGTGTAATATAGATTCAGGATTTTCAAGATCTACAGAATGTCGAATTCCAGAGAAAAATTGAAAAAGAAAGTCTGCAATGATTACACATCCTTCAAATCTAGATTTCTAGTTCTTGTTTTTTTATGAGTATGGATAGAAGTTGTATTGTGTATGTTTTAATATTATAATACCAATTCTATAAAAAGAGTTTTCCAAAGTCGTTATCAATGTTTTTACTTCGCGAGACAGTGTGTGGTTTTGGTACCTCGTGGTTCCCTGCTGTTATCTTGTTTATGGATGCACCACCTTGGCACATCATTAAGAGAATTTTGTGTACTTAATCATGTGGTTTCTTTAATGCTGTTAAACTTAGGTATAGTTCCTCCAGCAGCTTGGTGAAGTCAATAACCAAGAAAACAAAGGAAGGAAAGGAACTGAAGAGGATAAAAGATAGGCTAGATCTGTTGACTAACTCTCTTTATATTCCTTCTTAACATCAATATCGATTTTCGTCTCTTGCAGCTTGAGACTGCCCATCATACCAGTAGCAGTGGGAGAGGGAGGGGAAGAGGCAGAGGTAGAGGTCGAGGTAGAGGTAGCCGAGCTTTACAAAAGGAATCTGCATCTCACTGTGGGAAATTTGAAGATGATGTCGACATTTCACAACAGAATAATGAGGAGAAAAATATAAATTCTGAAAGACTGGACAATGGAACCAATGAAAAAGATTCAAAGGACTCGTTGGTCATAAAGAATCCAGATGGACCAGTTCAGAATTTTGATCTTAATATGGACTTAGATGAGAGTGGAGATTCCACAGCCGTATCAGCTGCAGCTACTTCTAGCACAGCAGCAAAGCCTTCTGTTGAGATGAAACATGAGGAATACCCTGGTTGGTCGCTCGCTGAAATGGAACAAATGGCTATAGATCCTGTTCAACTTGCCAAGTTGAATCAAGGGATCGATGAGGAAGAGGAAGATTATGATGAAGAAGGGTAGACTATTATCCAAAAGATAGGGAAACATGTTTCCATGAGATCGTCACAGTAGAGTTGACAGAAGGTAGCTCAAATGCCAGTTGGATCCAGAGAGCGCAGGAGGAAGGGATAAACGTACCAACCGCTAGACAAATAGGAAATAGGTGGTACTTGTTAGGAATTTGTATTGTATGTTTCCATTACATCACTAGGATCAGCCTTGGAAAATGTGAACTTTCACTTGGCTTCTCAGAATATGTATCTTAAGTTTGCTGTAATTATCTTATGCAAGAGTTGGAATCTGTTCTTTCTTTCCTTTTACTATCAATCCTCTAATGACCATACATGGGTAGGCATGAAAGAGGTATTTATCCTATTGACAGTAAGTTGGTTTATCTTCGCCGCAGTTTTTCTTTTGGTTTTCTTCTCTTGTGCTGTAGAATTATTCGTCCTATTATTTGGACATAAATCGTTTCCATTCAGCAGTGGTGTAGGTTGCATCGGAATTGGCAACTAAGATGGTAGTTGCTGATATGTAAAAATACAGGTAGAGTATGGTATAATGTGCAACTATGACTGCTATTGGACGTGCACATATTCTTTATGCTTCATTAATAACATGTTAGATAAAACAAAAAACTGCGCTGGATAAGGTTAGAGGACTGGAAGACTATTATCCAATCAAAGTTTCATCATTAGGGATGGAATGTGATAGCCTAATTCAAGGGGAGGAGAATAATAGGCAATGTCAAATGTGAGTTAAAAGATTTCACGTTTCCTTTCCTGAATAAAGATTGTAAATGTGGCTAATGAGAGATCAAAAAGGGAACCAATTAACAGAAAACTAATACTCAGGTTATGGTTCCATCAGAAACAGAGAGTGTGAAACACCATTATCACATCATAGTGTATAATTTGCCGAGCCTTATGCATCAATAATATTATGACATCSTCGGTCATATTACATACAAAGCAACCCAAAGGGGCAATTAATTTATTCCCGAGAAGCAAGGATTGCTTCACTCCAAGCAAATTTAAGCACTAGAGGCATCACCAACAGGCTTAAATTCTTGGACTTCCTTGAAATCCATCCATGGCTTCACCCACACTTTGGTTTCATAGACTTTCTTCTGATCCCCATCCAAAGCCTCAAGTGTAATGTAGTACATGGTCCCGGCAACAACCTGCTCTTTCACATTCACCACCTTCTGGAATTGCAGGAGACTATTCTGAAAACAATGAGAGATTCCCGTAAGTCCTACTCCCAACTTCACATATTGACACACATAATTACAGTACTAAACTAAAATAAGCCTCAAATTGATAGGACAAAAAGATCCAGATTCAATTTCTCATCATTCAACCAAATGAAATAATCTTCCGGAAACCCCAAAAAAGTAATTAAAAAAATATTTCATATTCAAAATTCTCATTATCAACCAGAAAAACGACCAGTTCCCTAATATGTAACTATAAAGTCCGTTTCTTTTTTCATTAATTTTAAAAAAAGAACCAAGTAATTCGGCAGAGCACCAGAACCAAACAAAAGCAACATTCCCTCAATCGATCTGGGCTCCAAACAAATCAAGAACTCGCTTTCGATAAATTTTATCATAACAACTCGAATTGTTTTACCTTCTTCTTGTTGTGATCCTCAACAGCAAATCGAGCAAGATTATCTACCTCAAGGCTGTTCTGGGAGCCCTCAGATTCACGGACCTTACCCACGGCTGCCATTCTCAATTTCTATTAGAAATACTATTCACCAATAATATCGCTGTGTAAACTGTGTGCCTGTAGAACACGATAAGACGAGATAGATAATGGAGCGAGCAGACTATTTATCTGAGAAGAAAATTCAAAAACGTTGCTTTAGAGAGAGAATCGAAGAAGTTGTCCGGAAGATTCGCTGTAGATAATCAACGGAGCGGAGCAATGGACACTGAACCTATGGGAACAATGCGTGCTTTCAATGAGATGCATGAATGATGTCGATTTCATTGTAGCCCACACTTTCCAGGATATTTGTATTGGTCAAAAACTTCCTTATTTTTTCCTATTTTTAAATGACTTTATGACTTTCTTTTTTAAATTAAAAGCAAAAATGACTCTATGACTTAGGCCTTAAGATATCAAGAAAAAAGAAAAAATTTACTATAAGTTTGAAGAGTGGTTCCGCATTTTGCGGTTAATGAATATATAGATTATTATTGGAGTTATTCATCAATCGTACTCATAAATTAAAATATAACGATAAATGAGATATTTACATCACAGTGTAAAAATTAAATGCAATCAGAAAATCGTTGATGTTTTGATTGAAGTTGAGCTTCCCTTAGGTTGGATTATAAATGGAAAAGTCTGAGTTCAACTGTATTTGACTTTTGTTTATATCTGAAGTCTAGGAAATAACATTTAGTTTAGTAACTTGAGCTTGTTACGTAAAAATATAAAATTTAAATTAAAAAATTAGCTTAGTATGTTATTAAATTATTTTTTATTTTTTAATTTTATCCTTAAACTTTATTTTTTTAATTTTCATTTCATTCAACTACTTTTTATTATTTATTTTTGTCACTCCACAACAGAATCCGATAATTTAAGGTTACAAGCAATCCACGTAACTTTTAGTGAAGGGGCAAACTCGTCAGTGCAAGTCATTTTCCAAATCACATGCCAAGCACATTGGAAAAATCTAAACAACGTAGATCTAAAACTTAATTACCTTATGCATTTTACGATTTTTACCGCTTCAATATTATCAGTGATGTTACCTGTCCAGTAAAACTTGCAACATGAGATTAAGATACCATTAAATATGAGAGAGAATTGAACTTGTACTAAATGATGTTTGTTGTTTAAAAAGAATTAGGAATTAGGGGAGGCGTTCCATCATAGTCGACGTGGCACTCGTTTCACGAGGATTTTGGGGCTCTTTGTACCTCAAGTACATCATCTGCCCTTTATAAAAAAAGTACAGGTGTGTGTACTTTATTCTGACATATTCGATTTTAGAGACACTGTGGAAATTCAAGCTCCACCCTCCTCGAATCTTGAAGTGTATGTTTTTTGAAGATGTATATCATTGAGTATAAACGTGCATGAAAACTCAAACTACGTGCACGAATACTCGGACTCTGCCCTTTCCTCTAAATGCCTGAGACCAGGTAGGGCAAATGCGTGGATCTGCGCGACCTAAGTAGGAAAAAAAATGTTATATAAGCAAGCTGTGAAAGGGAAGACCTCATTTGAAAAAGAAAAGGCATAGAGAACGAAGTAGTGTTTTAAGGAGGAAAACGAAGAGAGTCTTGATATTCGAACAATTATGCATGTGCTTTGTTGTAAAATTGAAGTTATGTGTGAATATGGCATTTGGATATGTAGATGAATTGGTGGAGGGCTCATGGTCAATGGTCGAGAGCTCTTAAACTATGGGGTTAGTGGGTAGAGGGCATGATGCCCAAGAGGGGCTTTTGATAGTGAAGGGGAGGTGGGCGAGGATATATCATCTATGTGCAATTCGAGTAGTGGAGAGAGACGAGCCGGGAGAGTGTTAGGAAGGGCTTGTTTCACGATGGGGGTGATAAAGGGCAGTATTTAAGATATTCGATTAGGTCATGTTTTATAGACTTTCCTGACGTAGATGATGACGATATCAATCTGCTTAGTTTGTATAGTAAACCGAGGACTTTATTGAAGAGTACTCTAGATGCCAAAGTAGGTAAGAGGTAGGAGTATTAAGACGGGTACAAGTAGTAGTCAAATGACAGAGCAAGGGATTGTGCATCGAACCTTTGAGGAGATTCAACGTAATGTGAAGTCTAGTCAACTCGTAGAGTTGAGGACAAAATATGGGTTCCCTGAGAAGTATGGTCTAGTTTGTCCGGGACCGGAGATTGAGTTTGCTTGCCGCCTTGCGACCATGATGCTGTATATATAGCACAGTTGAAAGGGGATTTAAGGTTTAAAGTGCATAGGTTAATTAAGGATATTTTATTTTTTTGGGGCTTAAGTTTAGCACATTTGTCACCTAATCTTATTAGGAATGTGGTCGGGTTTTTGATGGTTTCTCTGGCTTGTGAGGTGACACCACAATTAGATTTATTAAGTGCTATTTTAATGTGCATGACTCAAGCGTGAAGTCGGGGTGGGTACACTGTGTGAGGAGGAGTCGTATCGTACAACTGGTCAAGAGGCTATCATCCAATATTCATAATTGGAAGAGGTTCTATTTTTGTGGGGCACCCCTACATGAGTTTGAAAAGGATTCATCGGGGTTGGAATGATCGTTTGAAATTCTACAATGACTTGCCTCCGTGAGAGGACATTAATAAGGAGGATAAAAAGTTGTTAGATGCGTATGCATTTAGATTGGTGATTGGAGAAGGTTGGCATCCCAAGCTATTGGAGAGTCCAAGGTTGGCTCCGGGTAGGATGCCACATGTAAAGCACCTAAGTATTTTTCTTTATTATTATGTGTTATGTCATTGTTGATTATATTTCTGCAGGTGTAATTTTGACTAGTTTGTTTGACTAAAACATATGTTTTGCTTGTTAGGGATGAGTTTGCTAGATCAATGCAAGGCGAGCCTCAATAGGAGTAAGGCAAGGAAGGGGAAGAAGGGTGTTAGTGCTCGGGCTATAGAGAATGATGCTAAACTAGAGGTGGTTCCTGTTCCTCCCAATTCATCAACGGGGAAGGGGAAGGAAGTGGATGAGCTAGGGGTGGAGCCAACAGCCAAAAAAATGGGCTCGTATGAAAAGGACTATCAGCTCTGATGGCGTATAAGGTCGGGGAAGAAAGCTCGAGATTTGAGTCTAGCTTATGCAGGAAGATGGCCATTTTTAAGAAACTAGCTATTGGGGAAGGCAACACCGATGAGAGGGAGATGGGGATAGACATTTCAAAAAATATGTTGTGTCATACTTTTCTCCTTGGGATACCGAAATTCACATTCAGCGAACAAATTTTGATCAGAGTTGGAGTTGGAGGTCATGAATAGAATAGTGCTACGGAAGCATGCAGCAAAGTTTATGGAGCATGGTGTACCTCCTCAGGATGCACTTAATACTGCCAACTTCATTGATGAGGAAGTGGAGTGTTAGTGTTGTGTTGTGGGTGTGCAACATGTCGTGATGCTGAGGAAGTTGTTGAGGAAGAGGTAAGGGCTGGGTATGAGGCAAAGTTTGCCGCATTGGAGAAAGAAAATAAAAGTCTGAAGATGACAATTGGGTCGATGGGAGAGGAGCTCGGGGATGTGAAGGAGAAACTTCATCAAGCTGAGGAGTGTGCTGAAGAGGGGAAAAGTGTAATAGAAAAATTATAGAGGAGAAGGGATGTCTGGATGGAGAAGTGTAGCTGGTTGAAAGCCCGTATGGCTGGGAAAGGTTAGAAGCAGAAAGTTATAGAAATTTTTTTTTATGGGGGAGGAAGGAATAGCAATGAKTGAGGAATTGCTGAATCTTTCATGCGTGAGCGAGTTCTCGGCTGTAGTTGGTCAACCCTCAAGTTGGATCTCAACTTCCAGGTGCCCGAGGACGAGAAAGTGTTCATGCTGGACTCTATACTAGATGTAAAGATGCCTTGGATCTCAAGTATATATTTCCATTGTTGGATGAGGAGGATGAGGAAGAATTGGTCAGGTAGGTTCAAGTGCTAGTGCTCAAGACCGAGGTGCCTGTATGAGCAGGTCAGCCCGTGATATTGATGATCCTCAAGACGGGATGAACTCTCCCCGAGGTGGAAGCAGATCAACAAAGGAATAAATCTATAGTTGTATAAATTTTGTAATGGTTAGGTTTTTCGAGTACCAAGTATTAAATAAAATTATGTTGTTTGAAGTTATCACAATTTGTTTGAGTAAAATGTGCTTCTACTTTATTTGTTTATTTATATATGCTTTCTTATGTTTTTTATATAAACTCCAAGGGTGTTGCCCGAGAACTAAAAGCATTGAAAGCACACTTTACACTTTATAAATGGGTAAGTTGATGGACTGTTGATAATCTGAAAGTCATTAAAGCATTGATGATGTAGGGATATGGGATTGGGTGAGGTTTACGACCATGCAATAAGTTGGCGACTATTAATCTTCTGGGAACCCTCTATATAAGGGTTGTGGGGGGGTCAATTTCATAGGTTGTGGTAAATCTTTTGTTGTGAGTTGTGAGAAATTGTAACTATGTCAATCAATTGCCATCTAAACAGAGTATGATTAGGGAAGAAAAAGTAATATTTGTTGGACCAAATTCTCGTCTAGACCCAAGCTCACAGAGAACAATGAGTAACACCTGGCCATACCCTGAAGGCTCAGAGACCTTGTACATAAGAAACTCCGCTAATGCTCGGGATTAAGTAGCGGTGCAATTTTATTAAAGGTCTAGGTCCTAGGGTTGAACGCCGATAGAGAAGGGTAACAAGGAGGAGGGCTCATAAGCATGGTATGACCAGTGTTTATTGGTGGAGTTTGTCAAATTTGTGGCCGAACTGGGGCTATCGATAATTGCTTGCTAACTGGTGATCGAGATGGTGGAACTGGGTTCGTGTTGGTTGGGATTGATAGGTGAGGCAATCGGAGTGCGAGCCGGAGATTAGGGCTCGAGAAATTGAGAGGATGATGAACTGAAGACCAGAGGTGCACCCGCAGTGAAAAGCCGATCTTACTAAGTCACTAGGGTCCTGTAACTCAACAGAGTATGTTAGTGCTATAAACACCGACCACCGATAATGTAATATTTATGTAGTTGATTTATAATTCAATGAACAAGTTATTATTATTATCCATGTTTTTCTTTTGACGTTAATGAAGTAGTGACATTTAATTGTGACTAGMATTCGAGAAGGAACCAAAAAGTCATCATGATAATATACACAAACCTMTACGTGTGTCTACTTGGAGTTACTATGGGAAACCGTAAAGGGTACATCGGGAGCGATGTCAAAAGACATGCATTCAATGTATTTACATAGTAGCATTAACTCTGGGGGACGTATTGTTTCTAGCTTGGCTCCTATATATAGTTGAGGGTTAAAAATCAATAGAAGCAAAACACTTGAACTGTAAAATCTTCGAAGTGTACTAGCGAGAGTAACATTTGTGCTTTGCAAAAAATGACCGACTAAGAGAGCTACTCGGTGGTGGATCTGGAAGGTGTTCTGAACATTTGACAGGACAGTCGACAACATACATTGACATATGCGTTGCCAGAAGTTAGACTTGATGATTATGAGGATACTGCCAACTCATCGTGGGTGGGAGTGTGGCTAAGGCAACGCGACCAAGAAAAGGAACAAGAAAAGTATGTTCAACAAGACTCACGAGGCTGAGGAGGGTAGCTGCTCAGGTATGTAGTCTAGAAGGTCAGACGTGATTTAGCATTAGTAATCTGCTATCGGATTGGGGGAGTCATTTGTGACAGAGGTCATCGGGTAGGAACGGTTGGATTAGATCAGGTTGGGAGTCACAAGTCAGATGCCTCGAAGCCCAAGTGCTGCAGGGATATCAAGAATGGAGGAGGATGCATGACCAAGGGAAATTTCAACGTCTCTATGATGAACATAGGGAGAAGTTGGTCCAATCCTCAGACTTGTTTGAGTACGAGATCTAGTAAATGATGAGCATCTATAGCTTTTTTAGGTTGTGTTTTGTTTGTTATGGTTTTTCTTTTTCTTTTTTAAATAGGGTAGTGTTTTTAAACACTTATAAATTTTATATTTTGAATTAGCAATGAAAGCAAGTGTTCGATTAGCAATAGAATATGTAGTGCAGAGCGAATTTTTCAGGTAGCGAAATTTTCAAGTGAACTTTTAGTTGTAACTTAAAAGTACACACGAATAAATTAGGAAACCCAAGAAAATGAACAAATACAAAAGAGGCATGTCAACTGACAGCTGATAACATCTAAAACCACAACCAGTTCAAATCTAACAATAATCCAAAAAACGAATGAAAATTACAAAAAGAATTCAGGAAACTTGAGGACATGAGCTCGGGCAGATATCTAGGGGTAAAATTTATGAGACTTTGTGCATTCTTTGTTCTGGCTATATCATATGCCCTTCACAGTCTTGGAGCTTGAAACTTCCATTTCCATTATTCTTAGCTATGATGTATAGGCCTTCCCAATTTGGATCAAGCTTGCGGGTGCCTTCTGTTCTACTGATTTCACTTTTTCGTAGCACGATATCATGCACAGTGACTACAGTATCGTAGACTTTCTTGTTGTATTGTCTAGCAAGTGCCTGCTTGTATGAAAATTCCCGAGTAGAAGTTTCTGGACAAAGCTCTTCAAGTAGCACTAGATTTTTGGCTAGGCAATCGGTGTTACCATTAAGGTCAAACCATTATGTTTGAAGGCTGCATGTTTCAATTTCCAAGGGGAGGACAGTGCTTGTCCCAAAACAAAATGAGGGAGTCTCTTTAGTTCTCAAGTGTGGAGTTGTTCTATAAGACYAGAGGACGTTTAGAAGATCATCAACCCATTTTCCTTTATGTTTGTGGATAATCTGAAACCATCTTGAGTGTGGATAATCTCTTTTTTTATCCTGAGTACAATCGCCTGATTCGTGACCTCGACTATCTCATTAGTTTGTGGGTATCCCATTGAAGTGAACATGTGGTCAATTTGAACGTTGTTGCAAAAGTTTTGAAATTTTATGCCTTTAAATTACTTTCCATTATCAGTGATCAGGATCTTAGGAATGTCGTAACAATAGATTATTTCATTCTGGAAGAACTCATTGATCTTTCTCATCGTGATAGAGCTCAGTGCTCGGGCTTCCACCCATTTGGTGAAATAGTCTACTGCTACTATGATTAAGTTCCTGTTGCCTGATGATCTTGGGAAGGGGCCAGCTAAATCCATTTCCATTTGGCAAATGATATCAGATTACTCAAAACTCTGATATTCAACCAATGGTAGGTAGTTTGTGTTTGATTGTATCTGACACTTGGGGCATTTTTGTACAAATTCCTTTGCATTTGCTTCCATGTAAGGTTACTTCTCCTGATCGAGAGATAAACTTGCTGAGAGCAGCTAAGTGTCCTGTAAATTTTGGATGTCCTTTACTGTTTTCGACGGTTGCATCCAGAGTATTGTCTGACATTTTCTGAGTTGGCTTCAATTTCTCTTTGGGAGGCCATGTATCCTAGAAACTTCCTGGCCTCAACACTAAATGAGCATTTCTTGGTATTTAGCTTCATTCTAATTACTTTCATAGTCTGGAAAGTTTCCTTAATGTCATCCAAAAGTGTTTTCAATATCTATGATTTGATGAGGATATTGTCTACACAGACTTCACCATTTCGACCAATTTGCTTTCAGAAGGCTTTGTTGACCATTTCTTGAAAGTCACTCCAACATTCTTCAGACTGAAAGGCATCCTACGGTAACAGTAAATTCCATTGTTAGTGACGACGGATTTCTTTTCTTCATCTTGTTTGGCCATATGGATTTGATGGTAGCCCTTATAGGCATCTAAGAAGCACAAGATATGTCATGTTCTATCGTGGCGTTTACAAGCTGGTCAATTCGAGGCAACTGGAAATGGTTTCTTTGGTATGGCTTTGTTGAGGTCCTGAAGTCGATACACATCTGCCACCCATYATCGGCTTTCTTCGTGACCATTGAATTGGCTATCTATTTAGGGAATYGGACTGCCCTTATTTTATTGGCTGTAAGGAGGYTGTTGGCTTCTGTATTGACCATCTCCATCCTCACCGCAGCAAAGTGTTGATTGCCTTACTGGTTTGGCCTCGGGAGGTATCGTAAGTTTGTGTTTTTCCAACGTGGGAGGGATGGTGTCCATATCTGTTGTAACCAAGCAAAGATGCCTTTAAAATAGATCAAGAGTTGAAGGACAGAGTTTTTGGTGTCAACGGGCAAGTCTTTACCGACCTTGATAGTGTGTTAAGGATATTGATAGTCGAGGAGCACTGTTTCAAAATAGGTGGCCAATTCAAGCCATTTTGCATTTGGCTATCATTGGGCGGTAGGGTGGTGGTTGAGTTTCATTCCCCATGGGTAGTCCTTGTCAACTCTGATGGCAATGTATGCCCGACCACCCGAAAAGGTGATAGTGTTGTCATCCATTGCAATTTGTACTTGGAATCGCTGAGGGCTGGTCGACCAAGGATGGCATTATATGCAGAGATAGTCAGCACAATTAGGAACTTGACAAATTTARTGACATGGTGGGGAGCAACACCGATGGTTACTGGCAGTTAAGTTTTGCCAGTGGCTAGGATTGAGTCGTATGCGAAGCCAACCAGTGAGGTGTTGTCGAGGATGATGTGATGTGGCTCTATTCCCATTTGTTTGAAGGCATGCTTAAACAGGATGTTAACAAAGCTTCCAGTATCGACCAAAATATGCTTGACCAGCCTTGTGGCGACTTGGAGGGTGATGACAAGGGGTTGGATATGGTGAGATGGTGTATAAGAGTCATCTGTCTTCTGTTGTTTCCATGGTGGTGAGAAAATCATATGTATAATTGATATGAGTGAAAACCTATTGATTTTACTAGTGATTGTGTGCATATTTTCACCCTTTTTAATATAATGAAGTACTACTTTATTCTATTTTACCTTGAACATTGCTTAAATTCAATCAAGTGACTTTATTTATCCATTATTGTGAAATTATGGAATTCATGTGCTATTACTAAGTTAAAATGTCCTATGTTGTAGGAAGAAAGGATTCTATAAATAAAATAGAAGGTTACTTGATTAAAAAGTGAAGACTTGTTCAATGTTRCTACAACGGAGATTAATAGTTTAGAAATGCGATGCTGCAGCAATGCTATTACGAGCAAAAGAGAATATAATATATGAAGAAAGAAGGTCAAGGAAGAAAGAGAGTCATCTTTGAAAAAAGAGAAAGTTCCATCTAAAGCTAAAAGGAAAGCTGAAAAGTAAAAAAGCAAAAAGGAACAAGTTGAAGTTGATAAGAGTAGGAAGAGAGACCCATACCTTTTTATGACACTTTTTTATTAAGCTTCCAAAGAAAGCTTCAGGAGACAAAAAGGAGAGAAGGAAGGAGCAAAAAGCCATTCAGCAGTTTTAGTAAGACACAGAGAAGAGAAAGAGAGAAAGGGAGCAAAAAGAGGGAAGTTTAGAAGAAGAAGAACAATTAGAAGCAGAAGAAGAAGAAGAAAAAGAAGAAGAAGAACAAGAAGCAGAAGAAGAAGACGACGAAGAAGAAGCAGAAGAAGAAGAAGAAGAAGAAGAAAAAGAAGAAGAATCCTTCAAGGAAGCCTTCACCATTAGACTTCATCAAGCTCTTTAAACTTTGTTTCTCCTTCTCTTAGTGACTATGTCGAGATGTACTTTAAGATGTTAATCTTTTAGATTATGTATTCTGTTTCATTTAAGAGCATGAACTAACTTCTTCGAAGTTAGATGAACCTATGTATTTAATGTCTATTTGAATTATTTGAGCAAGGTTTGCTCTTTATAAATGCTTTACTCAAGAATATCTATTGTTTATATTCACCGTTTTATTGGCCATGAATACTAATTTTGTGAGATTCTTGAACTCTGAAAGGTATGGAATGGTGGAAAACTTGAGTAGAGATGGCTTTGGTTATCTTGAGATAAGATTTAATTATCTTAGGGATATCATTGAATATTGGAGACATCTATATTCCACCCATAAAACATAAGAAATATCCATATTCCACCCATGAATGTTCGAAGAGGACAACACGTATCCATTTATCCTGAATGAAAAGAATTTTTTCTTTTAGGARAAAAAGACAATGTGCAAGTGCTAGTAAAAAAAAGAAGAGAAATGGCTGGAAGAGAACAAGGAAATTTACTAGGTATGGGTATAGAACTCAATGCTGTAGGGGACGCCATAGTAATGGCTGCTGAGCATAATGCTGCAGCGATAACTGCTAGATTGAACGCAGAAAGAAATGTTGGAGTTATGGCTGATGATAGGAATAGATCCATCAGGAATTATGCTRTATCTATGTTGGACGATCTTTAGGCAGACATAGTGAGGCATCTTATTCAGGCTCAACGTTTTGAGCTAAAGCTATTTATGTTTTAGATGCTTCAGACAATGGGTTAGTTTAGTGGGATGGCTATAGATGACCCGCATTAGTATATCCGTCTATTCTTGGAAGTGAGTGATGTTTTTCAACTGCAAGGGGTCAGACAAGGAAGCTCTCAAAGTCAAAATTTTCTCATATTCATTGAGGGATAGAGCTGGAGATTGTCTAAACACTTTACCCCCTTATTATGTTACTTCATTTGTGGTTTGATAGGAAAGTTCTTATTCAAATATTTTCCTCCAACCAAGAATGCTAAGCTGCGAAATGACATTATTGCCTTTCAACAGCATGGTTATGAGAACTTTTATGAGGTATGGGAGAGGTTTAAGAAGCTTTTGAGAAAATCTCCACATCATGGGATCCCTCATTGTATCCAAATGGAGACTTTTCACAATAGATTAAGCCCTTAATACTACAATGTAATAAATGCTTCAACTGATGGAGCATTGCTTGACAAGTCGTATAATGAAGCTTTTAAGATATTACAGAGGATTCCTAGCAATAGCTTTCAGTGATTTGTAGCTAAAAATACATCGGCCGTACTTTTATCAGCAAGAAAAGTGGTAGGAATCCATGAGCTTGATGCAGTGTTTTCTCTTACAAYTGAAGTGACTTCTATCTCGAATATGTTGAAGTCTATGCAAGTGTATTCAGGGTTGTCTWTGGAGCAACAACCTTCTTTAGGACAACACACATCTATGCCGTTATCTTCATTGCCTTCTTATGTATACTGTGGAGAGGGGCACTCTTTTCAGAGTTGTCCCTTGAATTCGAAATCTATATGTTATATGGAGAAGGGTTCAACAAGAATAACAATCCTTGCTTCAACATATATGTGTGAATTTCTTTACTTTCATATACCCTATAGGGTATAGCATATATAGGCAAAATGGACTATCATCCGGGAAAAGCCATCTTTTTCTCAACAATGTCTTTGTCATTTGATCCAATAGCGTTGTGCCTGACCTTGAGATGTGGATCATCCAAGGCATACTAGCATGGCGTACTCCTCTTGTTCGAACCGGGGTTTGAAACGAAACTTCTCCTCAGGAGGATAGATGGGGCGATTCAGGTGAGATCCAATGTAGATCCAACTTTCGATTCACTCGTGGGATCCGGGTACTAATATTGAAGATTGGTGTATTTGAGTTAAAAGCCCGGAAGTAGCAAAGCCTTTGGTAAAAATAGCACTTGACCCGGTTATTATGCTTAAATAATTTCAATCCGAGATGGAGAAACCACCCCAAGTTTTCATAGGATGGCTAAGGAAGTAACCAATCACAAAGGTTTAGACCTCTTGGACCACTTGGAACCAGGCTACAAATCCCAGCATAGCGCCACACTTTTTTTTTTAGCATGGTTATTCTAGCGGTTTCCCTGACCTCCTTAGCCGCAGGGGTTGCCCTTCTTTGTTTTACCACTGTAGGTCTCAATCTTTGTTATGCCCCTTAGTTAGCTAGACATACCAGTCTAATATTTTCAGAAGAAACTAATATCTAAATAGAGCTGCTTTGCACCCTGAACGATTGTTTTTTTGTGATAAGAGGAAGAAATCATCAAATCCAAAGAATACCGTAGTATAGATGTGGCCTTGGGAATGGGAATAAAATTGGATTTCCTTCTTCTCTTGGTTCTCATTAGCATAAGGCTCTAGTTCGACTAGCTTGAAGGTGGGCAATTTGGATTTCGGCAACAAAATCAGCAAAACAGAGGGCAACCTAGCAATTAGAACAACTCTCTTGAAAGACTTCTTGAGGAATTTATGGCCAAGAATGAAGCATATATTCAAAGACAAGATTTAGTCATTTAGAGCTATACTATATCGCTTAGGAACTTGGAGAACCAAATGGGATAGCTTGCAAATACTTTAAACAATAGACCTCATGGTAGCCTTCCTAGTGATACTAAAATCCCCAACAGAGATGGTAAGGAGCATTGCAAGGTTATCACATTGAAGAGTGGCAAGGAGTTAGGTGAGTTCCATCAAGAAGAAAGTTCCAACTGAAAGAGAAGAGAGAGAAACTGAGAAGGAGAYTGAAATTGTAATAGACAGTGGTCCAAAATGGACTGAATTCAATGCTCCAACATCATCATTTAATGTAGAAATTTCTTATGCTGTAGCATTACCATTACCACCAGAAAGAGAAAATTTGCAACCAATCCACCAAAAGCTGCCATTTTCCCAGCGATTTTTTAGAAAAAGTAAAAGATAAGTAGTTCAACTAGTTTTTAGATGGAAACAAATTCACATTAATATTCCAATTGTAGAGGCATTTGAGCAAATGCCTAATTATGTGAAGTTCATGAAAGACATCTTGAYCAAGAAGAGAAGATTAGGAGAGTACGAGACTGTGGCCTTTGCTAAAGAATGTAGTTCTATATTGCAGAATAAGTTATCTAGGAAGTTAAAAGATATCGGTAGCTTTACCATCCCGTGTATGATTGGAAGCACTTACATTGGGAAACCATTATGTGACCTTGTTGCTAGCATCAATCTAATGTCAATGTCAGAGTTCAGGAAGCTTGGAGTGGGAGAATCTAGAGCGATCACAATCACTCTTCAGCTAGCTGACAGATCATTTGCCTACCAAAGGAAAAATTGAGGATGTGTTGGCAAAAGTAGATAAATTCATCTTTTTGACTTCATTATCCTAGATTATAAAGAAGATAAGGAAGTTCCCATTATTCTTGGGAGATAGCTTTCAGCAACAGCACGAGCTCTAATTGATGTGCAGAAAGGAGCACTGACAATGAGAGTGCATGACGAAGAGGTGACCTTCAATGTCCTCATTGCTATGAAGTTCCCTAATAAGGTAAAAGAGTGCTTATCCATTGATGTGATTGATCCCTTAGTGGCTGAAAATTTCCAACAATGAACAAACGTGCAGATTTGGAGTCAGAAAATGTTTCGAAGTATGAGGAGAAAGGAAGATATCTAGCGGAGCCAGTTGCTGCCAGGAAGCCCTTCTTCACACAAGAGAAATAGTTCGAGTCACTTAATTTATCCTGTTGCTGCCAGGAAGCCCTTCTTCACAGAAGAGAAACAGTTTGAGCCACTTAATCCATCCTCAAGAAGTTTAACTCAATGTAAGTCTTCTTCAGAACAACCCCCTCGTTTGAATTAAAGCCCCTTCCATCACACTTCAAATATGAATACCTAGGGAATGGGAAAACTTTACCTGTGATTATATCTCTAAATTTGGGGAATTAGAATGAAGATTTACTCTTGAGCATGCTAAAAAAAAACATAAGAGAGCTATGGGGTGGACAATGACTAATATTAAAGGTATTAGCCCCTCATTTGTATTACATAAAAATTTTGCTGTGGAATACTACAGCAGTACAGTTGAGTATTGAAAGCTATTGAACCCTAATATGAAGGACGTTCTGAAGAAGGAAATCATTAAATGGTTGGATGCATGCATCATTTATCCCATATCTGATAGTTCTTGTGCAAGCTCGATTTAATGTGTGCCTAAAAAAGGGGGAATGACAGTAGTGACAAATGAGAAAGAAGAGTTGATCCCCACTAGAGTCGTAACAGGTTGGCGAGTATGCACGGACTATCGCAAGCTGAATACTGCTACAAGAAAAGACTATTTCCCTCTACTTTTCATTGATCAGATGCTAGATAGACTAGCGGGAAAAAGTTTTACTATTTCTTAGATGGCTATTCAGGGTATAATCAAATAGTCATCGTACTGCTACCAAGAGAAGATGACTTTCACGTGGCCCTATGGAACTTTTGCATTTAGGAGGATGACATTTGGATTATGCAGTGCCCTTGCAACCTTCCAAGGGTCTATGATGTCGATTTCTTCTGACCTAGTGGAAAAGACTCTTGAGGTCTTTATGGACAAATTTTCCATCTTTGGAGATGCTTTTGATGACTGTTTAGTTAATCTAGAGGAGGTTTTGATTCGTTGTGAGGAGATTATGTAACACCCGAATTTTACTTTTATGTATTTTTGTTTGATTTTACGTGGAGCTGTGTGCCAACTAGGATTGGACGTTTTATATGTGATTAATATTTTTAAATCGTAYGTTTAATAGGTAYGAAAATATTATCCATGTCGAATAAGAATTTTCGTTAGTTAAAGGTTCGACTCATGGGCCTATTTGTTGTTAGTCGGAAGTTGGGCTTTTTATCGAAAGGAAGTCCCGTTATGTTAAATTTATGGATTTTGGATGGGAAGGCCCGACGGGTTTAGATTACGGCCCAAAATTAAAAAAAAAGAAAAGAAAATATATAAGAAAATAAAAAGAAAGAAAAAGAAAAGAAAAAAAGAAAAACCTCAAGAAACTCTCATCTTCTTCCTCCCGCCGCCGCCGCCGTCCGAACCCTATCCGCCGCCTCATTCTTCTTCTCTTCTCGCCACCGCCGTCCAGAACTGCCGCTGCCTCCTTCTCCCTCTACCAACCGCTCACAGCTGCGCGTCGTCCACTTTCACTTGCTGCTCGCCACC
>MEJB01000071.1:470849-537244 GCA_001752375.1 Rhazya stricta
GGGGAGAGAGAAGTTCCATTCGGGGGGAACATATATGGGTAGTTATCCGAGCTAAGGGTCGGATGTACCTTAAAAACTTAATATGCAATATTGTAAGGAACTAAATGAGGATTATAAAGCCTTATAAAGGACACTGTGGATTAACCAGAATACATTAAGTTGCAAACGATTCGAAACTAAGTAGACATGGACTTTCTGAACAAACTAGGTATTTTGAAGGCTTACGTTCTGAATCGATTGAGAAGTCCACTTCCAACTTAAGTAAGAAGTCGTATACCTACAGGGACCTTTGAGGTAAAGTAACCCTCTCCATCTCATTAACATATGTTATTGTTATTAATCTGAGATTTATGAAGTGGATCCCCTTATTCATCATCATTATGAAAAATGAATTTGAAGCTTCTTAAATGTGGAAATATTGTTGTAGAACTTTTTTATGTTGATTGTGGAATTGTGAAAAGTTGAATTATTTATATGTTATGTAGTAACTTTATGTTTAAAAATGGCTGTTTAGTTTTCATATCATGTACTATTTTGAAACGTTATATTATATATAATTTGAATTACGTTGTCATGTCAATAACAGGCGGAGCGGCGTAGCAGTTACATCCATTTGCTATGAGCCCGTTCACGCATATTAGAAATGCAACGGTAAGAATGAAAATCTGTTGAAGAAAAATTCAAATTTTGGGAAACGAAGTTTTAAGAAAGGAGTGGGTAATACTACCATGAACGATGTAGTGGAAATGGGGCGTGGGGGACGCCGCCCCGAACCGACCCTCTGGGAGAGAAGATTCAACTCTGGGACTAAGAGGAAAAAGGAAAAGTAAAGGAAAGAAAGTAATCGGGTCCAAAGAAACAAAAAATTGGGGGGGCCCCCCCCCCCAACCCCTGCCAGCCTAATGGTAGAGGACACTCTAGTGAGGTCACGAATGAAAAAGAAATGGAAAGTTTTTACAGTAAGTGAATTTTGAAGGAAAGTTGTAGAGGAATTTTGAAAAGAGAATGTTTCGGAAAGTTTTTCATTTAAAAAGGCGAAACCTTAAAGTTTCATGATACGTAGGACATGTTCATGCATTCATGCATAAGGTTACTTACTGAGCTTTTTAGCTCATTCCTTTCCCTCATATTTCATTGCAGATGATATGTAACCAGATGGGGAAAGGAGGTCGCTTGTGGGCGAGCTATCATACACAGGAACTGATTTTCAAGTCGATTTTAATAATAATATATATTATTTTTGAATAGTTTAAATTCTTGAAGCTTCCGCTGTCCTCATTTTTAATGGTTTAAAATTGTTTGAGACTTCCACTGCCTTTATTTTTGAATGAATGTTGAGTATTAAATGTAGTTGATTATTAGCGAATGGAATAACGTAATATTGCCGGGTTAGGATAAGGTTCCTTAATCTGGGGGCATTACAGATTAGTTCTCAACTGGGAGAAGTGCCATTTTATGGTGGAAGAAGGTATAGTCCTAGGCCATAAAGTCTCGAAAAAAGGACTTAAGGTAGACAAGGCAAAGATTGAAGTGATAGAGAAGTTACCTCACCCATCAAATATCAAGAGAATTCGCAGTTTTCTAAGGAATGCATGATTTTATAGGAGGTTTATTAGAGATTTCTATAATTATCTCCAAACCCACTTTATCAACTATTGCAATTGGGCGAGAAATTTTAGTTTGGTGCGGGTTGTGTAGAAATATTTGAATCATTAAAAAGAGCCCGCATTATTGCACTGGTCATCACTGTACCTGATTGGTCTCTCTCATTATGTGTGATGCTAGCAATTATGTTGTGGGTGCAGTTTCGGGACAAAGAAAAGATAAGGTTTTCCACTTTATCTACTATGCATGTAAGACATTAAATGAGGCTCAGATGAACTACACCACCACTGAGAAGGAACTACTTCCTGTATTTTTTGCATTTGATAAGTTCAGAGCTTATTTGAAAGGAGCCAAGGTCATTGTCTTCACAGACAATTCTGCTATTAGATACTTGATTTCTAAGAAGCAAGCAAAGCCGAGGTTGATTAGGTGGATCTTGTTATACAAGAATTGGATTTAGAGATCAAGGCCAAGAAAGATGTAGAGAATCAAGTAGCAGATCATCTATCTAGATTGCAGTTGGAAAATACTTGTAATGATCTTGTTCCCATTATAAAAACTTTCCCGGATGAGCAAATTTTAGCACTTCATCAAGTGCCTTGGTATACATTGTAACACCCTCATATCAGAAACTACCCTAATTCGGGAATATCATCGACTTAATTCTCATATACTTAAATTTTCAGTGGAAGCTTTTGACAATCAAGGAATAAAATTTAAACGTTCAACAAGTTCATAAATAAATAAAAATTTTTAATTAACAGAACAACTCTTGGGTATCAAAGCCTGCTCCTCCAGCACCATCTGGTTAATCATCACCTGAAACATAAAATAAGAAAAATATATGGTGAGTTACTAAGCTCAGTAAGCAAATTCCATGCATGAATACATGAATAATGCCCTRTATGTCATAAGTTATAAAATTTCACTTTCTCAATAAAAGCTTTCTAAACATTTCCATTTCATAAACTTTCTCATAAAAACTTTCTTTTCAAAATATAAGAATTTTCAAACATTTCCATTCCTTTAAAGTCATGAGCTCACTTGATATAATGCCTAGCCATTAAGCTTGCAGTGGGCCATTATTCTTTGGAACCTGATCACATTTTCTATGGATAGAACCGCAAAGCGGTTAACATTACTTTAACTGTTCCTAAACATTATCTCATAAGAGGTGAATAATATGTGAATTTTTCACCTTATAAGAGGGTTAAGTCGGGTGCGCCGGTCCCCCACGCCTCATTTCCCCCTCACATATTTCATTGCTTTGGCTTTATACCGCTTTTTCAAAATCCTTAACGTTTGGAATATTCATTATAAAAATAACATCTTTAAAAACTTCATTTCTCAAAACATTTACTTTTCCAAATTTCATTCTTTACAAATATTTGCTTTCCTAAATGTATGATTATGTTCATACAAGAGAATATGCAACTACTACAATCCATATGTCCATAGATCACATGAACCCTTAACTTTCAATTTCTAACATGTCAATGAGTAATAAAATTCACATACTGGAAATAATATCATATTATAACACATAAGAGCAATTATCAATTCACATTCAASTCACATAAGAAGATTAAATCATAATAACAATACACTCGTATCACAATTAATGAGAATCTAGTGATTTTCAAAAATTCACTTCAATATCCATTATGAATTCACATTCAATTGACATAGAGATTCAATCATGATAACAACACACTTGCATCATAACTAAATGAGAATGTCAGAATTATTTACTTGTATCCTTGGTAAATTTGTTTACTTTCGCTAGTGGGATGCCTTGGTTGCTCACAAATGTTAATATGCCACAGTATCATAATATTATTACACAAAGAATATTCATCTGAAACTTATTTAACCAAACACATTCATTTAACATAGGTGTTTACAATTAATACCTTTATAGTTTTTCCTATGGTGACCTTAACTAATAATTTCTCAAAATGAATTTCCATGTCAATAAAAATCAAACTACTAATAGTACAATTTAATTTCATGACTCCTAATTTGTTCTTGAAATAATAATAATAATCATTGTAACACCCCAAATTAGGAACTGTCCTAAGCTGAGAGTATTACATTACCTTACATATAATCGCACCAGCTACTATAGAAAATAAAAGAAGTCTTAACCCTTGTCTAAAAAGTGTTTTATAAAAATTCGACAGAGTTTCCTCTGTAATTTCAATAGCTACTCCCTGTATACATTCAAAAGGTTCTTAAGCATTTCAACACTTATAAAACAACATGCATTCCAATGCAATAAACATCCAATATGATAGGTACTGTATTCCAACAGATCTTTTACCAATCTGACATTTATCAAAACTGAACTTGCAGAAAACAAAAGGATTTGAAGCACTATCAGCTAAACTAAATAAGAACTATCTTAATAACACACAAAACCATTCTAGTCAATCATCTATCTTATTTGGCAAAATTTATTTTAAAAAAACATTTGGGGTATCAAAACCTGCCCACAAGCGACCTTCACGCACCATCCGACTATACATCACTTGAAATGCAGAATGAAGGAACTGGAATGAGTAATAAAACTCAGTAAGCAAATCTCATGCATGAATGCATGAATAATGCCCCACAAGTCATAAATTATGAAATTTCACTTTCTCATTAAAAGCTTTCTAAACATTTCCATTTCATAACCTTTTCATAAAAACTTTCCTTTCAAAGTGTAAGAACTTTGTAAAACCTTTCCATTTCATTACAGTCGTGAGCTCACTGAGTGTAACACCTAGCCATTATAGTGTGCCATTATTCTTTAGAATCCGATTACATTTCAACTGGTAGAACCGCAAAGCGGTTAACATTCCTTTACTTTTCTTTTCATCTTTTCACCTCCAAAGAGGTGAACATTACATCTTCCTACCCTCCAAGAGGGTCAGGTCGGGTGTGCCGGTCCCCCACACCCCATTTCCCACTCACATCTTTCATGGCTAGGTTTACACTTCTTTTCAAAAATCTTAACATTTTTCTGAAAATAATATATTTATAAAATTCCCTTCTCTTTCAAAATTCATTTCATAAACCATTCGCTTTCTAAATATATGAATGGCTCATGCCAGGAATAATATAGAATACTATAACTACATGCCTATGACATGAAATACATAACACTCTATTAAAATMTCGTTGAGTATAATAACCGTACAAAATATAAAACACGTGAAAACATTCAACACAATCTCAACACATTTCAATACAGCCACCACATAACACACAATGAAAGAGGTAGGCGGGCATGGAGATTCACTTACTTAGAATTGATATACAACATATTCAATTTTCCCAAATGAATTTAGAGGCATCAATACATATGCGTTAATGAAATATGAGAATTTACTTACATAAAACTCATAGACAACACATTCGATTTTCCTAAAAGGAATTTAGAGACATTAATAAATATGCGTTAATGAAATATGAAAATTTATTTACTTAGAGTCCTTTATGTTAAAGGTTCTTATTTAAATTGCACAAATGAAATCCCTTAATCGTTCTCAACGTCAATGTGCTCGAAAAATGACCTAATTGTGATTATAGAAGGAAAGTCCATTTAGTACGATTGTCCAAGCTTAGATATTTAATGTTTATTCCGTGAACATCATTTGCAAATTTTTATTTCATACTTAATTCTCACATCACCCAATTATCACGTTCTTAAAGGTACAATTTAAACTCCTTAACTCGGGTATTAAACCTAATTTATGTTCTAACAAAATTTCACTTTAGGACATAATTACATAACCGGATAGTAATGTTTCACCTTTAAATCAATAAACTTCAAGTGTCGTGGAAATGGCATTGTGCTCCGGGCGTGCGTTGGCAGCCCGCACGCAACAGCCTTAGGCATGCATGGGGCCTGGTCGCCTAGACGTCCAGGAGCCTGGTGCCTATTGCTGAGATGCCTGGGCGCCTGGTTACTGGGCACTTCCATATCTGGAAACTGGCGAGCAGCCAACCAAAAACCCAGTTTCGGACTACTGCTGTCTCGAGCACTTTCTTTGGCGGATGAAGGCGGCATGCAACCTGCAGTGATGGCCTTAAGAAACACCACGAGACGACGCGTGGATCTGATGTTTGAACTGGACTGTTAGGAAGGTAGAAAATCGATGAGAATAACAGCTTGAGCGTCTAGGCCATGAGTTGCACGGTAGCAAGTAGTCGCGACGACACGCACACAGGTGGGCGATRGTTGGCTGGCAATGGGCTTCGATCCAAGCAACAGTCGGAGATTCGCAGACGATGGCGATTAGAAGCACGAAAGCGAAACAGCAATGAGCGGCGTCGCGTGGCTTACCTTTCTAAGTAGTCCCAGATCTGACGGATCTGGACGATAGCTGAAATCGACAAGCAGAGAAGTCCAACGTCCYTTCAGATCTGCAAGCCTAGCCGATGAAGAGGTGTCGAGCAGAGGGGAAGTTAGCAACCAAGACACAGCAAGCTCCAGATCTGTACATGACRAACGAGGAGAACCATTGCAAGCATCCCGTCGAGCAGTGAGCAGCTCGGCAGCACTCGGGCGTAYGAGATGAGCAAGGAAGCGACGATGGCATGGACCATGAGAAAGAAAGATCTGGGCAGTGGCAGTGAATCGATGGCGCAATGATTGCGGCATCGACAGCTCTGGACAAAACCAGATTCGATCTAGAGATGCAGTGATCTCGTGCGGGTCTGGGCGACGAGCGGTCGGCGGGAGTGCTGGCACACTGGCGAGCGGCGATGGCGATGATCGGTGCAGCTTCAATCGAGGGAGAAAGAGGCGGTGTGAGGGGCAAAACTTCTGGGAGTGGGGCGGTGGCGGGTAGGGTTTGGGGAGGAAGAAGAAGGTTTAAGGTTTTCCCCTTTTTTTCTTTCTTTTCTTTTTTTATGAACTTGGGCCCTAACCCAAATCTTTTGGGCCTTCTCATTCCATAACCAATCCAATCCATTAAATTAAATTCTATGGACTTTTCCTTTCGTTAAAAATCTAATTTTACAAATGAAAATGAATAAGCCCAACAAATCGAGCCTCTAACCAACTGAGGACCTTAATCCGACAAATACGATAATTCCATACTTATTAAACGTATAATTAAAATATTAACCACATAGCAAATTATCTAACCCTAATTGGCACACAAATTCACACGATCAAATAAAATTCATAAAAGTAAAATTTCGGCTGTTATAAACATAATCACAATATACATTATTTTATCATACAAATCCTAAATTTCACCCTAAATTATATTCCAATATATTTTTAGAATTATATCCTCCTTTTACTTAATCGTACTAACTTAAATTTCAATTAAACATATTTCATAGTTTTCCTTAATTATTATTACATAATACAAATCCTAAGCCATTCAGTTAATTTAAATGAAGAAACTAAGGATTCGTCTTGAATCCCGAACCTTAGGTGTAGTATCAGGTCTAAGAAGTAATGGCGGTCAATCATGCCTGGAAAAAAATGCTCTTAGCGTGGGAAYGACGGTCCTAGTCATGCACATGCTGCGCTCGCACAACTGACTCGAGCGGAAGGCCCACGGTGCCCGGTTGCCTGGTCCCCTGGGTGTCTGGTCATCAGGTCGCCTGGTCGCCTGGTCTAGTGACCTGAATGGAGGAGATGGAGTGGCGTTCGGCATCGGTGGAGAAGAGAGGGGAGAGAGAGTGTGTGGAAAGGCCGGTATCGGTGAGAGCAGAGGGAGGAGTCGGCGGTGGTGAGAGGGTTAGGTTTTATGTTTAAGGAAGAAGATGAACAATCATTTTCTTTAGGTCGTGTATATATATATATATATTAAGACTAACTTAACCGTAACTAAAATTCCTTCTTGGGCCATTTTTATTACTTAGCCAACTAAACCCAACTAAATTAAAATCTATTAGTTTTTTTTGGCCCAAAACTGAACTTTAAATTCGATTTTAGATTTGAATAAGTAGAGGACGGGCTCTAACGGATCAAGTCTAAATTAATTAACTAAGACTTTTAATTAAAGTAAACTAATAAAATTTCACTTTTAAATAAACATACTCACAATAAATCAAGGAAATAATTATTTATTTCTAATTGGCACATCGAATGTTACAGCCTCTAATCCTTTCGCTGTAAATTAATCAATTTACTAACGATCATGAATATAATCTAATTAGTGGATTAATATATATATATATATAAAGTTCAAAAAGAAAAATAGAAACTAAATCTTGGGTATTACATGCATACTTTGCCAATTTCTTAGCTAGTAGTGTGACTCCACCTAATTTGAGTAAACAGAAATTGCAAAAATTTTTCCATGATGTGATATTTTATTTTTGGGATGAGCTATTCTTGTATAAGAAATGTGCAGATCAAATATTGAGGAAGTGCATAGTAGAGGAGGAGGTGCCGTCATTGCTACAACATTGTCATGCAGCATCATACGAAGGTCACTTTGGAGGTTCAAGAACAACTGCAAAAGTATTTCAGTCATGTTACTTCTGACCCACTCTTTTTAAGGATGCATTTCAATTTGTGAAAACTTGTGATAACTGTCAACGTATGGGAAACATTTCCCAATGTCATGAAATGCCCTTAAATAACATCATGGAGAGTGAATTATTCAACTTATAGGGTATTGATTTTATGAGACCTTTCACTCTTGCTTTTGAGAATTGTTACACCTTGGTAGCGGTAGATTATGTCAAAATGGGTGGAAGCAATTGCTTTGCCCACAAATGACTCCTAGTTACTAAGTTCCTCAAAAATTACAATTACACTAGATTTGGCACTCCGAGAGCTATTATAGTCATTTTTGTAATGCATCCTTTGAGAGTTTGTTGTCCAAATATGGGTTAAGCATAAAATAACTACTGCCTATCATCCTCAATCTAGTAGTCAAGTAGAGATTTTCAATAATGAAATTAAGAGGATTCTGGAAAAGGTAGTTAACTTCAATAGGAAAGATTGGTCCATTAAGTTGGATGATGCTTTGTGGGCTTATATAACTGCTTTTGAAACGCCTTTAGGAATGTCTCCTTGTAGGCTAGGTTTTGGCAAAGCATGTCATCTTCCTCTCGAGTTAGAAAATAAAGCATTTTGGGCAACCAAGGAGTTGAATGTTGATATTGATGAAGCTGGAAAAAAGAGAATGCTTCAGCTCAATGAGTTGGAAGAATTGAAGCTCAATTCCTATGGAAATGCCAAACTCTACAAAGAGAAAACAAAGAAATGGCATGATCAACGTATATAGTTTAGAGAATTTAAGGAAGGTCAATTTGCATTCTTTTTCAACTCTAGACTAAGAGTGTTTCCTGGGAAGTTGAATCCAAATGGTCGGGTCCTTTTTGGATTACAAAGTCTATCCTTATGGTGCTATTGAACTATTTGATRAAAAATCGAATAGCRGGTTTAAGGTTAATGACCAAAGGTTGAAGTATTATTGGGGTAGTAATTGTGCCAATGAAGGGATGTCCATTCCTTTAAATCCAAATTAATGTGTATTTTTAGTAGTTTAGCCAGATTAGTGTTTTATGTTTTCTTTTTTAATCCTTGTTTAGTAAATTTATGTTAGTTGTTAGTACTGTTAATTAATTCTATTAATTGCTATATTTTTGTTGCAACTATCATATACTTATTATAGGGTCTCAGGGGAGAAATTTTGAATTTTGTTAAGTTAGAGGTTAAAAGGGAATTATCCTGATTTATTGTGGAGAGCAGATTTGCTACAGGCATGGAGTGCTATACATTGTTGCCACAATGCAACGGTTCATTATTGGACTAGCCACATAGTACGATGGGATTGAATCTGGAGTGGGAGGATAGATATTATCTGAGTAATGGGAAAAGTCATCCTACTTTTCACAGCAACCAAGCCGATGTCTTTTCATTTCTCCCTTGTATGCATAAGTTGGTGTCCTTTCAATGCGGCCGTCAGTGCACAGACACCGACAGTCTCACCTTGATATAATCTCCACCATTTCCTTTGTTATCTACTCCCTTCCCATCACCGTCTCTATCCACCATCTCTCTTCTCTCCAAAACTATCGTTTCTTTCCAACATTTCCTTTCTCTTAGCAACCATAGAAATCACCATTTCTGTATGCCATTTCCCTTCTCTCTGAAACCAAAGGCCAGTCTTCCTAATCGACCCTTTCCACCGTACACATATATATCATGCCTAGAGTCAAACATGTCCTAGTTAAAAAACAGCYTGAGCCCTTTAGCAAATTTGTCAACGATGAAGCTCGAAATAGCTTYGACTATGTCATGGCCAACCGTGATCTTCTAATGTGTTTTGCTATCCTTAATAGCAAAACAATGAGCTTACCTAACTACATCCACGAACATATTGTCAACCGAAAATGGCTTAAATTTTGTAGCTAGTCGGAGGAAGCCCGACCAGATGGGTGTAGGAGTTTTATACAAACCTTGTCACATCATGGAAATTGATGGTTCAGGGAATTTGGGTGCCGCTGACAAGTTTTTCCATCAACCAAACTTATGAATTGCCAAAATTTGAGTGCGAATATTGCACTTTTTGAGATACCATGATAGAAGACAGTTGGTCCACTGTCTTAAAGACCCTAATGGTGGAGGGCACCTAATGGACAATATCCAAGGAAGATGTCAGTTGGTCACCTGAGCCAGTCTACTTTCTCCGGCCCGGGTTTGATTTCACTTCATAAAATCCCGTCTGATGCCAAGCACTCCTGACACTACCATATCACAGGGACGAATAGTGCTCCTATTCTGCATCATCATAGGTATTCCAATTAATATGGGACAACTGATTGTAAATAAAATTCGGGAGTGCCGCAACAAAAGTATCGGGAAGCTATTCTTTCCCTATTTGATCACTGACTTGTGTGAAGAAGAGAATGTTCCGAGTGTTCTTAGGGAACCTAAACTGCGGGTATCACTATAAATCGGTTATGCAGGGAACAGAGCCCAATCTCACGATGAACAATGCAACTAAAAGGCAGCAGTATTGACAACCCAGGCAACCTAGCAATATCCCATAGGATTTGGTTATTGATGGCTCAGCGATTCTAGACCCCCATTATGCAAAACTATCAATAAGAGTAGAGGGCCTTCTAGAAGTAGTTCATAGAGAACCAATTCAACTATTGGGAATACCAATGGCCCTTTGATCGAGATGTGGAAAATGCACACCGAAGAATCTCTCCCTGACCGCTCCTGGAGTTCACCTCTTTCCCCAAATTGCCAAAAAATAAGGGCAAAGCAGCTGAGCAAGATCCAATTAATAACTCTACCTCTGACATGATGGATGATTATTTGGACTAAAAGGGGAGTTTGTGTTTAGTTTCTGCACTACTTTTCAATTTAGTTGCTGGTTGCAGCTTTGTTTTATCCTTGCTTTGATTTTTATTAGACAATGTGTATGGCTGGAGCCATAGCTTTCTTGTTTGGTGTTTTAACTTAGTTTAGTTTGTTTTTCATAGGATTTTTGGCATAAATTGCAAATCTTTTCTTGCTTATTTACTTTGTTAGTTATCTACGCTTTCGGTTGGCACCATTTTGGTGCATTTTTTGTATATAATGTCTACTTTGGGCATCTTCAGTTCAATGATATCCCTGGCTGATATTTATGCATTATTGTAGCTAAGCGGCAACATTGACTTCCACTACTTTATTTTGCTCAATTCTGCAGCTCATCTGCAGCATTACTTGCAATTACTGTTTCTTTGTCTACTTTTGTCCAATGTTGTAACTGGGTGCTCTACATGCATTGTTGGAGTCCATCTATAGCATTTAGTTTATTTACTGCTTATATTCAATCTTAAATCAATGTTGTACTTGGCTCATTGTTAAAACCAAGGTGCAGCATTCACTTCTCTTTTATATCTCCCTACCTCCTGAGGATATATTTGCTATTAGTTGATGGATTCTTCTCCTTAATCCACATGTTGTTGAGTATGAGTAATTCCTATTCCAATGCTATGTATGGTCATTACTTAATTATTGTTAATCCACCATACTTGTTTATCCCACTTTTAAAGCAATAAATGTGCTTTCAAATGCGTTTACAAATGCTTTTGAAACTAGATTGCCAAAACCCCTTATTAGTCTTAGAAATGGAATGACTCACTAAGTTACTGTTGCACTATGATAACTACTCCAATGCCTTAGATATCCCARTAACCAAAGTTATGCATGTTACCCATGTGTAATTTTGCATCAAAAAGCGATATTAGGTAAGAGTATGCATAGCAACTCTCATTTTTGTGACTTGGACCTAATAATCGGGAACATCCATCACAAAATGTCGATTTTTGAGTCAAACAGTTCTTGTGACATTACAGAGTAAAGCTATAAAGAAAAAAAAAAACTTCCTGAGGTTGCACAAACACTTTGAACCCCTGTTACTAGCCTGATTCCTATTGATTCCTTTTTATTTCTAATTTGGGGAATTCAATAACTATGTGGAAAGAGATTTGTTGAACATTTGTTGAAATTGCATTAGTCTTTTGTATTGAGTTCGGATAAGTTGTATTCTTGACATATAGTTACTTATGATTCATTACCACATACTTGCTTAAGGTGACCAAAGCACTTATCCAATTTTTTTGATGAGTGAGGAATTTAATGTTAACCTTTTGATGCATTGTTCAAGGTAGATGAGTTTGTGTTATTTTTTCTTTCATTATTGCTCGAGGACTAGCAATGTTTAGTTTTGGGGGTGTTAATGTGGGTGAAACCCCATTGATTTTACCAGTAATTATGTGCATATTTTCACCCTCTTTAATATGATGAATTACTAATTTGTATTTTTTTTGCCTTGAACATTGCATCTAAGATTATGAACTAACTTCTTAGAAGTTAAAGTTTTGATGAACCTATGTATTTAATATCTATTTGAATTATTTTAGCAATGTTTGCTCTATATAAATGYTTTACTTAAGAATATCTATTATTTACATTCACTGTTTTATTGGCCATGAATAGTATTTGTGTGAGTTTCTTGAACTCCAAAAAGTAGTGAAAGAGGTGGAAACTTGAGTAGATAGGGGTTTGGCTGTAAACTCGAAATTTTTCTTTTATTAATTTTTGTTTGATAGTGCGAATTTGCGTGCTAACTAGGGTTGGATAATGTTCTATGTGGTTATTGTTTAATTGTATGTTTAATAAATACGAAAATATTGTGTTTGTCGAATTARAGTCCTTGATTGGTTAGAGGCTCAACTTGTAGGCCTATTCGTTTCTCAGTCGAAAGTTAGACTTTTATCGAAAGAAAGCCCATTGAATTTAATTTAAGGATTGGGTTAGTTATAGATTGGAAGGTTTGGGTTACTGCCCAAGTAAATTAAAAAAGAGGGAAAATATAAAAAAAAGAAAGGGGAAAAGAAACCCTAAAACCTTTTCTTTTTCTCCCCCTCGATACTACTGCTGCCGCTGCCCTATTCCCAGAAAACCTTACCGCCGCCCTATACTGTTGCTAACAACCTCCCTGTTGTACGCACCGTCGCTTTCTCCTTCTGCCGACGCGGCTTCGCTGTCAGAATTCTAGAGTTGTCGCGCAAATCTGGATCTTCCCTCACAGCTCTAGAATTCTGACAGCGCTTCTTCTGCAACTCGTGCAAGGGCTTGCTGCCCAAAATCGAAACTTGCTAGTCCTATCGCTGCCTGGTAAGAGTCCTCGAAGACGCCTGTGTGCTGCTCATTCGGCTCGCGAATGTTCGGCCAGGAGGATCTGCGAATTCGATAGGAGATCATCCAGATTTGGACCACGTGCTGCCTCCCAAATATGCCGTCGATTCCCTCTGCCTATCACGCTACTGTTGCCCATTGCCCAAACTCGTTGGAGCTGCGAATCACTGCTGTACCTCTGCCAGCGTCACTCGCAGGCTATTGCACTACCCAGATCTGCCATCTTCTTCTTCTTYTCTACTTAACCGGAGTTTCCATAGCCGCACYAAGGTCTGATCTGTGCATCAAAACCACGACTGCTAGCGCACCGCTCACCACTTGGCTATCACCCTCTGCTATCTATCTTCGCTGCTGATGCTCGCTAGATCCACCAAGTCCGACTAGACCTTGTGTCATTGCTTTCTACTCGTCGCCGGAGTTCGCCGAAAACTGGGTCCTTGCTAGATGTTTGCCAGCTTCCAGAACAGCAAGACCCAGGCGCCCAGCTCTCAGTGCCCAGGGGACCAAGGCTGTTGCGTGCGCACTGCTTGAGCGCACGCCCAGGGCGCAACAACTTTTCCACGACACGTGAACTTTGTGGACTTAAGGTGAAAATATTATTACTTGATATTGGAATTTATGACCTATGAAATTATATCCTAAAGTAAAATTGTGGGAGAACATAGATTAGATTTAATATCTGAGCTAAAGAGTTTAAATTATACCTTTAAGAACGAGATAATTGGTAATGTGGGAATTAAGCATGGATTAATAATTGGTAAATGACATTCTTGGAATAAACACTGAACATCTAAGTTGGGACAATCGCACTAAATGAACTTTCCTTCTGTAATCACAATTAGCTTGTTTTGAGCGCCTTAGTGTTGAGAACAGTCGAGGGATTTCACTTCGCAATTTAAATAAGAAACTTTAACGTAAAAGACTCCAAGTAAGTAAATTCTTACATTCTCATTAACGTATATGTGTTGTTGTTATAACTAAATTGCTCTTAGGTGAATTAAATATGTATTGAATCTGATTTCTATGTAAGTAAATTCTCACATTCTCATTAATGTATATGTGTTGTTGTTATAATTAAATTGCTCTTAGGTGAATTGAATGTGCGTTGAATTTAAGTTCTATGTAAGTAAATTCCGACATTCTCATTTAGTGATGATGCAGATGTGTTGTTATCATGATTGAATCTCTATGTGAATTGAATGTGAACTCATAATGGATATTGAAGTGAATTTTTTAAAATCACTACGGTCTCATTAATTATGATACAAGTGTATTGTTATTATGATTGAATSTTCTTATGTGAATTGAATGTGAATTGATAATTGCTCTTATGTGTTATAATGTGATATTACTTCCAGTATGTGAATTTTCTTACTCATTAACATGTTAGAAATTTTAAGTTAAGGGTTCATGTGGTCTATAAGCATGTAGATTGCACTAGTTGCATATTCTCTTGTATGGACATAATCATACATTCATGAAAGGAAATAATTTTAAAGAATGAAATTTGGAAAAGTAAATGTTTTGAGGAATGAAGTTTTAAAGATGTTATTTTTATGATGAATGATTTCTAAACGTTAAGGATTTTGAAAAAGGAGTGTAAAGCCAAAGCTGTGAAAACTGTGAGTGGGAAATGGGGCATGGGGGACCGGCGCACCCGACCTAACCCTCTTGTAGGGTGGAAAATTACGTAATGTTCATCTCTTATGAGGTGATATTCATGAAAAGATTAAGTAACGTTAACCGCTCTGTGGTTCTATCGGTAGAAAATATGATCGGGTTCCAAAGAATAATGGCCCACTGTAGAGCTTAATGGCTAGGCATTACACCAAGTGAGCTCACGACTTTAAAGGAATGGAAATGTTTGAAAAGTTCTTACATTTTGAAAGGAAAGATTTTATGAAAAGGTTATGAAATGGAAATGTCTAGGAAGTTTTCATTGAGAAAGTGAAATCTTATAATTCATGATATGTAAGGCATTATTCATGTATTCATGCATGAGATTTGCTTACTGAGCTTAGTAGCTCACCCCATATTTCCTTATTTTACGTTTCAGGTTATGATTAACCAGATGGTGCATGGAGATTGTTTGGGAGCAGGCTTTGATACCCAAGAGTGATTCTGTTAATTACATTTTTTTTTAATTTATGAACTTATTGAACGTTTAAATTTTATACCTTTATTGTCAAAAGCTTCCGCTAAAATTTTAAATATATGAGAATTAAGTCAGTAACATTCCCCGATTAGGGTAGTTTTTGATATGGGGGTGTTACATTGATTATCTTGAGATAAGGTTTAGTATCTTAGGGATACCATTGAATATTGGAGACATCCATATTCCACCCAAAAAATCCTTATAAACTTGAACTTTATATGTGTTCCTTAAGCTAAGTAACTCCAACAGGTAGAATGACTTAGTGAAATAGGAGCGAGGACTAGTAAACTGAAAAGGTAAGGTCATTTTCTATCTCGATTTGCATTTCTACTATAGCTAAACCCTTACTGTAGCATTTTGCTCAGAAGTCACTACTGCAGCCCCTCTGTAGCATTGATGTTTTGACTTCTTGGACATTAGTACATTAGGAATTCTTAACTCTAACTCACTTTTAAGCTCTTACTCATCTCGTGTGTGTGCAATTTTTTTGTCTATTTCTGAATCCTTGTGATTAGATAAATTTAGATTATTTTACTTTATTTTTGTGACAACCTTCTAAAGCTATTAATTTTATTGGGAGTTTAAATCATCACTTTCGAACCAACAATCCTTGTTGGATGATATTCTTATTCACTCTATATTACTTATAAGTGGTGTATACTTGCATGAATGAAGTTTTATTGCGTATGCGGTTCTGTCTATTAATAACTTAAGGGTGTGGATTAGTGTTATTGTTGGCGACTTGGAGGCAGTTTTCCGCCATGAACGGGTATGGTGGTCAGTGGTCTGTCCAATGTTCAAGGCAGTGATTCTCGCTGGGGCTAGTCCCTTGAACTCACTATCAGGCGTAGGCCTGTATGAATTCCCTTAGGTGTCATTTTGGAATGACTTCTTCAATCTCCTTGTTGAGGTTGTAGCAAAATTTTGTGTCATGGTCATAGTCTTTGTGAAACTGACAGAATTTAGTGCTGTCACTATTGGCAGCAAGTAGCTTTTTGGGTTGTTGAAGACGAAAGCTTTCTATTTACTTTAGTATTTGGGATTTGGAGATGTTGAGGAGTGTAAAGTCCTGATATTTTTGCTGTGGTCGGGGATATAATAGCAGGAATTTGGGAGATTGGGTATAGGCACTCTTTATAGGGTTCGAGAAGTGTCGTCTGTCCTGTTAATGAAGTCACAGATGATCATGCATATGGAGGCGTTTATTCCATCTATGAATAGTATAAGGGGTGCTTCTCACTTCTTTATCCATTTCCCTTTTAGCTTTCTATTCTCCTTTCCATGATGAACTTCCCAACCTCATGCAAAAGGGCTTGGATTATGTTTGGCTAGGAGGTGGATAGCTTTCATGAAAGATGAGCACGCTTTAGACAGTGACAGAAAGCCTGAATATACAAGGCATCAATGTGTCAGGGACATCAATGGCCTCTGCATTGAAGTGAGTCAGGTATTGTTTGGTTATTTCATCTTGATGCTGCTTCATGTTAAGCAAATGGCCTATGGTCTTATGGTGTTGGTTACTGCTGGCAAAATGGCTTTGAAAGAATCTCCCATCTGATCAAAATTATGGATACTCTTCAGTGGGAAGCCGGAGAACCAGTTGAGGGCTTGGCCAAAAAGAGTGCTCGGGAAGGACTAACAAAGGATAATTTTTGTGGCCGAGGCCATGACCGTAAGTGTTAGGAAGTTATGAAGATGGGAGAGAGGACCTACAATGCTATTATATCGGGTGACTTTTGACATTTTAAACCATGTAGGTAGGGCAACTAATTGATAATCATCTTTAAAGGGGTTACTTTGGATGACGTTCCATCTCGATGTAGGTACAGGGAGGTCGGGCATCATAGCCTGGACATTGTCTTCCAATAATTGGTTTCAGTAGGTAGCTGGGGTGCCTTGATGCTAATGATGAGTGTCATCAACTCCTTCAAAAATAATAGGGGGCCTTGAGCCACGGTGGATCTCCCGTTATCTGGTGGGAGTTCAGGTTGGTGCCTACTAGGGTGGTTGACAAATAGTTGGAGAAGATGAGTAGTAGTTGCTAATTCTGCTTTAGCTGTTGCTTTGCATTTCTTCATGYTGAGGAATTCTTGAAATTCTTCGACATGTAACATAATACTTTGAAGTTGTTCCAGTTGTTTAGGATCTTGGAAGAGGTCGGGGAAAGGTATGGTGTTCAATTGCAAGGGTGGTATTTCCAATGGCAATGTTCGGGCTGAGCAGGCGTGGCTAGTAGATTGTTTGGCTAGTAGTACTTCTAAGTTTTCAGTTTCTGTGATGTCAGTTGTTAATTTGCGGTGTCTGGTAGTAGGGGCCACTTTTAAAAGAGAATCTGTGGGGGTGTTTGGCTTTTCAGGGTAAAAAGACGATGGACGCCAATATGACGTTACCTAATTCTCTTATCCAGTAAGACCTTGAGAGTCCTGGTAATATCTAATTCATTTGTGGCCTAACTGATAAGATACTAAATTAAATTTTGTTAATAAATATTGCAGTTAATGTGAGATTAAGATAGCATTATATATGAGAAGAGAATCTAACTTGTAATAATGATGTTTATGGTTTAAATAGGCTTAGGAATTGGGAGAATCATTCTATCAATCACCGTGGGACTTCTTCCCACGAGGATTTTGAGGCTCTTTGTACCTCAAGTACATGAACCATCTTTTACCCCTTTCATGTCCTTCAAACAAATTTCAGTAATCAACACACAAAAACATTGAAATTCATCCCAAAATTAATATTAAGCCATAACTCATTAACTCATTTAGCTAAAATTAGCATTAAAGTATCTATAAATTACTGTGTCAAAAGAATGAAGAAAATCTTTTGAAAGAATATGCTTGTGAATGAACATGTCGAGGATTTTAGGAATGCAATATATGATAAGTCGAAGAACTAAATATGTACTTTAAATGCATCTAATTTGTAGTTTAACCTTGTCTATGTTGTTTTATGTCCACTAAAATGAATAATTTGTTGTTTTCTATTTGAGATAATGTCTTCGAAGCTACTCTTCTCATGTCCTATTCTTTCTACTTGTCATTATTTGAAGCTTCTTAAATGGAATTTTATATGTTTTCACCCGATTGCAGGCTTTATTTTTCCTTTGTTTGTTTCCTTTCTTCATGCGAATTTGATATGTTTAACCTAATTTATAAATGGAAAAATGAGAGTTTATATATTATTAGACTAATATGAAGTGCTAACTTTAACCCTTATCCTTTTCAAATAGAATGGTTTGTATTACTTGTCCTTATTGCCGAACTAACTTATATAGATTTATAATTCATCTTTAATTGGTAAAACTTATATCCTACCAATGGTGACTTGACTTTAAAAATATAACATGGTAGGAAATTGATTAGTAGTATTAGGGACATAGTATCATGCTGGATTTTCATGATTATGACTGCTATGATGCTAATAGATTCTGCCTTGTTATATTGGACAATGTGTCAAAAGTTTTTAGGACATAAATTTAGTGGGTATTGGTACAATATCCTACAGTTTGGAGAAGATAGAAACTTAGTTTGCTATATGTGGGGAAGATGCTGTATTAATAGGGGAAATAGAGGCATCTATTGGTATGATTGAGGTTTCTTTTCTTTCTTTCTTTTTTTTCTTTTTTCTTTTTGCGTCCATGATGATGACACTATATAAGTTTAAGATACCTCTTCTAGCAAGTCATTCACAAACTATAGAACCAACTGAGAACCCTACTGGTCCTAGYGACCATCTTCTGGGTGGCCTARATGAGGGTGGAAACAATAACATAGAGATGGTGAAAAAGGTATTGATAAGAGTGAAAGAATTTCAAGGAAGGGTGATACAAGTATTGGAAAGGGTGTTGTTGGGAGAGGAAAAAGTAAAAGGGAAGGGAAAAGTTATGGGCATGGATAAAAGTAAGGGGAAGGGTAATGTAAGTCGGATTGGGAAAAGTTATGGTAGGGACAAAATTGTTAAAAGTAGTGCAAGGGGGAAAATAAAATCAGGTGGACATGTAGGTAGGAAAAAGACAAAAGACAAGGCACAATGGGAATGATATTATGAGTAGTACTGCTTGAAACATAAGACGATTTGATTATAAACCACAAGAGGAGGAAATGTCAATAAGGTCTAGCAGTTCTATTGAGTCTGATTTTGAGATCAATTCAAATTTAGATGAGAGGATCTACTCATTTCTCAATGATGAGGTGCAATAGATTAGAAATTTTTAGAACCTGTGGTTGTGGTGAGGAAGGAAAGGGTAATAAGGAAGGGAGGAAAAAGAACATCACATATACATCTCTATGCATGTATGATCTTCTAGTTGTTGAAGACAATTTAGGGTATGATTTGGAGGAATTTAGTAGCCACAATTAATTAGGCAATGAGAAGTCAAATAGGAGTAGAAAGCAAATATATTAGAGTTTTAGGCTAGAAGTTGACTTGCGAAACCCACATTTCAAGGTGGGAATGATCTTTGGCTAAAAGCAAGTGTTTGAGGAAACGGTAATTTCACACAAGATAAAGTTAGGCAAGATTATCAAATTCAAGAAAAGTGGTCATGATAAAATATGGGCTATTTGCTATGGTAGGAAATGAAAATGGAAGATTTGGACATCTAGTTAAATCAACTTCAGATTGGCAAATAAAGTGACATGATAAGCACAAGTGTGGTAGAAGTGTCAATTCTAGATTTCTAGGTCTAATCTAATTAGCTAAGAGGTATATTGATAATTTTGGATCAAGCAATGGCATGAGTTTAGGGGAATTCATGGGAAAGGTACATAGGAAACAAAAATACAAATTTTCAGTTTATCGTGTTTATAGGGTAAAGGCCATTGCCAGAGGTTTAATTGAAGGTAAATACAAAAGTAGTAAACAAAATTGTGGTACTTTGTTGAGTAAGTGAGAAATTATGATTCAAAGTAATTTTATGGATTGACATTGAAAAGAAACGTATGGAGAGATTTCAAACATTTTACATGGGGTTAGCTTCTTTGGGGGAGTGGGTGTAGGAAGAGATGTAGAAATATGGTATGTCTTAATGAGTGTCATTTAAGAGGTCCTCATCTATGGGTTCTATTGACAACGTTTGGTATTAGTGCTAATAGTTCTGTGTATTCAATGGTTATTTGTATGGTTGAAGTAGAGAATAAGGACAGTTGGAAGTGGTTTCTAGAACTAATGTTTCAAGATTTTGGTATCTGTGAGTAAGAAAAGACAGGTGATGATGATTGATAGACAAAAGATATAATTTCTTGATCTCAAGAGTTGTTTTATTGAAGTGGTTTCTTGTAATTTTCTTTGTTTTTCCTGCTTCGTACATTACTACTAACTTTAATTTGATTACTGAAACTTACACCAACAACTAGGAATTTTTTACCTGGGGTAAAACATATGTTTTGCGTAAGGCATTTGCATAATAACTTTAAAAAAGACTAGCTTGGGCAAGCTCTAGAAAAACCATTGTGACAATGTGCTAGGGAAATACATGCCAGAATTTAGAAGTACAGATGAGACAGCCCTAACTAGTTTGGGCTTGTTCTCCTAAGCTTAAAATCACGTCATAGAATACAGTCATGTCACATATTAGATACAAGTTTAGACTACGATTTCTGAAGCGTGACATTGAGTTTAATAAAGCTCAAGCTTGACTCATTTTCATAAAGCTTAGTTTCAATTGAATCCTAATTAAAAGATATGAACTTTCCACAAGTCACTCATGAGACATTTAGGTACCTACAAAGGGTGATAATTTCTTGATCGTTCATAATTTCATGTCTTTTTTATTCATCTAGCTTGGTTTTCTCAATAAAACTCAGTTGATGGCCTTCTTTTTTCACCCATGCTGCTTTTGGCTTAAACAATCTCAATTGTGTTATTTGTTTCTATCAATATCTACCTAATCCCACATCACTAAGGATTATTCATAATCCGGTAAAATATAATATGAGATTGCATCATCATAAACATCGCATGAAGGCTAAAAGAGCAACCGAGGGTGTAGAAAAACCATCCAATGAGCTTTGTAGAAAAATAAAGCAACACATACCAATATCCCACTGCAAGAATTAAGGGTTATAATGACGCAATTTTAGTGATACTTTTACAAAACTGCAGTACTAGATTGTCTATAATAACGCTCCTAGCCAGTCTAAGGATACAAATACAAAACAATGACATAGTTTTGCCTAACTTTTTCAATATTTTTCAATAAAATTATATTTTAAAAAAGAAAAATCTAAATGCATAGGGAAGGGTCTAATATAGTGACTCTATTATGTAACGTCATTATAGGTAGTGTAAAAAAAAGACAACCAAACCTTGATGGAATTTTTTCATCCTTTTCATTATAAACCCATTCCCTCTCCCTCACTTCTCTCTCTCTCTCTCTCATGTCCCCTTCCTTCACTCTCTGTCTCTTCCTTCTCAACTGCATATCCTTGCCAGATCCTTGTGATCTCTCTTACATTCTCTCAATTTCTCTCACATTCACCATCCGGAACACATAGCTAATTTCTCTCCCCCTGCCTCACTCTCTGTTTGTGGTGTGGAAGCTTGTTGTCTCCTTAAGGGTATTTTCTATCTTGTTTAGATTGGCATTTTCTTCAAAGGCATGTGGAAATTGAAGCAAAGGTTAATTCTTTCCAAGGTTAATTTTCTTGGTATGTAAGAAAGACTCTCGTTTGAGGGCTTATGTTAAAAGCTCCAAAATTGAAAGCTATGGTTAATTTTCTTGTTATGTAAGAATTGTTTGAGGGCTCCTTAATTCTTTATGAACTTTCCTTGTAATACYCGAAGATTTTTCCTTTATTAATTTTGTTTGATTTTGTGTGAAATTGTGTGCCAACTATGGTTGAAAATTTTATATGTGATTAATATTTGAAATTGCACATTTAATAACTACGAAAATATTGTCCGTGTCGGATAAGAGTTATTGGTTGGTTAAAAGCTTAACTTGAGGGCCTATTTATTTGTCAGTCGGAAGTTAGGCTTTTTTCCAAAAGGAAGCCCTTTATATTTAATTTACGGATTTTTGGTTAGATTTGGATGGGAATGCTCGAAGGGTTTGGGTTACGGCCCAAAATATTAAAAAGAAAAAAAACCTAACGCCTCCATCTTCTCCACAAAAAAAAAAAAAAAAAACCTACTCTCGCAGCCGCCACCACACCTCCTCTGCTGACGCTGCACAGAACGTCGCTATCATTGTTGTACGCCATGTCCCGCACACCAGTGCTGTTGTTTGCACCAAATCTGCTCGCGGCATACCCTCTTGACCAAATTGGTTAGCTGCTCCGGAGAGACGTCGAACTTTGCTGTTCGACAGGGTCGTTCACAGCAGCCCGCCGATTGTGCTGCTCAAGAGTCACCTTTCCTCTTGACCAAGATTTGTGCAACCCGTGCTGCTCGCCAGTCGGAGCACCATTAGATCTACAAGCGTAGCCGATCAAAGCCTCAGATCTGGAGTTGCCGGTGTATCGGTTACTCACCTGCGGCTCGTTGACAGTCTGTGCCGTCCTCCGCTTGGACCATTTACCTATTCAGGTCGGTTCGCCGTCGTTCGGTCAGRAAGAGATTGACCAAATCTGCAGGGTTGATGCCGGTCAAAAAGGGGGTCTCCTGCTCAGAGTGAACATGCATTCAGGTAGCGGCTGCACACGTCCTGTTCTCCTCTGCAAGCACACTAGCTGATCAGTGTTACTCACTGGTTTCAGATTTGCAGTCCTTTGCCGTCAAACAGTCGCCGGAAGTTTTACCATAAATAGATTTGCCAGAGCAGTGCCCAGGCACCCAGTGCCCAACAGCACCGGGTGCCCAGTGCCAATGCCAGGCGCCCAGGCCCCCGACTCCTAGGCGCACCGACTTCCAGACGCCCAGGGCTATTGTGCGCACCGCTTGAGCGCACGCTCGGGAATCCAATATCGCTCCGTTAACATTTGGATATCGTGAATTTAAAGGTAAAAACGCTAACACTTAATATTAAAATTTTATGACTTACATAATTATGCCCTGAAATGAATTGGTTGGAGAACATAGATTAGGTTTATACCCGAGTTAAGGAGTTGAATTGTAACCTTGAATACGTGATACTTAATAATATGAGAACTGAATATGGATTTATAATTGATAAGGACATTCTTGGATTAAACACATAATATCTAAGTTGGGACAAACGAACTAAGTAGACTTCCTTTTTGTAATCACAACTAGGTCATCTTGAGGCCTTATGTTGAGAACGGTTGAAGGAGTTCACATCACGATTTAAGTAGGAGACTTCGGGTAAGTAAATCCTCACATATCATTAATGGTATGAATGAATGTCATTGAACTCTTTTAGTTGGTCTAATATGTTGTCTATGGGATTGTATGTTGAGGTATGTACATTGTGTGGAATGTTACATGTGTTTTATGTCCTGTATTACTGTTATGTCGAATGATATGTATATACTGTTTCATATCTTGTACTAATTGTCAAATGATATGTTATGTACGGTTGTATGCATCTCATGTCATGAGCATGTAGTTAGAGTTCTACATCACTTCTGACATGAGCCATTCACACATTTAGAAAGTAAATGGTTTAGGAAATAAAATTTTAAAGGAAATTGTTAAAGTTTTGAAAATGTTAAAGTTTTCGAAAATGAGTATAAACCTAGCCATGAAAAATGTGAGTGGAAAATTGGATGTGGGGGACTGGCGCACCCGACCCTACCCTCTTGGAGGGTAGGTAAGAATGAAATGTTCACCTCCTTRGAGGTGAAAGTATGGAAGGAAAAGAAATGTAATTTTAACCACTTTGCGGTTCTACAAGTAGGAATGAAATCGGGTTCCAAATAAGATGGCCCACTACAGAGCTTAGTAGTAGGAATGAAATCGGGTTCCAAATAAAATGGCCCACTGCAGAGCTTAGTGGCTAGGCTTTACACTCTAATGAGCTCACAAATGAAAGGAAATGGAATGTTTTACTGTAAGTAAATTTTGAAAGAAAGGTTTTGTAAAGAGTTTTCGAAAAGGGAATGTTTGGAAAGTTTTCCATTTAAAAGGCAAAATTCTATAATCACAYGACATGTAGGACATGTTTATGCATTCAGCATGAGGCTTACTTATTGGCCTTTTTAGCTCATTCCTTTCTCTTATTTTTATTTCAGATAATGTGTAACTAGATGGAGCAAGGAGATCACTTGTGGGCAAGCTATGATACCCGGAAACATGTTTCCAATCAATTTTATGTAATAAGATAATTATTTTTTGAATGGTTTAAATTCTTGAGGTTTTTGCAATTTTTGTTTTGAATAAATGTTGGGATAATGAGGATTTGTTAAAACACATTTTTACACTCTTTTGGGTATTGTTGAGTTTTAAATGGATAGTTTGATTATTTGCGAGTGAAGTGATGTAATTTTCTCAACTTAGGATAGTTCCTAATCTGGGGGTGTTACATTCCTTGTAAGTTCATGCATTCATCTCACTCCTAAGTGTGTTTGACAATTCCAAAGTAGTTGCAAGAAAATGAATACAAAAATGAATGCATCTATAGTTGCTGTGGGCCAACCACTTAAAAAAAAAAAATTGGTGTGAGATAGTGGTTTTATTAGATTTACATCATGAGGAGACATCGCTTTGGCCGTATGATCTTATTCAAACCATTGGAGATGCTATCGAAGTACCTATTGGTCGACCACGTTCTTGCGTAATCTCTCATCATGTACCTCATTATTCTATATTTTTAATTTACGTAGTATATTTTTAATAAAGACAATTAAGTTACAAAAATATTTCAAAATATTAGAAGTGAGAAGCTCCATTAAAAATTGATTTGATTTGGAGTGTAGGTTTGTGGGACAAATTATTTCAAAATATTGTATGCAACTCTTTTTTGGTTGTTTATGGAGGCATTTGGACAATTGAATTGATGTTTTTCCTTTATTTAGTTATGATACATTAGCTATAGCATGATTCTCAAGGAGTTGGATTGCTGTTTTTCCATTGTTTAGTGTATTTATATATTGTTGTAATTGGATATTAATATTATAACTATCTTTGAATTTTATTGACATAAATATTTACTCTATAATTGTTCTCCATATATATTTAATATATCAAATATCATTTGGTAAAATAAATCAAAGAAAAAAGAAAAGAAAAAGTCCTATAATGACGCTTTTAGAAATGCAGACTTTATGAACTAAACAAACCTAACACTAAAAAATGTAGTCATATTCAATACAAAATGACAATTAACATCGTAGTAATTGATTATTTATCTAAACACTTCGTAACATAGTAATAGCTTATTTAAACCTATACCAACGCTTATCTGCGTAACAATATGTTTCAATGTATTTGAATTTTTTTTTTTTATTGTTAAAAGAGCTATGCTTGCCTAAAACAATGTAGTAATAGTTTATTTTTAAAAACACTCCAAAGTGTGATGTAAGAAGATTTTATCGATGCATCAAAGCGTACTAATAACCTATTTTTACAACACTTTGGACTACATTGTTTTCAAACGTGAAGAGATCCAAAGCATGGGGATAGCTACCTATAATGATACTTTAATGCATTAGGAAAGGCTTATTTCTTGAAGTGTAAATAAGAAGAGTATCTTACTGTTCAAAGTTCAAAATCATACTATAGCTACCATTAGAGCAGAAATAATTAATACAACCTCCATTGCTTAAGCATATTTTGCACAAGGACAATTTCTATATAAATCGTTTACACCTTTATCCCTAATAAGTCTTTTCTTCATAATTACACCATGTAAATTATCCACTTCTCAACTCAAGATAAACGTTTTAGGATCTTCTTATGGGATAAGGGAGAGAAGACAAAAGATGTGACAAAACATACATCCGAAGCCAGGGTTGTTTGGGAATTAGACCTTTTAGGAATTATAAATCAAGTTACATTATGTTCTATATTAGGATTATGAAACTAAATTTGATAAATAATTCTAATTGTAACTGAAATCATCTTGACTAGACTCTATATATATAAAGTGATTTAGTCTAGGTCATAAAGATGAGAAATCAAATAAATGTGTTTTGTATTTCGAGTAAGAAGCACGTTAAATTTGTTTAGTTCTTAAATAAAGATAAGTTTGCCTCCTCACAATTCCTTGTTCTATTTAAATTATTTGTTTGATTTTTTCTCAAAGTGGGATCAAAGTTAGTACTATGGAGGGCCAAATGACTCCCCCTAATTGTCCACCTTTTTGTCTTTGGATGGTGAAAATAATTTCAAAGGGYAGCATATGCAGAAGTAGACATAATACTCTAAGTAGATTGGCATGTGGAATATTACTAAATTTCAACAACCTAAAACTCAGTTAACTACACAACAACAGAAATTGAAGTATCAAGATATTACTGCTAAAGATATCCTGCAAAAGAAAGTTACATTACCTGCATATCATAAATTTATGCATACATGTAGCAAAGTACAGCCAAAGAGATTTGAAAGTTTTTTATGACTACATACACGAGGAATGTTGAGGTGAAGAACGTCAAATTGCCACAATTAAGGGGTGACTATGAATTGACTCGAACGAAATGCAGAGTCAATTAAAGATTACATTAATAAAGTTCAAGAGATTATAGGTTCCATAAGATCTAGGCAACAGTCTTCCTGATTCTAAGATCTCTAACTAACAAATTTGGTACCATGAAGATTGTTATTGAATTTACCAAGAATTTGGATACGTTAACTTTTTGATAAATTGAGAGGCTGAGTTATTATCGTATGAGTTGTCTTTGAATAAGGAATCATAAAATACTTCTTAGGAGAAATATTACATGCTCAAGTGTATTTACAAAATGAAAAATGCATATCCTCAACTTATGCTGAATTAGATCACTGTGATGGTCAATCTGAGAGAAAGAGGATGTTACAGAAATGGCAATCAAGTCAGAGACAGAGGTTATGTTAGAGGTAATTTTAATTACCAACAAACTAATTTTAATAATTCTTATTAGAGATGGAATAAATTAATAATACAATGTTTTGCAAAAAGTATGACCATTGACAATGATTCTAGAAAAAGAAACACATGGCACAACTTGTTGAGACTAAAGATAATGATTATCCCAAGTCTTTATTATTTATTACTCATGGATTTGGTGGAAATAATCAAAATGAATAGATTCTAGATTCGAAATGCAATAACCATATGTGTGAGACTAAAAATATGTTTACAGAGTTAGATTCATCTGTTAAGATTACTTTTAGACTTTGAAATAACACTCATGTGTTCATTTTTGAAAGACTAAAATTGTTATTACTCTAAAGGATGGTTCTTCGAATCTTCTTGTCTATGTTTGTCATGTTCCAAGTCTTCAAGACTAGTTATCGAGTGTTCGGCAACTATCAACAAAAGGTTACAATATTAATTTGAATGGAAGAGTTTGCACTATTAATGACTTGCATAAATGACTCATTACAAAGGTAAATATGAGTGGCTTATAAGCCATCAATCACAAAGCTCTGATTATAAGCCAAGCATGAGGAGTTTGAATCCAGTTTCAGGCCTTTGCCATAAGCAGCAATAAGTAAAGCCTCTGCCCGACCTGAAAAAGACAGAAAATCCTTAAATATCGCGATACTGTGAGTTAGTATTATATTCATTGGCAGTGCCTTCTCAAGATTATTTTMCGAAGCAAGATGTATTTTATAAGGCTCCTAATGGAAGAAGTAATAAAGGAGTCATCAATACATTAAACAGTTATATGGTTCTCGACAGTTTTTCAAAAAGAAAAAGAAGATTTGTTTGCTAGATAGATTTCTTCTCAATGATCATGTCAATCTTTTAACCAAAATTCATTCTTTGGCCCCATAAATTCAGTTAGAGACACTCTCCAATTCATGGAATGATTTTTTAAAACGTAATCTTTCTTCCTCCAAGGTATTTTTGCTCTAGTGGAAATATACAACTACTGTAATATCTAACAATTACACGAAAATGTGCCAATGATTATTTTAAAAATGATGAACATACAGTTGCAGAAGTCAGGTTGGCTTTCCTGGACAACTAGGACGACTGAGCAAAAGGGGCTGGTCACTGCATTACTGCTACAGTTAGGCAGGTTGCCCAAGCATTCCACCAACTCCACCGCCCCATCCCTCAAAAGCAAAAACAAAGAAGAGAAATCGAAAAAAAAAAAAAAATTTGTTCTTTATTTTGAATTGTTGAAGAAGGAAACATTGAGGCAATATAACAGACAAGTACTATAATACTAATTAAGGAGCACACAAACCATGATCTTTCTTTCTTTTCAACAACGAACTCATACAGGGAAATATAGTGGATGCAGCCTCCCTGCTATCATCCTGCCAATGGTTTCTTTGAATTAAATAACTATAGAAGTCAACAAATTTGCAGAAACCATCAGAAATTTTGTAAACCATCACTGCTAGAAGCAATCAAATTATGCAATTCAGCATGTAGTATCCCAAGCTATGAGCAGAAGAACTAGTCGCACAATACAGCCTGACAATTATGCATTTAATAAATAAAGAGAATAACAAAATGCATTGACTTGTATCATGCATATAACCATAGAGACTGAATTTGCCTGCAAAATATAGTAATTCACAAGTCAAAATATTGTATTTCTTTGCATGGTAATATGATGGAGGAAATAAAAAATGATGTAAATTCGTGGAATAAAAACAAGACAAAGGTCATAGGCTGATTGTCATGGAAAGAGGTAACAGACCCTTTCATAGCTTGGGTTTAAGGGTTGGAAATGAAAGTGACACTAATGATAKTTCGTAGTTTGTGCATAGCTGAGAGCAATAAGATTCAAAAGATTCTATTAGATTATGTATAACCATCCTCCCAAATTACCAAAAGACAAAGATATACAACAGTTCTATACATCCTCAGTAATAATGATGAGTACTAATAACAGCATGGTTATACAGTTACTGCAAAAACAACCATGATAAGTAATATAGTAACTCTATTGTTACATGATAATTTGTATATATTTTATTATAAGACAACAACACTAATAAAAGACAAGGTCACATCACATTACATTGTTGGATGTGTAGTTTGTTAGATTGCCACTTGAAATTCGAGTGATCAAAATGGTATTATCATGAATTGTTTCAAATTTCATTTCAAAAACCACAGAGGTTGAGGAAAACCATTTTAAGTGTTCAGGTTGCAATGTAAATTCCTGAACCATATACCTTCAGAATTCTGCTTTCTCAAGGATTTTCCAAATAAGCACATTGTTTTCATGGGCAGGAAAAAGGAAATGGCAGACAACAATTCCACATAATCTGGTGAAGTAATCACTCTTGCATGGCTATTCACGTTCAAACAACAAGGCGAAAAAAAAGGAACTATCTTTTGGGTTCCCTCACACAACTTGCTTAAATGACGTACAAATTAACCTGAACAATAGCTATTCTATGACCAAAGAGGGAAAATAAAAGAGGGCGAAAAAGTGGTATCACATTAGGAGTGATAGATAGGGAAAAATAGCATAGAGGCCAAAACAACTATACTACAAATATCCAATACCAGCACCAAAGCTGAAATTCTTATTCCAATGTATACTGACTACTCTGTCCGACCACTAAAAAATATCGTACGTAGTAATCCTAGAATCTAGTAGATATCTGTTGTTTAGTTAGCTGCAAGCTGAATCTTAAACTAATCCCTCTCAAATGTTTCCTGAATGAAAAAATGCCTTTTACATATGAAATCAACAAAGTCACCTTATGAAATACATAACACAGAAAATTAAATAATACCAACCAAATTCAGAACAATTCCAAGAAATAATCACTCAAACACTAAATCTCAACCAAAAAGCTCCTTGATTTTGAAGGAAATTCCTTTTGAGAGGAGGTAATTTCAAGCTATCGGCTTTAGTGGTCTCTTGATTTTCTTGTTGAAGTTCTACATGAGTGGTCATAGGTTTAGAACAGAAAACTTGAGTGTTCAAATTGCCTCCTAAATTAATCCTCTTCCTGTGTTTATGGTATCAGAACCAAACCTTGGTTCCTGAATTTCTCTTCAGTAATTGAAAATTTGTTATCTTGTACAACCAACAATGTCAGCGAGTACTTCAGATAATGTCACCACTCATATCATCACCTCCATTTCAGTCACCAAGACCACATCAGCCCATATTCCACCAAGTGCCTCTGACAATCCTTCTTTAGAGATTACCACACAAAAATTAACCGGATTGAATTACCTCCAATGGTCGCAATCAGTAAAAATGTTCATTACTGGACGATGAAAGATGGGATGCTTGACTGACACAGTTAAAATCCCTAGTTCGGATGATTCAGAAGCTCATTTTATTTGGGAGACTGATAATGCGATGGTTATGGCATGGTTGATAAACTCTATCGTGCCTGAGATTGGCCAGGTCTATCTCTTCCTTGCAACAGCTAAGGAATTATGGGAGTCAATTGCTGCTACTTGTTCGAACCAAGGCAACGCTGCCCAAGCCTTTGCTGTGAAGACGAATTTGAAGGATGAACTCATCAAGGAAACCAAGATGTCACTCCGTATTTCAATCAACTGAAAACTCTGTGGCAAGAGCTTGATCAGTTCTCTGCTGTTGAATGGGAGTGCACAAAATATGCAGCTTGGTTCCAGAAGCTAGTGAAGGACCGAGTCTGCGATTTCCTTGGGAGCACTTAATCCAGACTTTGATGCTCCTCAAGAGCGTGTGCTGGGACTRGAGAGTTTGCCTTCTATTTTGGAGGTACTTTCTTATATTCATAGGGAGGAGTGCCATAAATAAGCCATGACTGGACCACGATATGAACCTAATGCCGAAAAGTCGGCTCTTATTGTTGTGCCTGTTGGCACAGCCCTTGCTGGAAATTCATTCAAGCCTGTTACACGGAGGATTGACCAGAAGCTTATCTCTGGTGTAAGCGTTGCCACATGCTAAGACATACAAAGGAGACATGCTGGTTGTTACATGATAAGCCAGCTAATCTCCTATTCTGTGGTTCCAATCAGAAAAAATTCAATAGCAACACTGTCGCTGGCTCGGGTTAAGCTTACACTGCTAGATCCGAAATTCAATCTGCTCATGCTCCTTTCTCCAAGTAGCAATTCGATTCTGTAAGCTTATCAATAAACCATCTCCATCTACTATTACTGAGTCCTCTATAGGCACGGCTACTCCGAAAGGTAATATCCCTTGGATTATAGACGCCAGTGTATCTGACCATATGACCGGATAGCTTGCTTTGTTTACATCTTACTTCCAACTCTGGTCATCAAAAAGCACGTATTGCGGATGGTCCCTGTTCCCGGTTGCTGAAAAAGGAATTATACCTCTATCTGAACATCTACGTTTATCCTCTGTATTACGTGTTCCCAATTTGTCCCGCAATTTAGTTTCGATTAGTAAAGATATTTTTTTCCCAAACTCGCTCTAAATTCCAGGATCTTGTTCGGGGAAGATGATTGGCAATGCTAGAGAAGCTGGTGGGCTCTACTATTTTGAGGACAACCGCTGTTCAAGAGGAGCAAGTTCTAGCGATAAATAAAGTTCCCTCTATGTCGGATGAAATCAAGTTGTGGCATCAGTGCTTAAGTCATCCTAGTCTCTCTTATCTACAAAAATTGCTTCCCTTGTTGTTCAAGAATAAAAAGGTTGTTGATTCTCAACGCGAAGTATGTGAGTTGGCAAAGCACCAACGTTCTATTTTACGTTCTAAACCTTAAAATTCATTTCCTTTCTCTCATTCATAGTGACTTATGAGGCCCATCTAGAATTCCTAACTTATCAGTTGATCACATTTATAGATGATCATTCTAGATTAACTTGGCTTTACCTTATGAAAGATAAACCTGACGCAAGTCCAATTTTCAAACAATTTTATTCTATGATTGAAACACAATTCCAAACAAAAATCCAAATGATTTGTACCGACAATGGGAAGGAATACTTCTCTACTCTTCTAGGCCATTCTTTCATGAAAAAGGAATTCTTCATGAGTCATCATGTGTTGATACCCCACAGCAAAATGGAATTGCCGAAAGGAAAAATAGCCATTTATCAGAGGTTGCTAGGACACTTATGTTCACTATATATTTACCAAAACAGTTTTAGGGGAATCCATTGTTACTGCTGCATTGCTTATCAACTGCATGCCATCTAGGGTCTTAAAATTTCAACCACGATTGAGTACTTCAACAAGCCATTCCCCATGTCACGTATGGTCTATTCTGTTCGACTTAAAGTTTTTGGTTGTCTTGCCTATGTCCATATTCATGCCCAAAATCGAAACAAATTTCATCCTAGAGCTATTCGAACTGTTTTCCTTGGTTATTCTCCAATTCAAAAAGGCAGCAAATGTCATGGTTCGATCACAAACAAAATGTATGTCAGTTACCATGTTATTCTTCAACAATCTACCCTATTTCGCCAAAAATTCACGTCAGGGGGAGAATTTAGATGAAGCTCATTTTTGGGATATACATCTAGTCCAACCAGTTGTGTCCTCCAGTCCTATCAACTCCTCATTTTCTATTCTAGATCCTATTCCAGATCAGCCACTTGTGTCAGAAAACTCTAGTCACTTGCCATTACTAAACTTTGAACCAGAGAAGGAATCAGGAGTTCAAGGCTGAGAACTTCGTGTTTACTCAAAAAAGCAGCGGCATCAGCAAAAGAGTGACTTGCTTGTGGACACTAGCATTGCCTTGAGACCAGAACCAAACCCGGATCTCATGTTTGATGAAGAGAGGGGACTGATTTACAGAAATGTACCAGAGTCTTACCACAACGCAGTCCACTACATGAAGTGAACGAGCAGAATATAGAATCTCAATCAAGGGTTCTAGACAAAGAATTGCCTGTTTCCTTGAGGAAAGGAGTCTGCTCATGCACTAAACATCTAATAGACAGGTTGGTTTAGTATCACTCATTGTCACCAGCTTATCAAGTTCTGTCTAACCTTGAAAAAGGTATTGTGCCGAGGAGCATTCTTGAGGCTATGAATGATGTTGAGTGGAAGAAGGCTGTACTTGAAGAAATGAGAGAATTGGAGAAAAATAGAACACGGAAGATAATTGCATTGCTTGATGGAGTAAAACCAGTAGGGTGTAAATGGGTGTTCACAATTACACACAAGGCTAATGGAACCGTGGAAAGATGCAAAGCACGCCTGGTTGCCAAGGGATACACTCAGACATACGCATTGACTTCCTTGAGACTTTTGCACCCGTAACGAAGATGAACACGAACATAGTGAGAGTTTTGCTATCAATAGCGGTTATGAGGGATTGGCCATTWCATCAAATGGATGTAAAAAATGCATTCTTGGAGATCTCAAGGAGAAGATGTATATGCAATTGCCACCAGGTTTTGAGAGTACTTACAGGTAGAACAAGGTAAGTTGGTTGCTTAAGTCATTCTATAGATTAAAGCAATCTCCAAGGTCTTGGTTTGATCGTTTCTCAAAGGCTATTCGAAAAGCCGGATACACCCAAGGACGCTTGGCTCATACTATGTTTTATCGACACTCTAGTTGATGGGGAGTTACGATTTTAATGGTGTATGTTGATGCTGTAATAATTACTGGGAATCATGATGTAGAAATCTGTAGATTGAAGGAATTCTTAGCATACCGAATTTGAAATAAAAGGCCTCAGTAAATTGAGATATTTCCTTGGGATGGAGGTGGCAAAATCTAAGGAAGGGATCATGATGTCTCAAAGGAAATATGCATTGGATTTTCTTAAAGAATTTGGCATGATGGGAACTAAACCGGCAGAAACTCAATCACAAGAGTGGACAAACAGAAGATGGAGATAAAGTGGATCGAGATAAGTACAAAAGCTTATTGGAAAAATTGATTTACTTAGACTCATTTAAGACCAGATATTTCTTTTGCAGTGAATGTTCTAAGTCAATTTATGCACACATCAAGGAAGAACATCTTGGAGCTGTATTTCGGATCTTGAGGGTACCTGAAAAATAATCCTAGACGGGGATTTTTTTTCAAAGAAGGTGGTGAGTTAAAGTAGAAGGTTAAATGGATGCAAATCGGGCAGGTCCGTAGTGGACAGAAGGTCAACTTCCAGGTGGTGTACTTTTGTTGGAGGTAAGGTTTCATGGCGGAGTAAAAAGCAAACTGTTGTTGCAAGAAGTAGTGCTGAAGTCGAGTATAGGGCAGTTGCACAAGGAATGTATGAGTTATTATGGCTTAAGTGAATACTAGATGATCTGGAGATGGGTCCTCAAAGTCCTGTGAGGCTATATTGTGATAGTAAAGCTGCAATCAGCATTGCTAGTAATCCAATACAACATGATCGAACTAAACACATAGAGATTGACCAGCATTTTATCACGGAGAAGCTAGGGGATGGAGTTATTTGCATGACCTATGTTCGAGGATCAGGCAGCGGAGATTTTCACAAAGGGACTTGCCAGGTCTACGTTCGAATCTTGTATTAACAAGCTTAGTTTGAATGATATCTATAAAGCAGCTTGACAGAGAGTGTAGAAAGATTCGAATTTTGAACTAGGGATAAGGATAGAGGTAAGGGTGTTGTATATCTCTAAGTTTAGATTATCATGTACAGCTCTTTTAGGTGGGATAGCTATCTGATTGGGTATTATAACGTCTGTCTATAAATCCTTGTACTACTTTTGTATTAGAAGAGAGATACAGAGATTAATCAGTAAGAAGTAAGAATCTCTTTCCTAAATTAATCCTCTTCCTGTGTTTAAATGCTAATGCACCTAAATAGTATTTTGAGGGAACATATGAGTAAGGAATTAATATTTCGCAACAAAAATGCTGTTTTAGCATCAACTTAACCATTTAAATAACAGTGAGATCTATAAAGTGCATAAATATGTGTTCTAGGGAACTAAGGACATGAAACTAAGTTCCTTTACTTCATGCAAGTAATTATATTCTATCACAAGTAGAGTTAAAAGTATAATGACTGGCATAGGAAGGGGATGGATTTACTTCTATTATCGAGTAGGAGGGGATGGTGAAAAATGACACCGAAGCAGCTGAATGTTTTCCACTCTCAACATTCAACTCATAAATAGCCAAAAACACGGATTTAGAAGTTAGCAGAATAACAGACCACTAGAAATACTGCCTGACATCAATTTCTCATTACAAAGAAATTTCTTCACAGGCAAGGAAGAAGAATGAACTGGATTTCTTTGGATATGCTCACAAGAATTTGTCATGATGTCCCACCATTCAATGCTGTTTTCAGTTGTATGCACCCGGTTTAGATGAACAATACCATACTTTTGAGTGTGGAGAGTCACCAGATTCTGTCCTAGCACATTTGACACACACACACACACACATATATATATATATGTACATTCGGATCTTAAACCTAAGATAAGTTAAGAAATCAACTGTAGTAGCCATATCCACCAACATTTCCTCTTCTCCATTTTACTTTTCCTAATTGAAGTCATAGTTTATCCTGGTCCATAATCATGATATCAGCAGACAAATCTTTTAAACTCCAGACATGCTGCTCTTAGGGAATTGAGTGGGTACTGAAATATAAGTCGAGCCCAAAGGCCCTTAATGTATTAGACAACAAGACCTCAAGCCTTCTGGAGGAATATGGCTAGGAATATATTCCAGATTCAGTCTAAGCAATACAGCAAAAATCCTTGACCAAACTTGGAATAACCAGGAAGTTAACCATATTGAAGAATTTGTTTTGATCCCTTAGAGAGGAAAACTAACAAATAAGGATGGACACCATATATCCCTATAGCTGCATGCTCTAGGATGAGTCTACAATTCATAAGATTAAGAGGCTCTATGGTCCTGAGTTGTCTTAATTCTGAAATCATCACATACTGACAGCAGGAGTTTTGCACAAAGTTTGGTACTCAGAAGAGTTCCTGTGCTGCTGTCCTTTATTTGTATAAAGAGTGTTAACCTGCCAGGTAATCTTTCAAGTGTCAAAGATATAGCGTTCTATCATAAATGTAGGGCATTTAAAATCAAATGAAAACATCATAAACCTACTTCAATTTTTAACAAAAACGAAAAAGAAAAAAGAAAAAGAAGTTGCCTTCAAATTACATTAAGCAGGTGACATATCAGTTGCTGGTTAACATCTAGTTTGATTTTGCTTTTCTGAAGTTATCATAGGGCCTCTTCTCCTAAGCTTATGCTTTTTTAAACTGCTAAAAATAAGTCTTTTTGGGAAAAGTCGTCTGAAAATATATAACTTGTTTTAATTTTTAACATCATCAATAAGCACAATCTGTTTTAGAAAAGCATCTCAAGGTTGCTCATTTAAAATTCCTTTTTTTCAGCTTTTTTAAGCTATAAGCTGTTTTGAAAAGCAATGAGAAGAGATCAAAACAGCTTTTAGTTTAAAAAGCCAAAAGCAGCTGCTTATAAGCAGAAGAGAACAGGCCATATTAACTAACTCATGTTTCAAGATTCGAAAGAACAATCATTTCAATCTATGATAAGGCTACAAAAATGTTATACTTCCAGAATCATAATTGCAAGATCACAAAAACGCTTGGCATAAAAAAGAATGCTGAATGCCAACTAATTTTAGTTAGCATAATGCAAACCATCTGTTTGAGTAAAAATATGACCATAAGTTTCTTCCTTGTTGTTAAATCACAGGATTAAAAGTACTGATAATGTAATTCTACACAAATGCATGTCTTTGCCTTTTTTTACAGAATTTACAGCTCGAAACAGCTTTTAGCTTGAAAAAAAGGCCATGTTGACTAACTTATGTTTCAAGATTCGAGAGAACAATTATTTCAATCTATGATAAGGCTACAAAAATGTTATACTTCTAGAATCATAATTGCAAGATCATAAAAATGATTAGCATAAAAAAGTATGCTGAATGCCAACTAATTTTAGTTAGCATAACGCAAACCATCTGTTTGAGTAAAAATATGACCATGAGTTTCTTTCTTTTTGTTAAATCACAGGATCAAAAGTACTGATAATGTAATTCTACATAAATGCATCTTTTTGCCTTTTTCAACAGAATTTACAGATCGAAACAGCTTTTAGCTTAAAAAAAACCAAAAGCAGCAGCTTAGAAGCAGAAGAGCACAGGCCATCTTAACTAACTTATGTTTCAAGATTCGAAAGAACATTTATTTCAATCTATGATAAAGCTACAAAAAAGTTATACTTCAAGAATCATAATTGCAAGATCATAAAAATGATTAGCATAAAAAAGAATGCTGAATCCAACTAATTCTAGTTAGCATAATGCAAAACATCCCTTTGAGTAAAAACATGACCATAAGTTTCTTTCTTTTTGTTAAATCACTGGATAAAAAGTACTGATAATGTAATTCTACATAAATGCATCTCTTTGCCTTTCTTGTACAGAATTTATGACTTCATTTCTCCTGTGCAGTTGATGATAGGCTTTCGTAATAAGGAACTGAAGCTATCTAATCTGCAATGTGTTCCTCCATCCCCATTGGGTCCTCAGTATACAATACTCTATATTACAGGAAACAGCTCTAGCGGTTCCAAGTAACATATGAAGGTTATCTTCCTTCGCTCCCTATAGTCTAACCCATAAAGCTCTAAACAACTTTGTCCTTTACCCTAACTTTTAATCTTCAAATGATACCCAAATAGAAGTCAGCATTGCCCATGCAAGTTCTATACTCTATGACACGAAGCAAGAAGAAAAAGAGGCAGGGAGTGCTCAGACTCCTGCAAGTATAAACTTACGATAGTAGATTGGGGCCTCATTTTTCTTATTACCTTCAACAGTAACCTTAACTCTAACTATCGCCCAATAGTACCACATTTCCAAGAATTCACACATCTTTGGTCACCGTAACAGCAAGGCGGGAAATCAAAGAATAATGAAGGAGTTACAAACATTGAGAGTGCTCATATCTAGGTAAGAACTCTACTAATGTCAATAGATGAAACAGTGAAGGGTAAGAAGCACATGATGCATTTAATAATGTATCCCAAGTCAGCAAAAGCAACAAATACGAGACCAACATAGATTTAGGCCTAGAGAAACCAAGATCTTTGTGCATGTTAACATGTGAAAGCAGATCACAATTTAGACGAATATTTAATATAACATGTTCAAAATGCATTTTGTGGACATGATTATTCCGTATAAAACATGAAGTACATCAAATTGAAATAAAAATAAATAAAAAGGTCAATCAAATTAAGATTCCACATAATTAAATATCCATATAATTCATCATATTTACTCCCTTCGTTACAAAATAGTTGTCCATTTGGATATTCAAATTAGTTGTCCTTTTAAGAAATTAAGGACATATTAATGTATTTTTCCCATTTTAGCCCTCATTAATTATTCTATCCCATAATTATTCAACTTCAGAACGTTGTTTCCAATCTGTTGGAAAAGCACATTGGTTAAAGAATTAAAACAAAACAAGGTTAGGATTCTCATTTTATTTAAAAGGTTAAAGAATTAAAACAAAAAAAGGTTAGGATTGTCATTTTATTTAAATTTTTATAAGAATCACAATTCCTTAATATGCGCAATTCTTTCCACATTGACAATTATTTTGAAACAGAGGGAGGGTTCCTAAACATGCTCAGACCTCAAGCTTTGTCCCAGATCTGAAAATGAAAGCATAGTTTTCTACCCCCAATGTGTAGATGAGCTACCACCATGTTCTGAAAATTAAGGGAACATTTGAATTTGAATATCTTAGTTCTTCTATTTATTCTTTTTCTTCCTGGGACCAACCAATTGTCAATGCATATGAACATTTCATTTGAAGATGTAAAATCGGCAGCACCAACTTCCAGAATTGAAAACCTAAAGGCGAATAAGTCACATGATTACAAAAGTTCCTCAGAACAAAACATATTCATCCAGTCATAACTTCTACAGCCCAAATGGTTTCAATAGAACTTCAAAACCTTTCAAAATGACTAATCTAAGTGACGTTACCACTGACCTGTTTCCTTGACCCAAACATGTGATGGAAGCTTATAATAGACTAGTCCATGTTTTCACATTGAAAAGGACTTCAAATGCCTAACTATCTAACAAATAATAACAAAAAGGCCTGACCAATGTTGGCAAACATCAATTACTTACCTATACCTTCACAAGTCGAGGAAACCAAATAGAATTTTAAGGTAGAAAATTTCCAACTTGATAATCTTCTCTACTTTCCCTTCTTTAATTAGTCGGCAATCTATATAGTAATAATTTTGACAGTGCCAAAGAAATAATAACTCAAATAACACTTGGTTGTTTGGAAGGTTCTGTGCACTTTCATGCATGGGAAATCAGTGACATTTTCTTTGTCCAATTAAAGCAATGGAAGCTTCTGATAGTGTAGGAAGAATCAAACAACCTTACTCGAACTGCTCCCTGAGAGCTTAAACTCATTCTTCCACACAAATGACGGCACTGGAACAACTGAAAAGCCTGAGGCAACCAAAACCCCAATCCAAAGCCCGTATCCAAATCCTCCACTCCACCATCCCTTCATGTGATAGAAAACTTGTTCAGATGAACTATCAATGCAACGAAGATTAAGAAAGTGTTACTATGCAGTAGCATATTTAAACTGCCGCCACAAGGAGCATATAAACATTTGGCTGGAAATCAGCAAAAGTGTCCATGACCAGTGCCTTCTGAACAGTTGCCAGAAGTATGATAGGAATTGTTTCATATGAAGGGATTTAACAAGGAAAAACAAAAATCATTTTGGTAAATCATTCCCAAGGATGCTTTTCGCTTTTGCTTTCTTATTTCCCCTCCTAGCTAAAAGGAGAAAGCACTTGTTGACATAAAAAGAATTGGAATAAGCTAATTCTACACAAACTAAAATAACCCCATAATCATATGAATAAATAAACGTTCTGCACAACATTTTGCACAGTTTCCTCTAAAACCGCTTAACCATTAAGTTGCCAAACGAGAGCACCCAATACTAAGCAATACTGTCAGAAAATTACATAAATCAAATATATTAGCATGGAGAAGAAAAGCGACTAGTTATCACCTTTTCAAGATGACATGATTAATATTCTACAATAGGTATTAGGAAAGAGTATCTCTCTTTGTGTCAAGTACTTTCTAACCTGCTTACCATCTTTTGGATATGGAAGAGATTGCTCCAAATAAGCAGTAGTTCCTGAAATAATAAAAGCTGAACTTAGAAAAATATCTTCAAGCTGATAGTAAATACCAAATTAGGAAAAAGGATAAGAACAATTAAACAACAACTAGCTACCATAATATATGGATGAAGAAGATTTTCATAGTAGTGATCTTTAGCGAACCCACAACTCTATTTAGTTCTGATGACATAACACAAAAACTAACAGCCTACTGGAGAGTTCCAAACCTTAGATAAGAGAGTTTGGGATATTAGAATAGTAGTTAAAAGCAGTTGAAAGCATATACTTTTAACCAACAAACAAAGGGAACAACTCCACCCTTTATTACTGTCATCCTCATATTAAGAAAGTGGATTTCTTCACTATTCAGCAGCAGAGGAAGGCAACAATTCCAGGCCCCTAGGCTCCTAGTTCACTCCAACTTATAGCCTTTTTCTTTTTCTCCCTCAACCACAAACACGCTATTTTCCTTCCCCTGCTTCTCTACCCCTTGTCCACCCTTTTTCTATATTCTTTTGGATAAAAGAAGACATGTCACAAATGAAAAAAAGCAAGAAAGTGGATTAGGTATCCTCAAGAAAGAGAAGAACTGTTGCACCTCCATCTATTCTACTATAGGTCTAAAACGCGGTTGACTGCTGAGGAATGAGAGAGTTTCTGAATTGTTTAATTGTTATTCATGAGATATTGATAATTTTCACGCTCCTATGTGTCCCCCCCCCCCCCCAAAACTGGTCTGTTTCCTACTCCATCTATAGGGCTGAATCCACGGAACTCATTCTAAATTGCTGGTCAACACTTGCACCTTGCTCAAAAAAGGAATGCAGCTCATTTTGATTTACACCTCTGAAACTTAGGAGTGTGAGGCATCCAGTTCGCCATCACACAGTGTCCCTGCCTGAAACTTTACTTTACACTGCAAGAAACCCTGGAAAAATACCAAGATGTGTTTGCTGTATTCTTAGTCACCATCCAAGGGATTATCTGTCCAAGTGTCGGTTAGAACCCATAAGCATGAACTTTCGAGGTGCAAAATAGTCATTTCTTTTACTTTCCAACTTTTAAGTCCATCCATCAAATCTATGCAACTAATGGAAGGAAGTAACATCACAATACTGTTCAGTGGCAGAGTGAAACATATCAACTTACTCCTTCAAAAGTGAAGAGCAGCTTCTGAAAATTTGAAGCCTAACTTTTGCTCAAGAAAAATGACATTTGAGAAATTCTTTTGCAGTTTCAATTATATGATATTAAACTGACAAAAGCAAGATATGCAATTTTCAACATTAAACAATAATTCACATAAATTCAGTTAGTAGATAAAGCTAAACCAATCATAACTCTCTTGACACAAACATAACATACCCATAGGAGCATCAAAACTGTGAAGCAACTGAACAATAGATTTTGCATCTAACCGCTTTCGTGCCCTTCCACCAACAAGTATTTTCAAGTGAGGAGAATCAAACACCTATCATAGTGGAGAAAATAAAAATTATAATATGGTAAATGATCATGTGATTAAATTATTAACCAACAATAGTGAAGTATTCTTGTAATTCAAGCTTTCAGAAAACAAAGATGAGATCTYCACAATATGAAGACTATAGCACATGAGAAATCAGTCCAAATTTTGGATCAGCATTAAAAAACCAAACTAGGCACACTGTATCCTAGAGATTGTAAAAGAATTTTAAAGATGCCAGACATTTCATGCCTTAAACAGTGGAAAGCCGTAGATACAGATCCACAGCGTACCACATTTCTACCGAGACAGAAATGCTTGCATCTTGTAAAGCACCATAATACATATAAGAAAACACCCATTCACACAACAAAGAGGATCAAACAAACCCACAAAGTCATGATTGTAGATTTGCTATATGTTTGTATCTTTGACAAAGATAAGCCAGTGGCCTACATCCCTCTCTCTTCATATCACATTGCTGTGTTTGTTTTAAATAATTTAAAGCAAAAGTCTAGGATCAGCTGCCTTTAAGCTTAGGAGAACAACCGTATATCCACCTAAAGAAACATAATCCACAAGAACGATCCTTTTCCGCATTTTTCTATTTCAATTTTCAATATCAGCTCAAGATAAGAGGATACATAAAGCTCCAAATTGGATTCACAATGGACCTTTGCGGTAGGAGGATAATTACCTGAGCAGAATCATCCGGTTTTAGAAGAGCTACAGCTCCGGATACATCCGGGTCGATCCCAATAACCCATCCCGACGCCGCATTGGCAACTCCATTAATGTTAGAGTTCAACATCTCTTTATCAGTGTTAGTATCCTGAGGAAAAGGGCAAGAGAGGGAGGCCAACCAATTCTCCTTAAGCTGAGCGTGTGAAACTACATCATTAGCCTTCTTCTTCCTGTTGTTTCGTTTAATTGGTCGTTCAGGAGTGACAACAATTGAGTTTTGCTCAGACGGCGGAGCTGCAATGGGCGTGAGGGTCAGCGGTGCAGCTGAAAAAAACTTGAAAGTACTGGCAGTAGTGATGCAAGCGCGGAGTTTTGTGGTGAGCGGGTTCATGAACTGGAGTAGTGAAAGGTGCTTCTGGGCGGCATATGCGTCCATAAAAGATGGTCGGAAAATGAGGGGCGGACGGCGGCAGCGGTGCGGACAGTTTGCCGGGGCTCGGTATGTGAGGGTGTTTGGTTGGCTGTTTGGGAGAAAAGAAGGGAAAGGCTGTTGGAATAAACCAGGAACTTTTTCCCCCTCCGTAGGGCAGACAAATCCCTCCATTAGGAGGATGACTAAAACTAAGCAAAACATAACTTATTAAATTAAGTGATCATTTGATTAGTGAAAAGTTGACTGAGTCAGAGTTAACTGGCTTTGCGACCAACTGAATTTAAATTTTTTTTTTAAAACATAACTCTTAAAATATAATCTAACTGAAATTATAGATTTGAATTTCAAAAATTTTCAATTTCTGGCCTATTAAGTTAAACAATATCTCTTACATTAAAAAAAAAATTCTTCATTTAAATAGCCATCCAAATATAGCCTTAAAAAAATGAAAGTAATAATTTTCAAATTTGAATAGTGAAATTTGAAATCTACAAAATAATTTAATTTTTTGTATCCATGAATCTGATAAATTTAAATATTAAATTTGGTTAGCTAACTATAATATCGTAATATATTAAGTCAGAATATTATCACTTAAAATTTATTATCAAATGGTCTTAATTGAATAAACTCTTAATTCATTCAATTCTAAATATTGAATTGAGTTATCAAATCGAGCCCGAATAACTTTTACAATTATAGTCATTCACCTTCACTAGGCCTGATTTTGGGAGTTCTAAAAAGGAAAAATGGAAAAACTTATTTTATATTATTTGAGAGTCCAAGGAAGAGAATTATAAAATGAGAGATTTAATTATAAAATATTTTTACATCTAAAGCCTTTTATTTGCAATATTTTGGATAAGGTATAGATTTCAAATTATTGTTTTAAGTCACTTTGTGTTGATGATCTACGAGCTCTATTCATTAGGACTAAATATAAAATTTGTACAATAAAATTTTATGATAATACTCTCTCAAAATCTTGATATTTTCATTTACTAATATGAGATAATATTTGTTGCACATTTTTTATATTATATTATTTATTGTTTTATAAATTATGTCAAATAAATATCTCAAATATATATATAAAATAATATTCATTCAATACAAATGGTTTTGGTAGCAATATAATATGACGCTAAAAAATTATATATGAATTAGAAGTTCAGATACAATGTCATTTGAACTAATCGTAATTTTAATTTTTAATTTATTATGCTGATTTTGCTAATTATGATCATATTATACTTAGTTTTGTTACTCTGAGTGTTTAAATTCATATGTGTTTGAACTTGATAATTATAATTTATAATTATGTTATCTTTTGTTGATTTCAAGTTATCTTAGAATTTTAATATGACATTTTATGCAAACTTAAGGACAATACCACTATTACATATTAATTGTATATTGTTTTCCATATAAAATCCTTTTCGTTCTATTTATTTTTATTCTACATAATTCATTTAGTTATAGTGAGGTTATGTGTAAAGACATATAAGAAAATATTATTCAAAATTCTTGCCCAGATGATTCTATACTTGGTGGGAAAGGTTTGGAATAGATCCTCAGATTCTACCTCTAGAGTTATACAGTAGAAATGAATCATTCATGAAGATGCCTTCAAAGTTTAGTTCTACAATAGAGAAACAGATCACTTTTTTCTTTATGACAAAATTTCCTTGGATAATGGTTTGGCAGTATTCAAAGTGCACTGATCACTATGGACAGATTTCCCTAGCTAGAGTTGTAAAGACAAAGTGGTGGGTACAATTTGATGAAAAGAAGAGAAATGAACAGAGCACAGTCAAATCTATATCCAGTCAGAAGAGTCGAGAAGAGTAAAAGAAAGAGTTAGAAGAAATGAAGAAAAACTTGGAAAAAATGTATGCTGACCTAATTAAAGAGGACTCACCAAAGCACTCATCAACTGACAATTTTGATCCATTCGGTGGACCCCTTGAGCAGACACCTCCTCACTATTTTTAGACAGACCCATGTGAAGATCCATGTGATGACTTGACTATCARCTAAAGATTACTTTAAACAGGGGCACATGAAGAAAGGTAAAAGACTACTTTAAACAAAGGCATGTGAAGAAAAGAAAATAAATCATAGATTCTCTAAATTATTGTACTACAACATTATTGTTTTGAATTATTGTGCTCTTTCATTATTATACTGAATGCTTTGTAAACTCTACATAAGATATGAAATGAAACGAGAAGCTCAGGACTTGAAAGCTTGAAACTCTCTCTTTGAACACCTCTCTCTCATAAGCTTATGTCTTTCTTGAATCTTTTTATGTTTTCAAAGAATCCTGCTATCTACAACAGATAGTTTTTAAAGGATTGGTAGTAATATAGTAGAAATCTATGTACAAATATATAGAAAATATTTCTTTAAAACTAGACTCTTCGTGGTCTTCTTCTAAAATAATAATCTGAATAGGGGCTTTCTCAAACCATTCACTTGGTTTGATCTCAAACCATTCACTTGGTTTGATCTGATTATCAGTTGAAGGAGAAGAAGTAGAAGGTAGAGAAGGAAATTCAACTAATTTCGAATGTAAGACTTCTTTAAAATTTGAGGGAGGTGAAGTAGTCTATTCAAAAAGATTAATTGATCTGTTTACGAATCTTTTCTGAGAAGGTGTAGGAGGGGCTAATACCAAAAACTTATTCTGTTGTATGGGAGCTATAAATCTTACTCGGGGACTACAACTCATGCTTTTCCTGTAAAAATTCATGAGTTAGATAATCTGGTAAAGGATTATCTTTTCCTTATTTAATTCAATTGTATTAATCTCAGAATTATCTTCAAATCTATCAGTTTCAAAACTAAGTTCAAAATTATCTACTGATTTCCTCTTAAACAAATCTAAAGCTCTCGACATCATCTTATATGTAATAACTTACTGATAGTCTTTAGAATTTCTTAGAAGCCTTGCCGGGACCACATCTTATTGCCAGGACCACCTCTCCTGGGCTGACCAACGGCCTCACTGCGCTGACCAACGGACATTATGTTCTTTAGAGACTCCATAGATTCCAGCAAAATATTACAGTACAAAATATGTTTAGAGATAAAGAATTGTTTAATAGAAAATAGTAAAACTTATCTGAAACGTTTTTCTAAACTTGGCTCTGATTGTTTGAGGATATTCTAACTTAAATAAAGGTTGTTCAGGGTTAATCTTCTGAGGAGGTTTACTAATAGATGGACCTTCTAATTTATTAACTTGTTCTGAAATACTATATAATGTTTTATTAGTATAATTATTCTGTTGATAAATGTTATCTATATCTTTTAAAGTAGGCTGTGAATCTTCTTTTCTATTTTTAGAAACTGTCTTAAATGGACTTACTATAATATTATTACCATCAACATTTAATGTTATTTCTTCTAAAAGAGGGTCAGTCGAACTAACTAATTTCCCAGAAGTAGTGTTCCAATTTTGTAGCATATTAACTTCATTCTGTTTTTTCCACTGTTCTTGGTTTTTCAAATATCTATCTAACCAACTAAAAAAATTCTAAATGAATATGTAACCTGTTCATTTCATCGTACCAAAGTGTTCYGATATGGTCTCTCTCCGGGGGGCGAAAATTTGTTGAAAAATYAATTTCTTTTATTATTATTTTTMRGATCATAAAACMATTTTCTTAATAAATMTTTGTTTAATTGCCAATTACTTGTTATAATTACATTTAATGAAAGGGGGAAGTCAGGTGCCATCTGACTAGCTGTTGGACTAAAATCTGAAGAAGTTTCTWGCATACTATGTGATCTATAAGAATAAATAGGCTGTGGTATTGTTCCATCAAAATCTACACYATGTAATTTTGTTTTATCTTCTTTTAYARAAGTTGAGGCTTTTGTAAATCTACTCAAAAATTGTCCTTCAGTAAAATTAATTTCTACAGATCCATTACTATATTCTGTAATATTTGAAAGTCTTCTGGTTCTATTTTATTCTCTGGTTTAAGACTTGGATCTTGAATATTTTCTAAATTCCATTTAGACTCATTTTCTAATAATTCATTCCAAGGTATTGTTCTAGGTATAAAAAATATTTGTATGTTCAGTGTTTGATTCAAATAATAAAGATTCTCCTATCTTAGAAACTATTTTAGCTCTCGGTGCTAAAGTATTCATTACTTTATAATAAATTCTATAAACTAATCCTATTGATTTAGATCTATCTAAAGATAAATTTTTTGAATTTTTTGTCTAAATATTAATTGTTAAAGTTTTTAAAATATTTTCATCAGTTAAATCTATAGTAAAGTTTGGATAGCAATTACTGTAAATAGGACCATTAGCAACATTAGATTTTGACACTGTTAACAATGAGTGATCAAATTTAGTATGTCTAGCATCTCTTAACATTATCAATATAGGTATGTCTAGTCCTAATTGAAACATTGGTTTAACAGCAATCTGTACTAATCCAATATGCAAAAATCTATATTTTTTCTTATGTTGTAATATACTTTGTTTAGATAACAAATAAATAGTTTAACATTCATTTTTAATGGAAAATGAATGTTTAGAAGTCTTAATAGCATAATCAGTAAAGATTTCAAAAGAACCTTTCTGATAAAACGTAGAAGTATCTACCTTAGGTATATTCTAGTTATGTAAATCTTGTTCAATTTTTGCTATGTTCAATTCAACAGTATTAACTTCAGTAGTATCATGTAAACYTGATGTGGAGGCAATACTAGGTTCAGAATGTTCTACAGATTTTCCTTTAAACAAATTTAACGCTTTAGACATCATTTTAACTGTCAACTTACAGAATACTTAGAGGTCTAGTGAAGCCTTGTTGGGAGCACCCACCGGGACCACCTCACTCGGGYTGACCATCGGATTTCCATGGACTCGTGAATAAGTTAATTCACGAGTGAGCATCATGTCTAATCATTAATTTAGTTAAAAACATATCTTTGTACCATCTAAAATCATGTAATCTAGGACATCTTAAATTAATTAATATTTCTGAACTACGCTGTTGAAATTTCTCTGGATTGCCTAAAAAATGTTTGCATATTGTATACAACAAAGTATTTGTTGAATCTGGGATAGTACTAACAGCTGTAACTATTTGTCCAGGCGAAGATGTACTTTCTCCAGCATTAGTTACTATCTATTTAGTAGCAGTCTTAATATGCAATTTTTCAGTATCTGTTAAAATATTATCCCACCATCCTTGGAGAGATCCTGTAAAACCTGCTATTATCATATCTGCAGCTTCTGTATCACTTCTTCCTATTGACTTATATGCAGCTACTGCTATACCCATTTCATTTAATAAAGTATAAATCTGATGTTCTGTTAGGCCATCTAAATTTGAATCATATAATGAATCAGCATTATAATGAAATTGTCCTCTAGTTTCTTCAAAYTGTGTATCTGGAAAAAAAGGTCTAGGATAATAATTTCTAGTTTTTGAATATGTTCTACCCATTGTATATTTTTTATTATTTCCTTTTAATTTATTAATACTAAGTTCATTTATCTCATTTTTAATTTCATTTATTTCAGATTCAGATTGACTTTCTTTTTCTAAGATATTTATATTTTTACCTTTGTCTAAATTTAAATTTTCTATTTTCTTAGTTATAGCCTTTAATAAGTCTGTATCAGTGCTTAATGTAAATTTTTGTGAACTATCTAACTTAAATAATGGTTGTTCAGGATTTATCTTCTGAGTTGGTTTACTTAAAGGTGAAGGACTTTCTAATTTAGTTACCTGTTCAGAAAGACTATGTAATTTCTGATTAGTATAATTATTCTGTTGATAAATTTTATCTATGTCTTTTAAAGTAGGAGGAGAATCTTCTTTACGATTTTTTGATATAGTCTTAAAAGGACTTGCCACTATTGTACTTCCATTTACCGTTAAGGCTATTTCAGCTAATAGAGGATCAGTAGAACTAACCATCTGTCCTGATGTTGTAGTCCAATTTTTAACCATATTTACTTCATTTTTATTTTGTACCATATTTATTTCTTTATTACTTTCAGTGTTAAATTTCTGCCATTGTTCTTGGTTTTTTAAATATCTGTCTAGCCAACTAAAAAATTCTAAATGGACATGCAATCTATTCATTTCATTATACCAAGCGGTTCTTATATCCTCTCTTTCCCAGGGGGGAAAAGATTTAAAAAACCAATCTCTTTGATCAGTTTTATCATTAGCATAAAACCATTTTCGTAATAAATTTTTATTTAATTGCCAATTATCACTAATAATCATATTCAATGCAAGTGGTAAGTCAGGTGCCATCTGACTTGCAGTCGGACTAAAGTCTACTCCAGTATCTCTTAAGTCTCTCATACTTTGAGATCTAAAAGAATATCTTGGTTGAGGAACAATTCTATCAAAATCTACACTATGTAATTTTGTTTTATCTTTTTCATCTTTTATAGGAGAAGATGTTTCTCCAGAAAATCTACTATTAAACTTTCTTTTAGAAAAGTTTAAAGAAACAGATCCATCACTATATTCAGTTATGTTTGATAATCGTCCTGGTTCTATTCTATTCTCAGGTCTATGACTTATATCTTGAATCTGTTCAAGATTCCAGTTTGAGTCATTCTGTAATAACTCATTCCAGGGTATCGATCTAGGTATATACGTATGAGTATGTTCTGTATTAGATTCAAATAATGTTCTGTATTAGATTCAAATAATAATGATTCACCAATTCTAGAAACTATTTTAGCTCTCGGAGCTAAAGTATTCATTACTTTATAATAAACTCTATAAACTAATCCTATTGATTTAGATCTATCAAGAGATAAATTTTTTGTTTGTATATTAATTGTTAATGTTTTTAATATATTTTCATCTGTTAAATCGACAGTGAAATTCGGATAACAATTACTATAAACAGGGCCATTTTCTATATTAGATTCTAACACAGCAAGCAAAGAGTGTTCAAATTTAGTTTGTCTAGCATCACGTAAAATAATCAAGATAGGAATATCTAAACCAAGTCTAAACATTGGTTTAACAGYAATTTGTACTAATCCAATATGTAAAAATCTATATTTCTTACGATGATGTTCAATACTTTCTTTACTTAATAATTGTAATGTTTCACAATTATTTTTAATAGAGAATGTATGTTCAGAAGTCTTAATAGCATAATCAGTAAAGATTTCAAAAGAACCTTTCTGATAAAATGTAGAAATATCTACCTTAGGTATATTCCAGTTATGTAAATCTTGTTCAATTTTTGCTATGTTCAATTCAACAGTATTAACTTCAGTAGTATCATGTAAACCTGATGTGGAGGCAATACTAAGTTCAGAATGTTCTACAGATTTTCCTTTAAACAAATTTAACGCTTTAGACATCATTTTAACTATCAACTTACAAAATACTTAGAGGTCTAGTGAAGCCTTGCCGAGAGCACCCACCGGGACCACCTCACTCGGGCTGACCATCGGATTTCCACGGGCTTGCCAACGGACGTTATCTCCATCAAGATCTCCATTGATTCCGTCAGGCAATAGTAAAATAATGTAAAAAGTGGAAAATAGTGTTTAATCGAAAAATACTGTATAAATTCAAAACTTAGTCTATGCACAGTACGTCAGGATTACGTCCTATACACCAGAAGTATGGGGACTAACCCACCGACTGGAGGGACAACTGTTAATACTAGCAACAGAGGGGTCTTTAACAGTGTAAGTTGTTATCACCTTGAGGCCTATATACTGTGCAAGACGAAGTCTGTGCAAAACTGTTTAGAAAACTTGAGCAACTTGGCTCTGATATCATTTACACAGATCTAATATAACTTCTCAAAAATTCTAAATATCTAAACAGTAGTTAATGCATAGTCTAGAGAGAACTCACACGAAGTTGTTCAAAGATTGGCAAGTTCTGCCGTTCTCATTTCATTCATAATTTATAAACTCAGTTACATACTGTTGATCAATAATTGTAACTTTAATAAAGCATACAATGAAAGTTATTACATTATTGATACTTTTCTAAAGATGCTATCTATCAGTTGAAAGTTGTCGGCCAAAGTTGTCGGTCATCAGTCAAAAGTTTTTTTAGTGCAGCAGCTTTATCCTGTAGGTTCACATGCTGTTGTAAGTATCTGTCATTTCATCACATGATCTTTGTCTATTTTTCAAATAACTGAATATAGTGATGGATCTGTTTCTTTAAACTTTTCTAAAAGAAAGTTTAATAATAGATTTTCCGGAGAAACATCTTCTCCTATAACAGATGAAAAAGATAAAACAAAATTACATAGTGTAGATTTTGATAGAATTGTTCCTCAACCAAGGTAATCTTTTAGATCTCAAAGTATGAGAGACTTAAGAGATACTGGAGTAGACTTTAGTCCGACTGCAAGTCAGATAGCACCTGACTTACCACCTGCATTGAATATGATTATTAGTGATAATTGGCAATTAAATAAAGATTTATTATGAAAATAGTTTTATGCTAATGATAAAACTGATCAAAGAGATTGATTTTTTAAATCTTTTTCCCCCTGGGAAAGAGAGGATATAAGAACCGCTTGGTATAATGAAATGAATAGATTGCATATCCATTTAGAATTTTTTAGTTGGCTAGACAGATATTTAAAAAACCAAGAATAATGGCAGAAATTTAACACTGAAAGTAATAAAGAAATAAATATGGTACAAAATAAAAATGAAGTAAATATGGTTAAAAATTGGACTACAACATCAGGACAGATAGTTAGTTCTACTGATCCTCCATTAGCTGAAATAGCCTTAACGGTAAATGGAAGTACAATAATAGCAAGTCCTTTTAAGACTTTATCAAAAAATCGTAAAGAAGATTCTCCTCCTACTTTAAAAGACATAGATAAAATTTATCAACAGAATAATTATACTAATCAGAAATTACATAGTCTTTCTGAACAGGTAACTAAATTAGAAAGTCCTTCAGCTTTAAGTAAACCAACTCAGAAGATAAATCCTGAACAACCATTATTTAAGTTAGATAGTTCACAAAAATTTACATTAAGCACTGATACAGACTTATTAAAGGCTATAACTAAGAAAATAGAAAATTTAAATTTAGACAAAGGTAAAAATATAAATATATTAGAAAAAGAAAGTCAATCTGAATCTGAAATAAATGAAATTAAAAACGAGATAAATGAGCTTAGTATTAATAAATTAAAAGGAAATAATAAAAAATATACAATGGTTAGAACATATTCAAAAACTAGAAATTATTATCCTAGACCTTTTTTTYCAGATACACAGTTTGAAGAAACTAGAGGACAATTTCATTGTAATGCTGATACATTATATGATTGGAATTTAGATGGTCTAACAGAACATCAGATTTATACTTTATTAAATGAAATGGGTATAGCAGTAGCTGCATATAAGTCAATAGGAAGAAGTGATACAGAAGCTGCAGAAATGATAATAGCAGGTTTTACAGGATCTCTCCGAGGATGGTGGGATAATGTTTTAACAGATGCTGAAAAATTGCATATTAAGACTGCTACTAAACAGATAGTAACTAATGCTGGAGAAAGTACATCTCAGCCTGGACAAATAGTTACAGCTGTTAGTACTATCCCAGATTCAACAAATACTTTGTTGTATACAATATGCAAACATTTTTTAGGCAATCCAGAGAAATTTCAACAGCGTAGTTCAGAAATATTAATTAATTTAAGATGTCCTAGATTACATTATTTTAGATGGTACAAAGATTTGTTTTTAACTAAATTAATGATTAGACATGATGCTCACCCTATGTTTTGGAAAGAACGATTTATAGCAGGATTACCTAAATTGTTCGCAGAAAAGGTTAGAAATAAGATTAGAGAAGCTAATAACGGAGACATACCTTATACTACTTTAACATATTTAGATTTAATTAATTATATTAATAACACAGGATTAAGCTTATGTAATGATATTAAGTTAGCCAATAGAGTTCAGCATGAAAATGCTGTATTATCTAAAGAATTAGGTGGATTTTGTGATCAGTTTGCAATTTCGACTGAAAAGATTAGTGCTCCCTCAAATAGAGTTAGAAAAAAGAATAAGAAAAGATCTAAATTTGAAAAAGAATATGAAAAGAAATCTAAGTATAGTTTACCGTCTAGAAAAATATTTTCTAAATCTTAAAGTAGTTTAACTAAGAAAAGTTCTTCTAAAGATTCTAAGCCTAGTAGTTTTGGAACAGGATCCTTAAGTAATATTAAATGTTGGAAATGTGGTAAAACAGGTCATAGGCAAAAAACTGTAAAGTAAAAGAAAAGGTTAGTTTACTGGAATTAGATGAAAATATTAAAAAATAGATATTAGAAATATTAGACCAAGAAGATACTGACGTAGATATTATTAGCTCTTCAGAATTTGAAGAAGATTATCAAATTAATGAATTAGCTGATAGTTCTTCTGAAACTGAATTTGAAGATGATTGTGTTAATACGATAGGATATTGTTATCCTAGTATTAATGTAATTTCTTCTTCAGATAAGAAATTCTTTTTAGAATTAATAGACAAAATTCAAGACAATGAAATTAAGAAAGAATATTTATTAAAATTAAAGGATATAATTGTTTCTGAAGTCCATAAGCATGATATAAAACCCTTCAACTTTAATGAAATTACTTCTAGATTTAAGCCAGAAATAAATAAAGTAACAATAACAGATTTACAACAAGAAATTAATACTTTAAAAGGAGAATTAAAAGAATTACAGTTTCAAGCAGGACTTTTAACAACAAAATTAAAAGAAGATGAAACAAAGAAACAGAAGGAAATTGAGGAAGAACCTCTAATAGAAAAGGAAGAAAAATCATTAGAAGTGTTTAATACTGATTTTATCTCATTAATATCTGAAGTAAATTATCAACGTTGGTATGTGCATATTTATATTAAAATTAGAAATGAATTTATCTTAGATACTATAGCTTTGTTAGATAATGGAGCTGATCAGAACTGTATTCAAGAAGGATTAGTCCCTACGAAATATTTTGAAAAAACAAAAGAAGAATTGAACAGTGCTAGTGGTTCTAAACTATTAGTTAATTATAAATTATCTAATGCACTAGTATGTAATAATTAGATTTGCTTTAAGAACACATTTATTTTAGTTAGAAATTTGACACAAAGTATAATTTTAGGAACTCCTTTCCTTACACAGATTTATCCTTTTACAGTAGATAGAGAAGGTGTTCATACTAGAGTTTTAAATGAAGATATTATTTTTAAATTTGTTACTGCACCTACTACTAAAGAGATTAATGATTTAAAAAATTCTACTATAAGTAAAAGAATAAATTTAATAACTAAACAAATAAATTATTTACAAGAAGAAATAAAGATAGAAAAAATTAAACAGTTAATAGAAACAGATAAAGTTAAAAATCAGATAAAGCAATTTGAAGAATTACTGATTAAAGAAGTTTGTTCAGATTTACCAAATGCCTTTTGGGAAYGAAAGAAACATATAGTTAGCTTACCTTATGAAAAAGGATTTACAGATAACGATATACCTACTAAAGCTAGACCTATTCAAATGAATACAGAATTATTAGAATATTGTAAAAAGGAAATACAAACATTGTTAGACAAAAAATTAATTAGACCTTCTAAATCTCCCAGGAGTTGTGCTGCTTTCTATGTAAATAATGCTGCAGAGAAAGAAAGAGGAGCTCCAAGATTAGTAATTAATTATAAGCCTTTAAATAAAGCTTTACAATGGATCAGATATCCTATACCAAATAAACGAGATTTATTAAAAAGAACCTATGATGCAAATTTATATAGTAAATTTGATCTTAAGTCTAGATTTTGGCAAATACAAATTGATGAAAAAGATCAATATAAAACTGCTTTTACAGTTCCGTTTGGACATTATGAATGGAATGTAATGCCCTTTGGATTAAAAAATGCTCCTTCAGAATTTCAAAACATGATGAATGAGATATTTACTCCTTATACTGATTTTTGTATTGTATATATTGATGATGTACTTGTATTCTCTAAATCTATTGATCAACATTTTAAGCATTTGCATATTTTCTTTAAAACTATCAAAAGAAATGGATTAGTGTTATCTGCATCTAAGATGAAATTATTTCAAACTACTTGTAGATTTTTAGGTCATGAATTAAGTCAAGGAACGTATAAACCTATTTGTAGAGCAATTAGCTTTGGTGAAAAATTCCCTGATGAAATTAAAGAAAAACAACAGTTACAAAAATTTTTAGGATGTTTAAATTATTTATCTTATTTTATTAAAGATCTAAGAATTATTGTTGAACCATTATATAAAAGACTTAGAAAGAATGCCCCTCCATGGACTAATGAACATACTAAAGTAGTTAAGAAAATTAAAGAATTAATTAAGAGTCTGCCTTGTCTCGGGATTCCTCACCCTGATGCTTTCATGGTGGTTGAAACGGATGCCTCGGATCTTGGCTATGGCGGTATTCTCAAACAAAGATTACCAGATTCCTCTACTGAACAGTTAGTAAGATATCATTCAGGTATTTGGATTTTTGCACAGAAAAAATATTCTACTATTAAAAAAGAAATGCTTTCTATAGTATTATGTATTACAAAATTTCAAGATGATTTAATTAACAAAAATTTTTTATTAAGAATTGACTGTAAAGCTGCAAAAGATGTTTTAGAAAAAGATGTTAAAAATTTAGTTTCCAAACATATTTTTGCTAGATGGCAAGCCATTTTATCTGCATTTGATTTTGATATAGAATATATTAAAGGAAAAAATAATTCTTTACCAGATTATCTTACTCGTGAATTTTTACAGGATAAGCATGAGTCGACTACCCAATCCTAGACAGAGAGCTCCATCTCTTTCAACAGATAATAGATTTCAAATACTTGGTACCATAACTTCAGCCARCCAAACTAGATTTGTTAAYAGATCTTCAGCTTTATTTGATCCCAATACACTTTCACCATCCAATTTTAAAGAAGCTATCACATCAAAATTAGCTGATTTTCCTGCCTTACCCCCAACCACTGCCACAGGAAAATTAAAAGTAGGCGAATGGTTTGAAAAGAGTCCTACACAGATTATTGCCATTGAAGAGGAGTTTGAAGAATTAAGTTTTAAAGACTTATTCTCCAAATACTTCTTAGCTGATTTTTATTATATTTCCAACAATCCTATGAAAACTAATGTTTGGTATGAATCTATTCTCTTATATACAGATTCAGTCACTGTACAGCATGCTATGCAACCTGACCGTGATAAACCAGGTTGTGACCAATTAGCTTATTCAAAAGTCCAGATTAAAAGAATCCTTTCACCCAAGTACTGGAAAGCCTCTTCACTGACTACACCCATATCATTTCCCTCTCAACTGAATATGAAGCCTCCCACTTTCACATATTTTGACTATATCCAAGCTTGGGATAATTTTTTGTTTATTCGACCTTATACACATTCCTGGTTTTTCCAAATTAAAACAGAGTTACCTGATCCTATTCCTAGATGGTTTTACCAATGGTGGGACAAACATGGAATTTCACTTGATATTTTACCACCAGAATTTCTTGACAGATATTATACATTTATGAAGATGTCTGCTAAGACTTTATCATTTCAAGAAAAACAAATGTCTTTCTTTTTCAAGATGCAGTTCCCATGGATACTTGTATGGCAATTCTCCAAGTCAACAAATCAGTATGGACATCAGACACTCGCTCGAACAGTACGGATTAAATAGTGGATACAATTTGATGAAGCAAAAAAACCTAAAAAGAAATCTTCCTCATCAACATCATCATCAAAAGCTAAAGAGGAAAAACGAAAAGAATTGGATGCAATGAAGAAGAATCTTGAAAAAATGTATAAAGAATTGGCAAAAGAAGATAGTCCAGAGAAATCTACTATAGAAGAATCCGATCCATTCGGTGGCCCATTGTCACAAATGCCTCCTGAGTGTTTTGGAGACTTTTTTGAACTGTAAAGGTTTCAAAAGAACCTTTCTGATAAAACGTAGAAATATCTACCTTAGGTATATTCCAGTTATGTAAATCTTGTTCAATTTTTGCTATGTTCAATTCARCAGTATTAACTTCAGTAGTATCATGTAAACYTKATGTGGAGGCAATACTAGGTTCAGAATGTTCTACAGATTTTCTTTTAAACAAATTTAACGCTTTAGACATCATTTTAACTATCAACTTACAGAATACTTAGAGGTCTAGTGAAGCYTTGCCGAGAGCACCCACCGGGACCACCTCACTCGGGCTGACCATCGGATTTCCACGGGCTCGCCAACAGACATTATCTCCATCAAGATCTCCATTGATTCTGTCAGGCAATAGTAAAATAATGTAAAAAGTGAAAAATAGTGTTTAGTCGAAAAATACTGTATAAATTCAGAACTTAGTCTATGCACAGTACGTCAGGATTACGTCCTATACACCAGAAGTATGGGGACTAACCCACCGACTGGAGGGACAACTGTTAATACTAGCAACAGAGGGGTCTTTAACAGCGTAAGCTGTTATCACCTTRAGGCCTATATACTGTGCAAGAYGAAGTTTGTGCAAAACTGTTTAGAAAACTTGAGCAACTCTAAGCATAATTAGTATAGGTATATCTAAACCAAGTCTAAACATTGGTTTAACCGCAATCTGTACAAGTCCTATATGTAAAAATCTATATTTCTTCCTATGATATTCAATACTATTTTTACTTAATAATTGTATAGTCTCACAATTATTTCGAATAGAAAACGTATGTTCAGAAGTCTTGATAGCATAATCAGTAAAAATCTCAAAAGAACCTTTCTGATAAAATGTAGAAATATCTACCTTAGGTATATTCCAATTATGCAAATCTTATTCAATCTTAGCTATGTTTAGTTCAGTTGTATTAACTTCAGATGTATCATGTAATTCTGATGTAGAGGCAATTCAGGTTCAGAACTATATACAGATTTTCCTTTAAAGAGATTTAACGCTTTAGACATCATTTTAACTGTTTACTTACAGAGATCTTAAGAGTTCTAGTGAAGCCTTGCCARGAGCATCCATCGGGACCACCTCACTCGGGCTGACCATCGGATTTCCATGGGCTCGCCAACGAACGTTATCTTCAACAAGGACTCCATTGATTCCGTAAAGTAAATAGTAAAATAATGTTTAAAGGGATAAACGCTGTTTAAATAAAAACTGTATAGGTTCAGAACTCAGTCTTTGCATAGTATGTCAGGATTACGTCCTATACACCAGAAGAATTGGGTTTAACCAACCGACTGGAGGGACAACTGTTACTACCAGCAACAGAGGGGTCTTTAAGAGTCAAAACTGTTATTACCTTGAGGCCTATATACCGTGCAAGACAAAGTCTGTAGAAAACTGTTTAGAAAATAACAGCAACTTGGCTTTGATACCATTTCGAATCTAAGCAAGCACAATCTAAACAGTTTTGATAAATAGTGATAATTGGCAATTAAATAAAGATTTATTACGAAAATGGTTTTATGCTGAGGATAAAACTGATAAAAGAGATTGGTTTTTTAAATCTTTTTCCCCCCGGGAGAGAGAGGATATAAGAACCGCTTGGTATGACGAAATGAACAGGTTACATTTACACTTAGAATTTTTTAGTTAGCTTGACCGATATTTAAAAAACCAAGAACAATGGAAAAAAAATAATGAAGTAAATATGTTATAGAATTGGAATACTACTTCTGGTAAAATAATTAGCTCAGTTGACCCCCCTTTGACTGAAATAGCATTAAATGTAGATGGAAATATGATATTAGCTAGTCCTTTTAAGACTATACCTAAAACTAGAAAAGAAGATTCTCAGCCTACCTTAAAAGATATAGATAAAATATATCAACAAAATAATTATACTAATTAGAAATTGCATAGTCTTTCTGAACAAGTAACTAAGTTAGAAAGTCCTTCTTCGATTATAAACCTCCTCAGAAATTAAATCCTGAACAACCATTATTTAAATTAGATAGTTTTYAAAAATTTACATGAAAAAATGATACTAATACATTATTACAAGAAATTACTAAGAAGATAGAAAATTTAAATTTAGATAAAGGAAAGAATATTAATAATTTAACAATTAAAGAAGAAAGTCAATCAGAGGTAGAAAATGAAATAAATGAACTAAGTATTAATAAATTAAAGGGTAATAATAAAAAATATACAATGGGAAGAACATATAGTAAAACTAGAAATTATTATCCTAGACCTTCGTTGCCAGACACAGTTTGAAGAAACTCGTGGACAGTTTCATTATAATTCAGATACTTTGTATGATTGGAATATAGACGGTTTAACAGAACACCAAATATATACTTTATTAAATGAAATGGGTATTGCCATATCAGCTTATAAGTCTATAGGAAGAAGTGATGTAGAAGCCRCTGAAATGATTGTTTCAAGATTTATAGGAACCCTTCGACGTTGGTGGGATAATGTATTAACTGGAACAGATAGACAAAATATTAAAAATGCAACTAAACAAGTAATAACAAATGCAACTAAACAAGTAATAACAAATGCTACAGAAAGTACATCTCAATCTGGACAGATAATTACTGCATTTACAACTATATAGGATGCTACTAGTACTTTATTATTTACAATATGTAAACATTTCTTAGGAAATTCGAAAAAATTTCAACAGAGCAGTTCTGAAATATTAATTAATCTAAGATGTCCTAGATTACATGACTTTAGATGGTATAAAGATATGTTTTTAACTAAACTTATGACTAGATATGATGCACATTCTATCTTTTGGAAAGAAAGATTTTTAGCTGGCTTACCTAAGTTATTTGTAGAAAAAGTTAGAAATAAGATTAGAGAAGCTAATAACGGAGATATTCCTCATGCTAGTTTAACTTATGGTGATCTAATTAATTATGTAAATAACACATGATTAAGCTTATATAATGACATTAAGTTAGCAAATAGAATATAATATGAGAATGCTGTATTATCAAAAGAATTAGGCAAATTTTGTGATCAGTTTGCTATATTTACAGAAAAAATTAGTGCTCCCTCTAACAGAGTTAAAAAATGAATTAAAAGAAAATCTAAAATGGATAAAGAATATAAAAAGAAATCTAGATATAGTTTACCTTCTAAGAAGTCTTTCTCTAAATCAAAAAGTAGTTTAACAAAGAAAAGTTCATCTAAAGATTCTAAACAGACTAGTTCAGGAACAGGTTCTTTAAATAATATTAAATGCTAAAAATGTGGTAAAACAGGCCATACAGCAAAAAATTGTAAAGTTAAAGAAAAGGTTAATAGTTTAGAAATAGATGAAAACGTTAAAAAACAAATACTAGAATTATTAGATCATGAAGATACTGATAATTATATTATTAGTTCGTCTGAGTTTGAAGATGATTATCAAATAAATGAGTTAGCTGATAGTTCTTCTGAAACTGAGTCTGATGGTGATTGTGTTAATACTATAGGATATTACTATCCTAGTATTAATGTAATTTCATCTTCTAATAAGAAATTTTTCCTAGAATTAATAGATAAAATTAAAGATGAAGAAATCAAAAGAGCATATCTATTAAAATTAAAGGATATAATTATAACAGAAGTGCATAAACATGAGATTAAACCATTTAATTTTAACGAAATTACCTCTAGATTTAAACAAGAAACTCAGAAAGTATCTGTAACAGATTTGCAACAAAAAATTAATATATTAAAAGGAGAGTTAAAAGARTTATAGTTTCAAGTAGGAGTTTTAACGAATATAGTTAAAGAAGATAAAAATAAACAAAAATTAGTTGAAGAAGAAACACCTATTGTAGAAAATTCTAACAAATCTTTAGAAGTATTTAATACTGATTATATTTCTTTAATCTCTGAAGTAAATTATCAAAGATGGTATGTTCATATTTATATAAAAATTAGAAATGAATTTGTATTAGATACAATAGCATTATTAGACAGTAGTGCTGATCAAAACTGTATTCAGGAAGGATTAGTACCCACAAAGTATTTTGAAAAAACAAAAGAAGGATTAAACAATGCTAGTGGATCTAAACTGATAGTAAATTATAAATTATCTAATGCTTTAATATGTAATAATCAAGTTTGTTTTAAAAATACATTTATCTTAGTTAGAAATTTAACACAGAGTATAATCTTAGGAACCCCTTTTCTTACTCAGATTTATCCTTTCACAGTAGATAGAGACGGTGTACACACCAGAGTATTAGATGAAGGTATTATTTTTTGATTTGTTACTGCACCTACAACAAAAGAGATAAATGATTTAAAACCTGTACAATTAGTAAAAGAATAAATTGTATTAGTAAACAAATAAGTTATTTACAAGAAGAAGTAAAAATAGAAAAAAATAAAACAATTGTTAGAAACATAAAAAGTTAAGAAGCACATAAAAGACTTTGAAGATTTATTAGTTAAAGAAGTTTGCTCAGATTTACCTAATGCGTTTTGGGAATGCAAAAGACATACTATTAGTTTACCATATGAAGTAGGATTTACTGATAAAGACATTCCAACCAAAGCTAGACCTATTCAAATGAATTCTGAACTGTTAGAATATTGTAAAAAGGAAATACAGACTTTACTAGATAAAGGATTAATTAGACCTTCCAAGTCACCTTGGAGTTGTGCAGCTTTTTATGTGAATAATGCAGTTGAAAAAGAGCGTGGAGCTCCTAGATTAGTTATTAATTATAAACCTTTAAATAAAGCTTTACGATGGATTAGATATCCTATACCGAATAAAAGAGATTTGCTTAAAAGAACATATGGTTCTAATTTATATAGTAAGTTTGATTTGAAATCTGGATTTTGGCAAATACAGATAGCTGAACAAGATAGATATAAGACTGCATTTACAGTCCCTTTTGGACATTATGAATGGAATGTTATGCCATTTGGTTTAAAGAATGCTCCTTCAGAATTTCAGAATATGATGAATGAAATTTTTACACCATATACTGACTTTTGTATTGTTTATAAGATGATGTATTAGTTTTTTCAAAGTCAATTGAACAACATTTTAAACATTTGCATATATTCTAAAAGACTATTAAAAGAAATGGATTAGTATTATCTGCAACTAAAATGAAATTATTTCAGACTACATGTAGATTTTTAGGTCATGAACTACGTCAAGGAACGTATAAACCAATTTGTAGAGCTATAAATTTTGGAGAGAAATTTCCTGATGAAATTAAGGATAAACAGCAATTACAAAGATTTTTAGGTTGTTTAAATTATGTATCAGATTTTATTAAAAATCTTAGGATTATAGCTGAACCTTTACACAAAAGACTTAGGAAAAATGTAGTCCCTTGGACTGATGAACAGACAAACACTGTAAAAAAGATAACAGAATTAATTAAGAGTTTGCCCTGTCTCGGAATACCTCACCCAGATGCACTAATGCTGGTTGAAACGGATGCCTCGGAGCTTGGCTACGGAGGTATCTTGAAACAGAGATTACCTGATTCTACAACTGAACAGTTGGTAAGGTATCATTCAAGTATTTRGATTTCTGCACAAAAGAATTATTCTACTATTAAGAAAGAGATTTTATCTATAGTTTTGTGTATCACAAAATTTCAAGATGATTTAATTAATAAAAAAATTTTGTTACGAATTGACTGCAAAGTAGCAAAAGATGTTTTAGAAAAAGATGTTAAAAATTTAGTATCAAAACATATATTTGCTAGATGGCAAGCTATTTTATCTACATTTGATTTTGATATAGAATTTATTAAAGGTAAAAATAATTCATTGCCTGATTATCTAACGAGAGAATTTCTACAGGATCATCATGAGTCGTAACCCGCCATCCATTCCTAGACAAAGACCTTCTTTAACAGAACCCTCAAATAGATTTCAAATACTTGGATCACCAGTACCCACTAGTCAGACTAGATTCGTAAACAAATCATCTTCCATCTTTAACCAAAATACTCCCTTACCATCAAACTACAAAGAAGCCATTACAACACAATTAGCTGAATTCCCAGCTCTTCCACAGATACCTTCACCTTCTACTGGACAGATGAAGATYGGAGATTGGTTCGAAAAGAGTCCTTTTCAAATCATCTCAATTGAAGAAGAATTTGAAGATTTAAATTTTAAAGAGTTATTTTCAAAATATTTTTTGATAGATTTTTATTATATCTCAAATAACCCTATGAAGACTAATGTATGGTATGAAGCTATCCTTCTTTACACAAACTCTATCAAGACTCAGCATGCTATGCAACCACATCGAGAGAAACCTAGTTGTGAACGCTTAGACTCTTCAAAAGTTCAGATATTACAGATTTTATCACCAAAATATTGGAAAGCTTCTTCACYGACTACACCAATTTCTTTTCCAGATAAACTGAATATGAAACCTCCAACTTTTACATATTATGATTATATTCATGCTTGCGAGAATTTTCTCTACATCAGACCTTATACACACTCCTGGTTTATTTAGCTTAAATGTGATTTACCTGACCCTATTCCCAGATGGTTCTACTCTTGGTGGGAACGATTTGGAATTACTCCTGATATTCTACCCCAGGAATTCTTAAGCAGATATTCTACTTTTATGAAGATGCCTTCAAAGACGTTGTCGTTTCAAGAGAAACAGATGTCTTTCTTTTTCAGAATGAAGTTTCCCTGGATTCTAGTTTGGCAATTCTCCAAATCAACAGATTATTATGGTCATCCAAATTTAGCCGGAACAGTTCGAATTAAGTGGTGGGTTCAATTTGATGAATCTAAAAGGACTGAACAGAAAGAATCATCTAAAGCCTCAACATCATCAACAAAAGCCAAAGAAGAAAAACGAAAAGAACTTGATGATATGAAGAAGAATCTTGAAAAGATGTATAAAGAGTTGATGAAAGAAGAAGGAAGTCCTGACAATTCTACAACAGAAGAATTTGACCCATATGGTGGCCCTCTATCTCAGATACTACYAGRATTTTTTTAAATTGAAGTGACATGATGTGACTGCACCAGCAGATTTTCARCAGCAACATGTGAACAAGACAACTTTACAAAAGAAGACGTCTTTACAGCACAAAAGCAGACAATGAAGATAAATTCAAGAGATTCTCTTCAGATGATAAGAAGACTTTTAACAACAATTATTGAAGACCTTTAAACAAAGTAGCCGACATAGCTTTTCAGTATTACTATAGCCATTATCAGAATTATTGTACGACTTCAATTATTGTATTTACTACAGTTGTAAGAATCGGCTATTTAAGCTAGTGAAATGAAATCAGAAGGCAGGTCCTGAAAACCGTCTCCCTTTGAACAATCCCTTAAATTCTCTCAACGTAAGTCCACTATCCACTAGTAGGAAGAAGTGACCCAGAAGCTGCAGATATGATAATAGCTGGTTTTACAGGATCCCTCCGTGGATGGTGGGATAATGTTTTAACTGACGCTGAAAAATTACATATAAAAACTGCGACTAAACAAATTGTTACTAATGCTAGTGAAAGTACATCTCAGCCTGGACAGATAGTTACAGCTGTGAGTACAATCCCAGATTCTACAAATACTTTGTTATATACGATTTGTAAACATTTTTTAGGAAATCCAGAAAAGTTTCAACAGCGTAGTTCTGAAATAAGGACTTGGGGGATCCTGAGACTTAAGTGTGATGGAGTGCCGTCTCCTGATAGCCATTGGCTTTTGGGAGAGCTGGTTCCATTGTCATTTGGTATCAGAGCCAACCCAGGTTCGAATCCTGCCAAAGGCAGGAGGATTGCACTAGTTCGAAACTCCAGTAAGCCCGTTGGTCAGCCCAAGAAGGGTGGTCCCGGCAGGTGGTCCCGACAGTAAGAGGGGAGTAGGTAATCCCGAAAGCACTGGGTCCAGGGCAGCCATGCGAAAGCGTGGTGGGACTTGGGGGATTCTGAGACTTAAGTGTGATGGAGTGCCGTCTCCTGATAGCCATTGGCTTTTGGGAGAGCTGGTTCCATTGTCATTAATGGTATCAGAGCCAAGTTGGTTAGTTTTCTTAAACAGTTTTTCACAGACTTCGTCTTGCACGGTATATAGGCCTCAAGGTGATAACAGCGTTTGCTGTTAAAGACCCCTCTGTTGCTGGTATTAACAGTTGTCCCTCCAGTCGGTGGTTTAATCGCCATACTTCTGGTGTATAGGACGTAATCCTGACGTACTGTGCAATAGATTAAGTTCTGAAATTATACAGTTTCCGACAAAACAGTAATCTCTAAAATATTTATTATTTCTCGAATCAATAGGAGATTTGATGAGATAACGGTCCCGTTGCGAGCCCGTGGAATCCGATGGTCAGCCCCAGGAGGGTGGCCCGCAGGTTCCCGGCAGTAAAAGGGAGAGTAATTCCAAGTTACCGGTCCAGGCAGCCATTGCGAAAGCGTGGGTGGATTGGGGGTTCCTTGAGACTTAATGTATGGAGTGCCGTCTCCCTGGAGCCATTGGCGCTTAGGTGGACTGGTTTCTTAATTCCATACCTACCTGGAGGTCTCCCGTTCGAAACCGCTCTAGGGATGTAAGCGTAAGGCCGTTGTCAACCCAGGTGAGGTGTCCCGCAGGTTTGTCCCAGCAGTAAGAGGGGAGTAGGTTAATGCCGAAACACTGGTCCAAGGGCAGCCTGCGAAAGCGTGGGGATTGGGGATCTGAGCACTAAAGGTGCAATGGAGTGCGTCCTCCTGAGTAGCCATTGGCCTTTTGGAAGACGCTGGTTCCATTGTCATTTTAAACAGTTTCGACAGACTTTTCTTTATGTACAGTAATATTGCCTCAGGTGATAACATTTCGGACTGTTAAAAGACCCCGCTGTGTGCCGTATTAAGGTTGTCCCTCAGTCGGTAGTTTAATCCCATTCCTCTGGTGGTAATAGGACGTAATCCTGACCTACTGTAGCATAGATTAAGTTCTGAAATTATACAGTTTTTTCCGACCAAACAGTATATTCCTTACACATTAACCTTTTACTTATGTTTCTACGGAATCAATGGAGATTCTTGGATGAGATAACGTCTTGCGAAGCCTGGAAATCCGATGGCAGCCGAGGAGGTGGTCCCGGCTGGGGCTCCCGCAAGGCCTCTACCTAGACCTTGCTGAGACCCTCTGTAAGTGATATTAAGATGGTCCTGACTGTAAAGCTGTTAGAGGAGAAAATCTAGAAATTTCTGAAACTAATTTGTAGCCTCTTACATCTGGATACAAGATACATCTAAGTGAAACCACAGTAGAATTGAC